>JZKD02S2367447.1:1537451-1570342 GCA_000966675.3 Picea glauca | reverse complement strand
AGGAAATATCTGTCTCTGTATATTTCATATGTGTGACTGATGTCGAATGTTCTATTGCTTACCTCCCTGCATTATTGTGATTGTCATTAAGTGCTCTACAAAGAGTTTAAAATAATAATAATTATTTAAGCATGGTAACAACTGATTCACCCTCCCCTCTCAGTTGTGCAACAACTTCTATGAGAAGGTGTGCTAGATTGACCAGGGAAGTTCGCTAGATTGGCACAGAAGTAATAAATTTTCTCACATTTGATGGTTTAAATCATTTAGAAACATTCTTTTCAGAATTTGAAGAAATTGTACCAGTACAACAATGAACGTTGTCACTGGATGAAGATTTAAAAGCAATTCCAGCAAGATGGTGGGGAACACACAAGAATAACATCATGGAATGGGTGCAATGTTGCACTTTGATGGAAGTGCATGTTTTAGAACAAACTGAAGGGTGTGAAGTTTGATACATGGGTTAGAGCTATCTGAAGGACCATGTGAGAAGTTGTGAGGAGGTCTGGAGAAACATTCCTCAAGAGAAGTGGGTGCATAAGTTCATCAACACTTAGGACACAACGCCTATTAGTTGGTATCTTCAAAGAAAACTGTGCCTCACCACTGCAGATTGGTATGGTATGAATCAGAACTTTGTAGCTACATTCTTATTTAAAAGTCAGTACCCCATAGTAGATCAAGATCTACAAGTTGTAATAGATAAAGTCTTTGAGGAGGCACCTAACCTCCCTTTGGAGAAAGAAGAAGATGAATGGACTGCACCACTTCAGAAATTGCAAGGTTGTTACGATATCAATGCTGATGAAGACGATGATCCTAGGAATATGAAAATCATAGAAAATGAAGGACAAAGAGACATAGAAGGACCAGGAGTCGAACTACCTTTTATTGGACATCCAATCAAAATCAAGAAATTTAATATTGGAATAGAGAAAGCACCTAAGCTCCCCAATGTGGGAGATTACTGGGATGTTGCCACTATTGATAAGATAAAAGAACTACTGCATGAATATTAGGATTTGTTTCCAACCAAGTTCATAGACATGAAGGGAATTAAAGGGCCCATGCGAGAGATGAAGATCCCATTGAAACTAGATGCAAGTCCAGTCAAGTAGAGACCTTACAGATTGAATCCCAAATATAAGCAGAAAGTCGAGGTTGAATTGGAGAGAATGTTGGAAGCATGAATCATAGACCTGTTGAAGAGTTAGAATGGATTAGCCCTATGGTGGTCCAAGATAATAAGACGAGAGAGATCATAATCTGTGTAGACTTGAGGAAACTAAATGATGCATGTTTACATGATCCATTTCCTACACCGTTTACTGACAAAGTGTTGGATAATGTGGGAGGACATGAAGTTTACTCCTTCACAGATGGATTTTCAAGTTATCACCAGATCAGGATTGCCAAGGAAAATCACCATAAGACCACATTTGCAACATAATGGGGTTCCTTCCAGTACACAGTGATGCCTTTCGGATTGAAGAATGCACAAACCATATTTTCTAGGGTGGTGGTTGAAGCATTCAAGGAATTTTTACATAAATTTTTGGAAGCATATTTCGATGATTAGACTGTTTTTAGATTATTGAAAAATCATATTGAATGTTTAAGACTAATGTTGGATAAGTGCAGGCAATGTCAAATTTCCCTGAACATGAAGAAGTGTATCTTATTTTCACCCTTTGGGGTGTTTTTAGGCCATATTGTGTGTAAGCAGGGATTGCTGGTAGACCCTTCCAAGATGTCCATCATTGTTGATCTACCCCCTCCTACTTCTGTTAGACAGTTGCACACTGTGCTGGGACATACTGGATAGTACAAAAATTTCATCAAGGGCTATGCACAGATAACAACACCCATGGAGAAGATTTTAAATAAATATTTCCAGTTCCAATGGTCAGAGGAATGTCAATAGATCTTCGACACACTGAAACAGAAAATGGTAACTGTGCCTATTCTGGTTTTCCCATATTGGATTAAGGAATTCCATGTGCATGTCAATGTGTCATCTATTGCATTAGGAGCAGTGTTAGCAAAACAAAGAGCAAGAGATATAGACCATCCATTAGCCTTTGCTAGCAGAAATCTCTCTACAGTTGAGATAAATTACACTACTATTGAGAGAGAAGGTTTAGCCTTTGTGTACACATTGCAGAAGTTTCGAAATTACTTGATGGGAGGACATTTTAAGATGTTCACTGATCACTCTGCATTGAAATACCTAGTCAAAAAACCAATGTTGGGGGGAAGAATATGCAGATGGCTACTGTTATTCCAAGAATATGATTTTGAGATTGTGGTCAAGCTAGGGAGAATGAACAAGGGACCTGACCATTTGTCTAGGTTGGAACATGGAGAGGAACCTACTAGTTTGGAGGATACACTACTAGATGCAAAGTTGCTGGCCATTAGAAAGGTTGATGATCACTTCATCGAGATAGTTCAGTTCCTATCAACAGAAATGGCACGTCACGAATATACAATCATTCAGAAAAAATAGTTGGTAGTTTGTGCTGCAGATTTTTCACTTATAGTTGGACAACTATATAAGATGGGACCTGATGAGATCTTGAGGATATGCGTTATGGAGGAATAAAGTTCATTGATTCTAGAAGAAGCACATGAAGGAATCACAGGAGGACACTATGCAGGAAAAACAACATCACAGAAGGTTCTTAGAGCTGGCCTCTAGTGGCCCATGTTACACAAAGATGATAAGGAATACTACAAAGCCTACGATGCATGCCAAAGAGTTGGGAAAACTTCCAGAAGAGATGAGATTCCTTTATCACCTCAACTAACTTTACAAGCATTTGAGAAATGGGCAATTGATTTCGTGGGACCTATCAACCCCCCAGGGAAGCACATAGGAGTGAGGTACATCATCACTGTGACATAGTATTTGACTAGATGGGCAAAAGCAAGAGCAGTCAAGGAATGTAGTGAATATACAACTATGCAATTCATATTTGATGATATCATAACCAGATTTGGATGCCCGAAGATACTTATGAGCGATCAAGGTACACATTTTATTAGTAAGACTATTGAAGCCTTGACTCAGGAATTTGAAGTTCATCATCAAAAGAGCATACCTTACCACCCATAAGAAAATGGAACAGTTGAAGCTTTCAATAAGATCTCAGAGAAAACGCTGACGAATATTTGCAGTGTGAACAAGGATGATTGGGATTTGAGAGTACTAGCAGTATTATGGGCCTATAGATCCACTTGCAAAAAGCTGACAATGCATAATCCATTTAAGTTGGTTTATGGTCTCGAAGTAGTAGTACCTATGGAATATTTGGTTCCTAGTCTAAGAATTGTAGCATTTACAGATATGGATGACACATGAGCTGTGAAATACAACCTTGCGTAGTTGGTTGAACTAGAGGAAGATAGATTCATTGCAGGATTTCACCAGCAGGTACAGAAGGAATGAGAAAAGGCCTATCACGACATACATATCAAGAAGAAAGCCTTTAAGAAAGGAGATCTGGTATTAGTATATGACAACAAGTTCATGAAGCATCTAGGGAAGTTCAGGACACATTGGCTTGGGCCATATGAGGTTGTCTATGTTACAAAAGGAGGAGTTGCATAGTTGAAGAAATTGAAGGGAGAATGGAAGGAAGGTTTGGTAAATGGGATCTGGTTGAAATTGTACTACGAAAACTAGCTCCCTCACAACTCTCAGTAAAAGCATAAGAAGAAGGGTCTAGGTACCAGGTGTAGTTGAAACTGGGTACCCGACATAAAAAATACAGTCTGCACAAGGAAGGGAGGAACATAACAGAGAGCATAGGATGCTCCACGTAGTATGAAGACGAAGTAAAAAAAAAGTTCAGACCTATAGTGCCTTGGGATGAGTCACATGTGGGTGTTGGGGGCTTGTTGGCCCTTGGTTATGGAAGAAAGTGAATATTAAGGAAGAAAGGTGAAGTACGAACTGTGCGGAAGGCACATTGACTGATATTGGGTCGAAGTGGTCAAAGAAGAAGAAAAGAAGGAGATAAGTAAGAGAAAATGAGTCGTTGAATGAGAAGATTGAGGAAGACATATCAGCAAAGAAGATGGATCATGGAAAAACCAACAGGTGGAAAAAGCCACCAACAATTGCTTTGGAGCACCTTGCGGGAAAGAAGGAAAGACAGGTTGGTGAAGCCTTGAAAACACGGGTCAAGTTGACCTAGGGTTTAAGACCTAGGGTTTTTGGATCTAGGGTTTTGACACCTAGATGTTTGTCATTGTAATGTATAAATAAATGTCTAGAGGACCTGAGATCAGGTGGTTCCGAGTTCGAAGAGGATTTGTATTTTTGAGGTCAAGTGATTATTGTTGTGCATAAGGAGAGTATTGTGTTGTGAGAATATTCTTGTAATGTAAGATCTTCAGCTGGGTGTGAAGATCAATCCTGCAGCTGGTTGCCCAGGGAGGGGAGAAAAGAAGAGAAATAGAGAGAGATCTATAAGCTAAGTGCACAGATAGAACTGTATGTTTTCATATAATATCAAGAAACATAGTTCTATGGACGTAGACCTAGGGAGAGGGTGAACCACGTATATATTATTGTTTTGTGTGATTGATGTGTTCTTTTTCTTTCTGTTATTCTGTTATTGCATCATTGTGTTAGATCTGAGACATTGTTTGCATAGTAGGCTTAAAGGAGATAAAGAATAACTAGGTTGTTGTGTGTTGTTCCTTTGAATCCACTTGCATTTCCTCTGGTTGTAGACACCTGTGTCCTACAACCCTCTATTTCTACTTCGGGTGAGACTTCATCTTCTCCGTAGGTGTTTCTGAAAGGGCCAGTAGTTAGGAATTGTTGGTGCGCTGTTAGATTTGAACCCTGGGTCTGCCCATGTGCCAACACTCGACATTTTCATTTCTGATTGATCTCTAATCCTTGCGCCCTCCTTGTGAATGAGAATCCTTGTGTTGATTGATTCATTGCCGAATGATTGGTCCTTGCACCTTCTTGTGTTGAGTATCTCTGCGCTTTATCTATGCTATTTCTTGGTATAACCTCTGTGATTTTAATGATAAACCCCAACACTTTGTTGGGTATCACCTCTGCGATTTTAGTAATGAATCCTAGTACTTGGATTGGTATTTTGACAACGTTTTTTTTATTTTTATGTAGTGACTGCTATTGTAATATATAGTGACTATATTGACTGCGTTATACATATGTTATTGATTGTGTTTTACATATTCATGGTGTTTTACATATGTTACATTCACTACGTTTTACCTATGTTATTGACTGCATTTTACATATGTTATTGAAAATGTTTATATTGACTTCGTTTTACATATGTTACTAACTGCGTGTTAATACACACAAAATGTTATATTCAACAACAATATAGAGTTTATAGATTTCATATCTCCCCCTTTTTTTTACATGCAATTACCATAGTGATTTTCCTTGGCAGAATTTCGTTGATAAATTTTTATCTCCTTTTTAAATGCATTTACCACAATAGTATTTTCCTCTGTGTTTTTTGGAATGCCATTATTTACTCTGTTTTTTATGACTATTGACTGTGATTTACCATTTTTATAATTCAACGATGTCTATGAAACGATTTCCATAAATGATTATTGATTGATAACAGATTGTGGTGATTTTAGTGACAACGACTTTATATATGTGTGGCAAAGAATTATTAATAGACAATGTTATTACTTGAGACAACATTATTACTTGAACTACAACGAACCTATATCGAAATAATACACAGTGAATCTATATAGTATACAACAAATATATCTCCTTATATTACACAAAGAATGTATGTATTACACAATGATACACATTTATACAACGATTTTAATGTTTATTGACAACGTTAGATAGTAATCTTGATTGTATGACAAAGTTTGACAGTTATCATAATTATATTTCACAGAATTTTATTATATGTATTCTATATAATAATAAGACAATAATATTATAGTATATAATGAACAACATTATTAGCGATTATATGAAATACATGGGTAACATTTATAATGAACAACATTATATGTATTAGCGATTTCATGAGATATCATGTGAAAATACACAGCGATTTCATGCAATGAATGGTTAGTGATTTCCAGTTTCTAGCTTAGCAATTATGATTATATTTAATCTCTGCACTTCATATATATTTACTACTACATTTTATTACATTGACTTTGTTTTTATATATGAAAAAGGACAACGATAGTATACCTTGGCAGCAATTTCAAAAGACACAATAAATCCTTTATTTAGACAATGATTATAGTGTTATTTCCTTTTCATTCATTTTTATTGTTAATTTGCGAATTATGTGACAACGACTTACATGCCAGTGATATATTGGATTGATAAGTCACAAAAAATACAAATGTAATCGATTTATTGTTATGTGAATAATCTGGTGTTCAGTTGCACTAAAACAATTATATTCGAGGTATAGTTTCAGTTTCAATTAGAAAATTTATATGATAGAAATTCCATAAGATAACAATACAGTCTCAGTTTTAATTAGCGATATAAGACATCAAATTCATTTAGTTTTAGTTTTACAAGATAGTGAAATCAGTTTTAAGGGATATCACTATGTTTAGACAACAATGACATTATTTCATTAATGTTAACATCATTATTATCTCTTATTTTGTATAGACATTGAATACGATTGGAATGAAATATTATTATGGGACAACACTATCATTGTTAGATATATTAGTCCACCTTTATGATAACTTTGTGATAGTAGTAACCAATTTTAATATTTCACATTCTTGGTCACAATTTGGGACACATTTATGATAATGATAACATTTCTAATAGTTCACTCCTTCGCATTTAGACATCATCTTGAACAGATAATGGGTTATGGTTGATTGGCAAAGTCATATAATAGCTTGCATAATTTAATTCCAGTGATGTCATATTGCGTCTTGTCGACCTGTTTCTTGGGGGTGTGGGTGTAGTCTTCTTGTCAGTTGTTTTGGTCTCCTAGTGCATTGAAACTTTTCTTGTTTTATTGGTCTGGATGTGTTATGTTGCGCCAGGGTTACCTTCACATCTATCACCTTGAGACGACATGATTCCTGTTGAGGGGATCATTACGCTCATGAATAGAGGAAAATGATAACCTGGACTGAGTCAGGTGCTTCCCTATGCGGGCGTTTTCTCATTGTATTTGATGTTGGTACTTGGTTTTGTAATGCCTCAATGCATTTGGTTTTGCATGCCGTAGAGGTTTCCTAGTTACTGGTCATCAAGCCATTGTGTCAAGTTGTTGGTGTTGTCCTTTAGCTTGTAGGTACTATCTTGCTTGTGTCGGGCGAGTAGTCATTTTTATATGTCTATTTATTATCACATGTTTCTTCCCGTTGCCTAATGTGCTTGTTTGCCGAGTCGTTGTTGTCTATTTCGTGATATGCATGCTTTGTGTCGTCGTCAAGTTGCATTGCTTAACAATTATTGTTGTTTCCTTCTTAATTTTTCTTTTTTTTTCTTTTGCATAGAGTAGCTTGTAGTCGTAACGATGGGGACATTACACTTTTTGAGATACTCGCATTACCCCTTCGACCATTTCTCCAAGTTGGCACCAAAACATCTGGGGATAAAACTATCAATCTATCTCCATTAAAAATCTCTTTAAAGAATGCAGAAAATGGATCCATATGCACTGCTTCTCCCCATAGTTCCCCATCATCACATGTAAGGTTTAATTCACCCTCTAAAATAATATTTCTATTCTCCAAAAGACCCCTCACAACCACCTTTTCCTAGAAAGATTTCCTCTCTATACAGGGTCATACACATTTAGCAAAGTGACTAGTTGATTAAGTTCCAAATAAGTACCTGTTAATAGAATACCACCACAACACAAAAAAGGAGTAATGTAAAAAATATTTAGATCCCAAGATACTATTAGGCCCCCCGAAGTACCAACAACACTAACAACACAAGTGAGCCAAGAAGGACGAAAAGAAAACATAAATGCCTGAGCCTTTTTATCCTCAGCCATGGTTTCTTGCAAAAAGATAATATATGGATTAGTACTCCAAAGAAGCCTTCAAAGGGAGGTAGATTTCATGGTCCCCCCCACCCCTCTAATGTTTAAAGAGAGTAAGATCATGATTTTTCTTTCGCCAGGGATTTCAGGCCTCTAAGTGCCCCAATTTCAATTATGACAGGTAAGTGTGTCTCCACAGGTAAAGGACCTCGAGCCTCTTTCTTCTTCCTCGTACTCCTAGTATTTATCAGAGAAATATCCATTCCCAGAACCTTATACCACGTGAAATTCTTCCCAAGAGTCTCCTTAGTGGTGCCCGAAATCCCTAAACCCCCAACAATATCTGGTCTATTGTAAACAAACCTCCCCCGAAAAGTTGGTAATTGAATAAGAGAGTGCACCTCTTTGTACCAAGGGATAAGGGACTCTAGGACATCACCAAGATCACTATCCCCCAGATCAGGTTCCCCAAAGCTTCGTATTTATCAGAGAAATATCCATTCCCAGAAACTTATACCACGTGAAATCCTTCCCAAGAGTCTCCTTAGTGGTGCCCGAAATCCCTGAACCCCCAACAATATCTGGTCTATTGTAAACAAACCTCCCCCAAAAATTTGGTAATTGAATCAAAGAGTGCACCTCTTTGTACCAAGGGATAAGGGACTCTAGGATATCACCAATATCATTATCCCCCAGATCAGGTTCCCTAAATCTTAGTATAATGAAATCCTCAATAGAAACAAATGGACAAATGGAGTCCCCTCCTGGTAAACCCAAATCTCCAGGCGAGCTCCTCTCAGTATGGACATTAACCAAGAAAACATCCAAAGGAAATCCACTAACCACCCGAGGGTCAATGGTTTCCTCAGGTTGTGAACCTCTCCCTTCCAAAGCTCCAGATGGTAAAGCACCAGATGGTGCACCCGTCGGGACCCTAGGCACCGAAGGAACCCGAGAGTTGATTGAATTATTCAAAATATCCCCTCACACTCCAAAATAACTAGAAAAATCCAATTCATTTCTTTCCTAGGAAGATAAAGATTAAAAAATCATGGGACAAATAGATTTGAGCTTACTCGTAATAGAGTCCACTGTCACTGAATGTGAAAAGTATGCATAATCAAAACCTCTCGGACTAATCCTGCACAAATCCACATCTTATGACTCTACTCGAGTTTCCTTTTCCAACAATGTTCCTTCTGGGACCTCCTCCTCTGATAAACCCACACAGTCTCGCCACAGATGACAAGTCTTCCGACACTGTGAGCATATAAAAGGGATGCCTAAATAATCCAGAGTTTGAGACAGATGATAACCACGCCAAACGATCTCCAAGGTCTCCAACATACTCGCATGAATGTCGATTTCCACTAAAAATCTACCAATCCTTTTAACTGAGGCTCAGAGTGCCCCAACATCAACTCTAATGAATTTTACAAGGGTGTTCCCAATAACTTCCAATGCCTTTTCATTCCAAAAATGTAAAGGAAAACCCAGAAGAAACACCCACAAGTGTCTGAAATGGAAGTAATCACGTGAAGGATTGAAACTCACCCACCAACGTTTAAGCATCAGAATGCCACCATCGAAGCTTCAAGCTTTATCCAGAATCATCTCAGAGTCCTCGATCCTCTTAAAATGAAAACCAAATCATCCTTTAGTCATGTATACCACTTCAGGATTATAACTCAAGAGAGGACACCAGTTGGATCTTACCCACTCTTCCAAGGGAATCTTGAACCTAGCACGATAGGAAAATCTTCCCACCAAAGTACAAAGTGCAAGACTAATTGTGTCTTCCAGCCCAATATCTTCTCCTAGCATCAACTTACACTTGGACCTGTTCGGGATCCAATGTTTAATCCTTCGAGGGCCTGTACCAACAAACTTTCCCTTAGAAAACCCTAAAACTCTCCTCAAACACGCTCCCTTTACCACCCTCCTGCACCCCTGGAACCTCTCGAGAAGATGCAGGGATATCAACTGCTCATTTTTTTGAGGCACCAAGCTCCAGACATCTTTCAGCTGAAGAGGAAAAGAGAAAAAAAAATTCCTTACACTTAACCATAGGGGAAGGTGATAACTGAGCCTTTACCACATCACAAAGAGAGTTAAATATGGAATTAAATTCAACTGTATCTGCAAAGGAGAAAAGACCCGCTTGCCTCTAGATGTCTTCGTTAGTTGCCCCCGTAAGGGCGTTGACTTCAAATTCCATTGGGAAGCTCCTCCATTGGAGAGTGAGTCAACAACACTAGCCCAACCACAACATGCCACCTCCTATCATAATAAATGAAAACCTAACAACCCCCTTAAAAAACTCAAATCAAAACGAAAATTGAGGAAGGATTGAACCCACACTATCATCGGTTAAATTAATTACATTGATCCTATTAACTTTGGCACAAAACTAAGTATATCGGTAAGGAAAGACAGGTAGGAAGAAACAAAAATACAAATGAAACTTCAATTGGCCAAAATAGTAGAGGTCGAGTGCCATCCCTTGCTAAGTTAGTTGCACTCCCCACATAAAGAACCACATGCCCCCTAACAAATTTGCAGGCATCGCCATTGACACTGCTCAAAGGTTTGAAAAATCATCCATTTCACGTTCCCCTTTTATATAATATATATAGACTATATATATAGTTTATATATATTATATAAACTATATATATGTTATATATTATTTTGTTTTCTCTAATATCACCCCTCCTCACCCCTCATATATAGTTTATATATTATATATAAATTATATAAACAGTTATATAGTTTATATATAGTTTATATATATAGTTTATATATAATATAACATATGTTATTTGTTATATTACATATAACATATGCTATATAATATATGTTATCTGTAATATAATAAATAACATATGTTATATGTAATACATTCCAGGAACTGTTTTTGCACTTTTTACAGTCTACCTATCAACAGAGTAGGAATATTGTCTGGTTTGATGGTGCTTCACAAAAATATGGTCTTCAATGTGGAGGAAGATGTATGATCAAGCTCATAGACCATACCAAATTTACATGGACCTACAATTGTGGTGATGGTACAAATACCAAAGCTGAACTACTTGGTGTATGAGCTACTCTTACTCTAGCTACCAGACTTAATATTCTAGATCTACAAGCTTTGGGCGATTCTAGAATTATTATAGACTGGCTTAACAACAAAGGCAAGTTACAAGTCATTTCCCTGGAATGCTGGAAAGATAGAATCTCTGAACTCATTAAAAGCTTTACACATATCAATTTCACTCATATTTCAGAGAATTAAATGAGGAGGCTGATCTTCTTTCCAAAAGTTCTCTACAAGAACAGGCAGGGAATCTAACTTACTACCAGTGGATAGATGGCCATGTGAAGCCGACACAACATATATATCTATATTAGTGGTTATGAGAGATACTATACCAGGTTTGTTTTTGACATTTTATTAAATATATTGATACTATCATGTCGATAGATTTTGTAATGTTTTTATAATTGAAAATCTGGTTCTACAGAATTATTTCTGAGTTATCTATCCTGCATATTTACCCAGACTGTTATATATTTAGAACTAATACATGATTTGTATCAAATGAAACAATAAATATAATACTGATTTTTACCATATAATATTAATATAATGAAAAATGTTTCTTCTAAAAAAATTATTATATGTAATACATATAATAAGATATGCTATATGTTATACATTATGTTATATGTAAAACATAAACATATAACATATGTTATATATAATAGTTTATATATTTTATATATACTATATTATATATAGTTTATATATAATATAAACTATATATAATAATAGATATAAATTATAAATTATATATATAAACTATATATAATTTATTATTATATATAAACTATAAGAAAAAAAAAGCATTGCTAAGATAAGAACAAATTTTCACGAGCTCTATAGTGAAATTGGGCATTGGTCAATTCCTAAAATGCCATGGGATGAAAGAGTGTCGCCTTTGTGACACTAAGAAGGTTGAAGATGAAAAACACTTTCTCTTAGATTGTCCAACCTATACCCATATTATATCTCATTTTCAAAATATTTATCACACTACCAACCTTCCTAACCTCTTGACTTAACAAAAGTATGATGATCTTGGAAAGCTTCTCTTAATGCTTTTATGCTTTTCGAGCACAGAAACAAAATTCTAAAGAATCACAAGTAATCACTTACCCTCTTAAAGTCCGATAAACCAATTCGATTTTAGTGGACGTTCATCATCATTATCATCATCAATAGTTTACTATATATAGTTTATATATTATATATAGTTTATTTATAAACTATAATATAATTTATTTATATAGTTTATTTATAAACTATATATAGTTTATTTATAAACTATATATAGTTTATTTATAAACTATATATAGCTTATTTATAAACTATAACATAGTTTATTTATTATATATAAATTATATATAGGTTATATATTATATATATAGTTTATATAAACTATATCTTGTATATACATTTACTCTAATATTGTTCTGTTCAAGAAATAATGTCTTTAAATAAGAATAATAGAGGTTGGGTGAGCTAACCATATATCCTCTATTAATTTCAATGTTGTCATGGTAAAAAGTTTGGCCGTGTGTAAGGGTAGAGACTTTACAAATCATTTGGAGAATGGACTCTAATTATTGTGGGTTGGAGAGAGACATAAGAATCTTCCAAGATATTTCTCTTTTATTTCCTCCACCCCCACTTTCCCATCCTCATAGAGTAAATGTAATACATTTACTCTAATATTGTTCCACCCCACCCTCATATATGTAATAAATGTAATACATTTACTCTAATATTATCCCACCTCCACCCTTATATATATAAAAATAAAGGTGAAAAATAATGAAGAATGAAATATATTTTATATATTATATAAACTATATATATAATTTATATAAAATACATAGTGTATATATTATATAGTTTATATATACTATATAATTTATATAAACTAAATATTATATATAGTTATATATTATATAAATTATATAGTTTATATAATATATAACTATATGAAACTATAGTTTATATAAACTATATTATATGACACTATATACTATATAGTTTATATATTATATAAATTATGTATAGTTTATATAATATATAAACTATGTATAGTTTATATATAAATAATAATTTCTAAAGAATCACAAGTAATTACTCACCCATTTAAGGTTTGATAGACCAATTAAATCTCAGTAGATGTTAATCATCATCATCATATTATAGAAACTATATATATAGTTTATATAATATATATAAATTATATTTAGTTTATATATATTATATATAATATAATATATATATAATTTATATATATGATAGAATGATCAACCCTTGGTATGATAAAAAGGTAAAATTGTTAGGAAATTCATTAGGGATATTTTTAATGAGTCCTTAAAACTCGATAAGATTAATAAGTACAAATCCCTAATTAAAAGGAAAAAAAAAATACTATATCAATAAAAGGTAAGAGTAAATTTCACAACTATATAAGCTAGATCTTAAGAAGTTATGGATCCAAATTCTAAAATGCAATACTAAATAAAATAATAGGATTCCCTTAAGGGACTGGAATTCCTACCTTAAAAGTCTTTACGAGTTCCTTAATGCCATGGACACCATTCCTATTGTCCCTACAAACGAAGAAGTTTTTTCTTTAGATGGCATAGAGTTCGGGGTTAAGTGGCTTGCAAATGGGAAAGCTAAGGACATTGAAGGCTACCAAGCTGAAATTTTTAAAATCATAGGGCCAATCCTTATCCCTCACATACATAAACTCTTCAATTTAGGAGTCCAGCAGGGCTTCCCTAAACCCTGGATGCAAAGACTCATTGTTCCTATTTTTAAAAATGGGGATAGAAACATTCCCTCTAATTATATGACCATTATGATTAGCCCGATTTTAGCCAAAATTTATGGAATTATTTTGGAAAAGTAGATTAGCCTTTGGCTAGAAAGTCACGGTAAAAGAGATAAAGGCCAAGCCAGGTTTAGGAGATATCATTCCACTGTGGACCATCTTGTTACCTTTAGGATAATTGCATAGGAGTTCCGCAATACCAAAACCAATCTTTTTTGTTGTTTTGTTGACTTTATAAAAGCTTTTGACATGGTTCCTAGGAAAAACCTTTGGAATAGGCTGAAAGAGATAAAAGTGTCTCTTGAGGTGAGGGTTGTTGCAATAAGGATGTATGAGAACATTATTGCTACATTTAAAAACATTAAGGGCTGGTCAAAAGAGATTAACTGCAATATCATAGTCAAACAAGGTTGTTCCTTGTTCCCTACCCTTTTTGGCATATACATTGACAAGTTAGAAGATTGCTTGGAAACAACAAGTTGTGTTGGCCCTACTCTCACTGGTATAGTCATCAATATTCTTCTTTATGCTGATGATATCATTCATATGACAAGGAGTTCCCATGATCTGAAAAACCAACTAAGAATCTTCAAGGATGTTTTCTCCAATATGGGTATTACAGCAGGTGAACAACAAATTCACCCACGCTGTAGCATTTTGGCTCAACAATATTGTAGCAGGCTTTATAACAGAATTTGCAATCGATACGGTGATGTCGCATATCACAGTGGAACAAGCTTTTCTATGTGGGCCTTGGGGAAGGTATCTTAGATTTTTGTATACTTCTATTAAGATAATGATATACAACAAAGGCATAATGACAATGGAGTTGTAAAACTAAACTTCCCATGTGTGCATGGGGGATCGTGGGAAGCACTAACAAAAAGAGGAGAAATGGAAGGAGGAGTGGATAAAGGAAAAAAGGAGGAACCCTTGGACCCAATCATGATGGACAACGACTAGATCAAGAGGATCATGGTGATATCTGGAAACATGCGTAGTGGAGTACCCTACCAATACAAGGTGAATACAAAGAAGAGATCAATAGTCACGAGGGAAGGATTGGTGAGTGATGAAGAGGAGGTAGAGGATCTCTAGGCTATGGAGAATATTGAGGAAATCCTGCACGCAACATATGAGAGGAAAACGAGAGGTCCAAGAGCAGGAAGAGAAGGCAACAATCCTATCCATATTAATGTCAATGTGGAACCCATAAACCCATGTGCGACTAATACACCAAAGAGAACACCTCCGTTTAGACAACCAAATTTCGGTAGAAGAAAGACAACATGAAGTAGACCTACACAAGGAACAACTAGAGGAGCCATTTCAAGAAGCACTAGTCAAGTATCTACACCACATGGATGGCATGACATGATCCTACCATTAGGTTACCAGAATTCAAAGGAGAAGCATCGGAGGACCCAGAAAAACATTTGTTTATCTGTGAAAATATTTGGGAAGAAAAACAGATCACAAACGAAGATACTAAACTTTCACATCTAGCGATTACACTAAGGGATCTTACACTGGATTGGTATATGAGTCTATCTACAAACAATCCACCAGGGACAACCAGAATGATTGCGCACATCAAGAAATTGTTGATAAATGAGTTTCAAAAGACAAGTTCAGAAGATCAGTACATGAACAAGATGATAGAAATTAGACAGAAACCAGGAGAATCCGTATGGGATATTGATCAGATATTCAAGCGATTGAAAGGAAATTTGAAATATCTCATGACTAATATGTAGCATAGGCACATGTTCACCAATTCACAACTACCACACTTAAAATACCCATTGAAACATCAAAAGTTTTATACACAGACATAGGCTCTGCAGGTAGCCCTGCAACTGGAATAAAACCAATATCAAAAGACAGACCCAACCATCAACGAGATAAAGGAGGATTTGAAGAACTTAACATTCCAGCTAAACTGGAACACAAGTAAGGACAAAAAAGAAGTCGTTTGGTGTACCACATGCAGGACGAAATGACACCACAAGAACGATTGTCGAACATTCGTTTAGTATATGGCAACAGGAATGCCAAATCCATTACCAATAGGAGGACTATGGTGCAAGATCTCTAAGAAACTAGGCCACAACCCACATCATTTCCCAATGATGCAGAAATACCAGACAGTCACAAAGATTTTATGTTGCAACTTTGGCAAGTTAGTGGGCCACGATGACAAAGATTGTAGAACTATGGATTTGATGAGAGATAGAACATTATATGCATATAGGGTGCAAGCAAAAATGATGTCTGGGAAATACGCACCATATTATAACCAAGTTCCAACCCCATACAACACTATGCAACAACATTATAATACTGCACAACAACCCTATAATATCGCGCAACCACAGTACAACACAACACAACCCAAATACAATACCACACAGTACAATCAAGCACCTTAGTATAAAATGCCGAGAGAAGATTGAGATGAATACATAGGTGGAGAAAGAGCAAGAGGAGGCTTTGGAAGAGGTAGAGGACCAGTGGCATGTCACAACTATCAAAAATCGAGACACTATGCAAGAGAATGTCCACTTCGACCAACGACTTGTATGTATTGTCGTGCATCGGATCATGACACGGAAGAATGTCCTACGTTACTAGGGAATATCTAGGAAAAAAGGAATCAAAACAACCAGAACATTCAATGGATTTCATCCAAAGTAAGGGATGAAGGATGAAACATCAACATAGTTACATGCAGAGGAGCCAAAACAGGAAACAACGTAGTCCGACAAGAGCCAATACAACACCAGTGGGTGAAAAAGAATGTTGAACCAAGGAGACAGTTCGACGTGTAGAACGAGAAGGAAAATTTTCAGCAAGCCATACAAGGATTCATGAAGCAAGAGACCATGCCAACTTCAACTATGCAACAAAGCAAGGGAGAGACAAACTACAAGATGCCTCCATCATTGGATCATACCAAAGAAATTCAACCCCTGGGACAAGTAAATACAATCAAAGGATTTTTGTAATCATGTGTAAAACTATTGAATGATCCATTTGCTATCAAAATATTGCAAAATATATTAGAAATATGTAACATAGAGACAGAAGGAAACCTAGAAAAAGAAATAGTCAATCACCTACATACAAGAGAAGAACAAGTAGGGAGTTCAGGTTGAATGCCGACATTGGAGATTTCAACATGGGAGATATCATACTGGATTTAGGATCTAAAATAAATGTACTACCAAAGAAGACATGGTAGTGTATGGGAGATCCAACATTAGGATATTTAGATGTTCAACTGAAACTAGCAAACCAACACAAAGTTATACCAAATGGAAACCTGAAAGGAGTGACAGTAGACCTGGATGGTGTGCGCACTAAAGTAGACTTTGAAGTGATTGAAATAGTGGACGACACAACACCATATCCAACATTGCTTGGTTTGGATATGGCATTTGATAACCAGGCTATAATCAATTTAAAGACATGAAAAATGACATTTGAGTCAGGAGAATATAGGGTCATCACAGCATTGGACCCATCAGAAGGGGAAAGGTTCGTAGAACCTACTTGTTTAGACTTGGAGGAAATCAACTAGTTGTACATAACAACTGTGCGCAATGAGGATTACGTAAACCCAAATCATATGGGATACTTAGTTGGTAGAGCATTACTTCATGTACGGAAATATTATATACATGTTTAGAGAACTGGAAACAATGGCTACACAAAGTTTCCACAAGAAGTTGCATAAGAATAGACCGCGTAGTAAGATGGGTAGGTGTGGATATAAGGGAACCACCCAATTTCCATGGAGTGAATGATATAAAAGTATTCTTGGTGCAGTACAAGGATGAAGTGTTAGAAAATCAGAGACACTTAACACTCGATATAGCACTCAAGGCCACATTTGCAATATGGTGGGGCGCACACAAGGAAATAATCAAGGATTAGTACCAATGTAAGCGGTTACTGTGCATAAGGTTTGGCACATAACAATGAAGCAACCAAAAATAGAAGTACGATGGACATGGGACACCAACAAAACACTTGGAGAAATGCATAGCGCTGTGGAAAATGACACCCCTAGAGGAATATCCTCATCATTTTGTACATACCTTAGAAGGCACACCAACAAACTAGTATACAAACCAGGAACTGTGCAGAGGAACTTCGAGTTGGAAAATACTACAACATAATTTTACAGTCACTTTCTCATTTGAGCATGAGAACCCCAACATAGATGCAACACTTAAGCAGATACGATCGGTGATATTCATTAAGGAACCAGAAGTCGAAATCATAACAAAAGAACAACACTGGAACATACAGACAATAAAAGAATTGTTGTCATGCTACCATGTACAGGAAGAAGCACCAGATAAAGATGATCCATGCGATATTTAGATCAAGGAAGCAAAAGATGAAAGAGAAGTGGAAGGTCCACCTCTAGAATCTCAAGTAATTGTTGCGCCGATCAAGGTGAAGAAAGTCAACATTGAGACAATTGAGAATCCCCAAATGGCCAGCATTGGAGACAACTGGGATGAGAAAATAGTAGAAATCATAACAAAGTTATTGCGCAAGTACAATGACCTGTTCCCCACAACATTTACATAAATGAAGGGCATAACAGGAGAGCTAAAAGAAATGAAGATACCACTCAGAGGTGAAGCAAGACCGATCAGACAACGACCATGCAGACTAAACCCGATATATAAGTAGAAAGTTAAAGCTGAGATCGATAGAATTCTCGAAGCTGGAATCATAGAACCTATGGAAGAATCAGAATGGATAAGCTTGATGGTAGTTTAGGAGAAAAAACAAGGCGGGATAAGAATATGGCCGACTTGAGGAAGTTGAATGATGCATGACTACATGACCCATTCCCTACACCTTTCATGGATGAAGTGTTGGATAATGTAGGAGGACATAGAGTTTACTCATTCATTGATGGATTCTCAGGCTACCACCAGATCAAGATAGCATAGGAAGATAGATACAAGACCACATTTTCTATAGAATGGGGATCCTACCAGTACACAGTCATGCCATTTGAACTGAAGAATTCACCAACAATATTTTCCAGAGTAGTCATTGCTGCATTTAAGGAGTTTATCCACCAGTTTCTAGAGGTATACTTGGATGATTGGACAGTCTATAGTCTATTGAAAGACCATGTAGAGGTCTTGCGGCTAATGTTAGAAAGATGTAGGCAGTGCCAGATATCATTAAACAACAAGAAATGTATCTTCAAAACACTGTTTGGGATACTATTGGGCCATATAGTATGAAAACAAGGCTTACTAGTAGATCCTGCAAAGATTGCAGTAATTGTTAATTTTTCACCACCAAAGACAATCCATCCACTAAGAGCGACATTGGGACACACAAGATACTACATAAATTTTATCAAAGGGTACGCACAAAATACTGCACCAATTGAGAAACTGTTAAGGAAATATACAAAGTTTCAGTGGAATGAAGATTTTCAACACATTCTGGATACACTGAAATAAAAGATGGTAACAACGCCAATACTAGTATTTAGAGACTGGGAGAAGACATTCCATGTACATGTAGATGCATCAACCATAACACTTGGAGATAATTTCACACAGATAAGAGCGAGAGATTTGGATCACCCTATAGCATTTGCAAGAAAAAAACTATTAGAATCAGAGAAAAACTATAACACTACAGAGAGGGAAGGAATAGCTATGGTCTACGCACTATAGAAGTTCAAACATTACTTATTTTGAAAACATTTTAAGATGTTCACAGATCACTTAGCCCTTAAATACCTAGTCAACAAGCTAGTGTTGGGGAAAAGAATATGTCAATGGTTACTACTATTTCAAGTAATTGATTTTGAAGTAATAGTCAAGCCAGGAAAGTTGAATGCAGGACCTAACCACCTATCAAGGGTCACAAATGGAGAAGAACCTACAAATTTAGAGGACAACTTTCCAGACACACAATTATTTTTAGTCTATATCACTGATGAATACTTTGTAGATATCATCCAGTACTTGAGTACAGGTACTGCGCCACAAGAATATAACACTGTGCATAAGAAAAACCTGGTAGTCCAGGTTACAAACTATCAGCTGATCGCAGGACACTTATACAAAATGGGCGCAGATCGCATCTTACAAAGAAATGTGCTAGAACATGAAAGACCAAGGGTGTTAGCAGAAGCCCATGAGGGAATAGCAAGAGGACATTATGCAAGAAAATCTACTATGCAGAAGGTATTATGTGTAGGATGATGGTGGCTGACCATTCACAGAGACTCAAAAGAGTACTTCCAGAGATGCGATGTTTGTCAAAGGTTTGGTAAACCCAATAGAAGGGACAATATTCCATTGTGACCGCAGGTAACATTGTAGGTATTTGAAAAATGGGCAATAGACTTTGTGGGACCAATTAACTCACTTGCAAAGAGGACAGGAGCAAGGTACATTATCACCATGACAGACTACCTGACAAGATGGGCATAAGCAACACCAATTAAATATTGTAGTGTATAAATAACATCACACTTTCTATTTGAACAAGTAATCAATAGATTTGGTTGCCCAAGAATTTTGATGAGTGACCAAGGAACTCACTTCATTAACAACACTATCAAGGCTATGAATGAATAATTTGAATTCCATCATCAAAAGAGCACACCATATCACCCACAGGCAAATGAAATAGTAGAAGCATTTAACAAAATCCTTAAGAATGCACTGACAAAGATATATAATGTCAATAGGGATGATTGGGACCTCAAAATACCAATAGTATTGTGGGCATACAAGACTACATGAAAGAAGTTGATCAGACACATTCCATTCAAATTGCTATACGACCAAGAAGCAGTGGTGCCATTATAATTTTTGGTACCTAGTCTACGTGTAGCTGCGATTACACACATGACAGAACGAGGCACAATACAAGAAATGTTGAATCAATTGATGATCATGGAGAAAGATAGGATCCTAGTAGGGTTCCACCAATAAATTTAGAAAGCAAGGGACAAATCCTGGCATGATAGACATATCAAGAAGATATATTTCAAGGAAAGAGATTTAGTGTTGTTGTATGACAACAAATCCATTTAGCATCGAGAAAAAATCATAATGCACTGGTTAGGACCGTATGAAGTAAAAATTGTCATATATGGGGGAGATGTAAATTTGAAAGAATTTGGATGCATAGAGCTCAGAGGGATGATCAATGGGAGCCGACTAAAGCTGTACAAGGACAGTCGACCACCCACAACTTGAAATTCACCGCACAGCATGGAAAAAAAAAAGGGCATCAAACGACACCAACAAAGGAACAATGCAATGAAAGGAGAAGGAGCACACACATTTAGTAATATGAGCCCAACAAAGACAAGGCCAACGGTCAGTTCAAAATGAAAACAAGCGAGAAAGGTGAAGACAACAAAACAAGTACTAAGTGACAAAGGCAAGCAGAATTGAATACCATAAACGACTGACAGGATGCCACATTAATCACGCCAAATGGAGACAACGAGGGAGAGTAATGGAAAGTACGAAGGAATGAGAGGTTCATTAAATCCATCATAAAAGTAACATCTTTGACAAGCTTCACACGACGCCCATACAAAGTAAGGATGAGGGAGAAAAAAAATAAATTTGAAGAGGCAGAGAGCGATATAGCATACAAAGCACATAGCAGAGTTTACAGAGGTTGCAGAGGCTACTAAGCTTGGAGAATGACCAAATTTTTCACCATGGCACCACCTAAACAAGTAGAATTGAGCCATCCTACTAGAAAATCTAGAGTTAGGACCAGAGCACAAACACAATCATAGGAAAGCGAATAGCAGGTGCCAAAAGTTGTCAGTGTGGATGAACTCCCATAATTGGATACGACACCAAGAAGCCCGAAATCCATAGTAGTGGAAACCCAACAGAAAACACTTGCCGAAATGGACATCTATAGAATAGAAGAGGGGCAGGGCTGACAGAATGAGGACGCAAGCAGTCAAGTGCAACCCAAAAACCATGAATAAGCCCCGAGAGTCAATGGGATGACTCTAAATCAAGAAGAAGCGGCCAAGCCAAAGAAATCATAGACAACCGTGTCAGAACACCAATAGGAGGGAGCAGTGGAAAATGTCACGAGCTAGCCAAAATAATATTCCGAAGAACGACCGATGGAGGCTAGAACCTCGAGTCAACCACCACCATGAAAGGACAAGCACACAATACCTAGGTCACCACACAGACAAACCACCACAATAATTGTTTTGCTGCACATACCAGAAGGAGTACGATTCAAAGAATATTTGTTAGGATATGTAGAAAAACTAAAGTACTCAGACAATGATGTAATGGACACAGACAAGTTCCCAAAGTTTGAGAAGAAATTCTACCTATAGACTATGGGTATAGATCCCTTTGGGGCACTGTTTCATCAACCACTCCAGTGGGCAGTAGAATTGGCAAAAACTAGGATTTTAGGTCTGCTGGAACTACCACACCTTGGAAGAGGATAGTACGCAAACAATTGCGTCAATAAATTGATGGAGATCACACATGGCAAAGATTTTTGGCTGGACAAGCTCATCTCAATAGACATAGAGCTCATTGTGCACATCATAGGGCTGCCATCACGGGGCATGGATCCCGCACAATTTCTCGAGGAAAAAACAAAGGAGAGAGCACTCACCGAGGAGATGAAAAATAAGTACATCACTGAAAGGGGGACTCTTGGAATCATCATCAAATGGATCAGTGACACCACGACAAAAATGGCAGAAAAAATCATGGCCTGCAAGCTGCCCAGAAAATGCCACAAGGAGGAAGTCTTGACCAGGGTTGTCGTAGCTGCAACATAGTGTGTTGAGGGCACCACAATTAGCTGGGGCCCTTATCTCCCTAATCTATTTCTAGATGACTACCAAGATGCCCAGGATCCAGGGACAAAATTTCATTATTCATGGTTGATCATGATGATAACCATTATGGGATGGAAGGAGATGAAATATGTATTTTTTTCCACCAGACCCAAACCCAATCATGGAGCAAGATACTTATCACTTGGCACCGCTTCGAATGCCAGGAACATAAGGATGAACACAACTATATTCAAAGGATACCTTTGTGACCTACATGAGACCATCACAAACCTCTAGAGAATAACACCGCAGGATTTTTCCTACTATCGGGACATAGCTAACTTCAAGGACACTCGACATGCGATATGGATCCAAGCACAGAAGGACCCCAATAAGCAATGGCTACAACAACGCTATTGCATCATGGATGGGGACATAGAAATGGTCATCAAGGACTGGGAGGATGACTGGAGGATTCCATTCCTCACTCAAGACATACCTATAGGGGTAGAGGAGGAGGAGGCAAGGCAGGAGCATACACATGCTGAGGAGGTAGGGCAAGAACATACATAGCCCCAGGAAGTCTCAATACCCAAGAAACCAAGGAAAGGCAAGACAAAAATAAAGTAGAATAAAGGGGGGACATCCAAGACAGGAGTCTAGACGGGGAAGAACAATAATACACAGGCGCCCTAAGTACATTAGAAACAGGCTGAGGCAATGCAGGGGACTACACCAAGTCCCGATTCACAAGAGCCAGACTCGACTAAGAGACCAACTACTTATATGGGGGGTGTTCACAAGAAGATGAAGGCGCATATAACACCTCCAAAATACACGATTATAGAGGATGATGCAGAAATGGTAGCCCAAATGGTTAAGGATCACACATTTGAGGATTTTGAGAATGTTGTGCGCCATAGGGACAAAATTCAAGAGGAGCTGGTAGACATGTGACAACTCCTCAAGCAGACTGGGAATGCATAGATAGCTGGTAGAAACATAGAAACAAGCCCATCATAATCACAAACAAGAGGAGAACCAAAAGCAAGTGAGTGGGATACCATCCAAATAATACCATAGCCGAGTGCAATGTTTCACGTTACACCTAGCATGTTGCGCATGGACAAGATCGTGGGGGAGACAAACCTAAAGGAATTATCCCAATTTCAATTGGTATTGTTGCGGATACCAACCAAGGCCCTATATAAACTATAGGTTAGTGTTACCCAAGAGGTACAGTCTCGTGCACGCACACACAAAACCAAATTACAACAGGTAAAGGATAAGCTAGATGATTTGGAATTGATATATGAGCAGGCCAAGCTCAAGACCAAAGAGGAGAGGGAACATGTGAATGGATTGGAACAAAAAGTGGTTGGAGCACACGAGAAGATTCCAAAGATTGTGCAGAGGGCCAAACTCATGACAATAGAGAAGATTTATCATATTTCATAGACAATCGATCAATATCAATAGGAGATCGAGAATCTCTGTGAGCATCTCACACCAACCAATCCACTAGAGGTAAGGGAGAAAAGGAAGCAGGAGGAAGCATAGTAGATAAAGGAGATAGAACGAAAGGTCAACACAATGACCGACTTATTCTACCAAGTAGCACAACTCTGGACGAATTTGGAAGAGGATCAATAGGTCCAATAGTGGGACCAAGAAGAAGAAAGGATAAAAAAACTATCCAAGACCTCAAGTAGAGGCAGAAGATAATGTCCATCACATAGCACATAAAAGGGGCACAAGAAATGGAGAGATTACAAGCAGAACTGACCACTGCGCAGACATAGAAAAAACAACGCCAGGATCAAATGGAACTGCTCCAAGAGTGAGTAGCAGAGGTCATTGAAAAGGTAGAGGAAGCCAATACATATATGGCACAGACCCATACAAAGTGTGTAGGGTTGATTAATGACGAGATTGAAACACAAACAATAGATGCACTCAAGGAGAAGTCTACGCAGGCTCAAACACAAGCAACAAAGCTTAGGGAGAAGTTCCAAGCGATCATCAGGGAGATCGACAAAGCACACAAATGTTAGGTTGCTCGAGATGAGCCACATGTTAGTGTTGGGGGCCTATTTGAAGTAGGCCAAAGAGGAAAGAAAGGATATTTTGGGAAGGAAGGCATGCACGAGGAAAGTGACAGCTAGAAGGAAGAGCATCACGCACACATACATGGAATAACTAACGACGTTAGGTTTAGGGTTTTTGTAATACATTGTAATGATCGATGAGCTAGAAATGTAGAAAGAGAGATATCTAGGTCTCATAGAAGGAGAGGGGAGGCTGGAGAGCGAGATCCAGAGCTATAACAAGATATAGAGATGAATATTTTTCTATGCGATCTAATTTTGTAGGCTATTGAGATGGAGAGCAAAAAGGAGGGTATATCTTGAGGGTTAGATCGCAGGCTGAGGAGCCTGGTGTGATCTAGTCCACTTCATAATAGATCTTGTCCCGACTAAGAGGAGTTGTAAGGTGCATGACACTATAGTTTTGGAACTACTATAATAAAAGAACTTAAGAGCCAGATCTTTGTGGACGTATTCGAGGAGGGGGTGAACCACAGTAAAACCTGTGTTATGTGATTGAATGCATGTGTTTCCTTGTTGTTTTAAGTAGTTTCTTATATCCTAAATGACTGAGTTGATTATATTACATGTATAATCATGAATGACAGTTTATTGCATTAATAAGTAAAGTAGAATTCTCATCGCACACTTCTCAGAGTCCCACTCAATCCTGGACTGCAAACACTTGAGTTTTGCAGTGACCCATTAAGACTATCTCAGGTGAGATTGTGTAGTGCACTCTGTGTGCTACATTTCCTTCTGGTTTACCTAGAGGGCTGATAGTTTAAGAATTTTTTTTGGAACCGCAGTAGACATGAACCCTGGGTCAAGCATGTTAAGGATACAAACTCAAACGTATAAATATTAATCAACATCCATCCACGAATAATGTGGCAGAATATAGCATCGTTATATAACTTTTGTGCGATGCCATTTTGAATGGAATTCACTCCCTATAGGTTCACCTAGAATCCCAGTTAGTAGTATGTTAGTTGAATGACAGTTACTGTGTGCATGACCCTACATTACTCCGATGATTCCTATGGGTAGGTATTTTGGAATGATAGTTTGATTTTATTACTTATCATCACATACCTAGGAGTTCTAATTATGTATCCAATGCATATGCTAATTTTGTTTTAGATTGGCATTTGTCACATAACTAACGCAAATAAAACATTCTCATCAATGAAACCGAAGAACCACATTTTTATATATATTTCAAAAAATGTGATGTTTATAGTACAAAATTGGGGCTAACTCCCTCAATACACATATACACCCAATCATAAAAAAATCATGAAATCTACACTTGTGGCGCCAGATGAGTGTCATGATAGCAAACTACAACATTTGAGAGACGTTGAAAGAGTCACACCCAAGCTCGGGGCACGCCTACCACCTTCCACTGCATAGCCTCTGACAGATCCTCCACGTGAACCATCATAATCCTTTGTGTCAAAAGAGACAGGTTTCCCTGTACGTTTTGAAGGACTCTCTCCGCTTCTCCTCCTACTGCCTCATCTCCCCGGTGCCTCTGACGATGTCATGGAAGTCCATTTGGATGTCGTGACCTATGTATGCATCACATACATGTCTAATTAGTACTTAAACATCATCCAAAAATATTTTTGTTTTCCTATACAAAAATAAAAAGAATGAAATATTTAAAAAACTTTGACATACTTATGTCCCCGTAGGTGGTCCCTGGTGGTAATAGCATGTCAGGGTCCCCTCTGAAATCGATCCCTGCATAAGGGTAGTCATCCAGAGCAATGAACTGCCATCTCCACCAGTAAACTAAGTCATCATTGTAGAGTGTTTTCACCCTACCTCCCCTCTTCTTTCTCATCACCTTGGTCCACCGTGCCATGGATGTATCATGAGGCCCATGTGGAATGATATCAACTCTAGGTCCCAAACCAGGAACCCGCTCGAAGAAAAAGCTACACAAGATAGAAGTGAACCTGAAGTTCCTCTTACTACCCTATTTTCATTCTGTCCACTGGCTCTTCAAGTTAGCTAGTAGTGAGGTGCACCAGTTGTACATCGTGGGTCTCAAGCACTCTACATAGTAGAACATAAGTGACTTCGATGCCTGGTGCAATGAAGCTGATCCTGTGATCCATGTCAAAACAAGGACAACAATCTTGAGGCTTAGATTGTTTATCGGTCGAATGAAGAGTTGACTCCCGACCTTCTCGGTCCCTGCAATGCAATGAACGTCTATGTATTCCTCTATTTTCATACCTCTCCCATCTCCCCGAGCTTGGATATTAACCACCTCACCCTGATGTGACAACCCCATCAAGAAATAAATGTCCTCGATTTCAATCCGTAATGGTTTCCCATCAAGGTTGAAGCTCTCACTATTTGGATTCCAATAATCCATGAGCAACTGTAGCAATATCACTTGGGCCCTCATCCCTTTGAGAGCCCAAAAATTATACAACCCACATATTTTCAAGGCCATTTGGGCCCCTGGATCTCTTTCCGCAACATCATATACCTCCTCATGTTCCCTTTCCCTCCACTCTAGCACCATCCTACAAGAGAAAAATCATTTTTTGAGTTAGCAATCACTAAAAAACAATGGTTACAGACATATACGTGGGATCCAGTGTTCACAATCATGTATAGGGCTGAGTATATGCATGTTTTCTTTTAGACAATTGTGTATAATCATGTGTATACACGACTCGATGAACGATAGCCTGTGTACACCTAAAGTTCTAATTTGTGCCGTAAATAACTTAAAAATTGGAACCTAAATACAAAATCTAATCCACTAAAAAGAAAAAGGAGGGGAAGAGGAATTACCTGGTATAGATGGTCGTCGATTCCGTCACTCAAAGCTCCCACAATCACCAGTTGAAGTTTGGAGGTAATTTGGTCCAAAATCCACTATTTAGGTAAAAATTACAAATGGTATAGTAAATTTGTTTTTTTTTACTATTTATAGAAAATTTTTACCCACTTTGCATAGTTTCGGATAATATTTTCACCTAATAGAATAATACGATAGTGGATTGAGTTGGTTTTTGTAGTTTTGTCCATGGATTCTTGCAGTTTTCAACGTTATGCTCCCTGTTCGTAACTTTGGACATGTATTTTTTCTACCCAACATATATGATAGGTATCCATTCCATAATGCACACTTGCACCGTCCTATGACTTTCACTCATATGCCTTAGGTACAAACCCATTTTATAGTGACACAAAACCTTCTATCTGCTACCAGAGTGTTGTTATCAAATCGTAGAGACTTACCAAACATGGGTACCCTAGTTAGATCCTCTTCTTTATTTGGTGCCCATGCAAAGTTTTTTTTCGTAGGAATGGGAGTCCCTTATAGGTAATAAGTGACTTTATGTTGAACCTCATTTCTCACTCATAAACATGCTGACCTATACCTAGAGGAATCCCAAGAGAGTTTGATTTAAGCTCTTTTCTGACTCGTTTCAGAAAGCGAAAATATTGCCGAGTGAACTTGTCTCTTTCACACTCGTAAATTGGATTTGAAAGGACGTCTATTTGGTGCAAGTTTATGCATTTTTCAAACCAAGTAGACTAATATTATGAAAAATAACATTTTTTGGCATTAAGTTGTGATTGCATCTCATGCCCTTGCTTGCAATATTGAGCCTATTTCCGATTCTTGCTTTCGCGTTATAAACCATTTACCTCCGTAGTTTTGCATTCTCAACCAAGCAGAGCCTTGTTTATATCCTTTGCAACTTGACACTCTATACCTAGGAGGAAACATTCCCCCGAGTGTCCATCTCCTGCATGCACCTCCTTGCATTGAGCATAGGTATGTTCCACTGCTGAAACTATCTTTTCTTATTTGTGACACTTGTTTCCTCCTTTGTATCATAGCACTCATTTGACTATGAAAAAACAAAAAAATGTGGGCGGGATGGGAGTGTTATCTTATATTGGCAACAGTCGTGTCTCCTTTGAACAAAGCACAAAATTTTTGTGTCCACTTGTCATCATAATTTTGGGTTTAGCATGACCTTAAGAAGCTGATCTCGTTACATAGAGTTTACTCCTCCGACTAGTTACTCTTCTAGTCTGTATGGAGAGTTTGATTGATGCCTCCTGCATCTCAAAGTTTCATCATTGATTCTATGTTGCCAGAGTCTTCCATATATCTCATGCTCTTGTTCAAAGGATGTTTATCAACTTGTGTTGACCATTCCTTAGAAATATTGACTTTGCATGTTGGCCATACCCTCAGTCTATCTCATAATAACATGAATTTGTAGTCCTATTGCACACCCTGGTCTTACTTTCCTCATTGGTAGGTAACCTTGAACCCAACAGTCGACATTTCATCATTGGTTGTTGAGTGGGTGGTTTCCCCTTGTGTTCAACGGAAAGATATCTATTCACACATTGAGATTCATGTAGTGTCTTGGATTCCATTAGCCCTATTGGTGGGTTCCTCGCCTTTGTCAATAATTTTCCTCTTTGGTTGCTATTCAGAGGGTCTTTTTTGTGTACCACTTGCATTTGGCACACGTGAAAGTCACACATGGTAGTTGATTCGTGAACATGTTCTTTGTTCGATTTCCTCCAAATCATCAAGATCCTGCTTTGTACCTCGTGCTAAATGATGAGAGATGCCTTAATTCTCTCCTTTCAGTGGGTTTCCTTCTATTGAATTTGTCTCATCTATTATGGAGACGATACCTAGAGTCCTTTGAGTACCTAAAGGCTTGCAGTCATTAGTGGCAGGTTCTCTCGTCATCGATAGTTGGGAATACAAAAATTTCTCTTGATCGATGGATTCTTCAAGTGTTCGACCCTGAATCCTTTATTCACACTTGTAAGAATGTACTCAGTGCCTTGATACTTACTTTCATCATTGATAGGCTGTCTCGCATTTGTTAACGATATACCTCAATGATCGGTTGTCAAATGAAGTCTCATTGTGTTCACCCTCAACTCCATTATTCACACGATGTAGACTTGCACCTTTGGCAGATTGTGTAGTGTTGTTCTTGAGTTTATAGTTAAGGCTTAAAAGTATAATGTCAAGGTATCCAAAAAATAAAGGGTGTTTTTGATATGAAAAGAAAATCAATTCTTTAGGGAAAGAAGCTATGGCTGATTTCTAAGCTGTCTTTGCCTAGCTTCCCAATGGCCTTGGATGCTTATGTCTTGTTCAATCACTTCCCATGAACGTTCAAGTTCAACCTAGGTGTTAATAGTCTCTAAGATGGTATTAAACAGGGTTAAAGAAAAGTTGGTCCGATCCGTGAGACCATGCTCAATATTAGGCTGTCTTGCAACAGGTACAGTCATGGAAAAAAGAAAGATAAAAGATCTATTGTTTTTTTATGTTTTCTTTTTCTAATTTCAATTTTATGAGAAAAGTTCCTGAAATTGAATTAATGGCATAACAATTTAGAGGTCTTTTTCTGTATCTGAGTCAAATTTGAAAATAATGAATGTGATGAGAGGAAACCATAAAGCTTTTAAAACAAAGTGAGACATCAATCACAAAAGAATCTCACTTTGATACATAAGAAGAAAAATGGATGTGACACCTTTAATGAAGCATAAAATGTGGTAATCTAACTAACTCACAGGTCTTATATTTGCTAATAGCTAATACAAAGGAAAATCTGTAAACAATCAGATAACTAAATAAGCATATAACCACAATAGATGTTGTACTAAGTTGTGATTAGACATTCATCAAAGAATTATAAATAAAGATGTTGGAATCTGAAAGAACATGAGAACACATAACTCAAGATTGATGAAATATGGAGTCTCTGGTTTGCATTTGTCTTAATTCTAAAAAAGGAGAGATCTCTCCATTACAATTGGCTAAAAAAATCCCTTTTAAAGTATTTTGAAATTATATTTATAAAAAAGGTTACCAACCCTAGACGGTTGGAATTTTCCTTACTCCTAGGTGCTAACGGTTACAGAATAAAAACTTAAACCATTTCACTTTGTTACTTTCTATCTCTCTCTCATACTGGCTAAATAGACATGCATGTGTTACTTCATTTATTCTTTGAATTACTTCCTTCACCTGGCTCGAGACACTCGATGCACCTACTTAGAAATTGTACTAATATTCTTGAAGGCTCTGTCACATCCTTTGCCTAAAAAAGATACAACTTTCTCTATAATTTTGACAACCTATCTTCAATACTTTTATCTTCAAAATTTATAGACTACAACTGTAAATTTGGCTTTACCAACCATCTATCCATTTCAGTGACGTCGACCTGTTTCAACTATGAAATTTCAATCTGAGCTTCATTTAAACTTTCTTTGATGTCCAGTTGATGCTTTACAACATTGATTTGTCCTAGTACTCCAGGACAATCATCCTTTTCAATGCCTCGTGATTTATTATCTAGCAAATCAAAAGTCTCTTCACAATCCTCCTTTATTTCTTTGGCCATATTTTTTACTCTCGGCTATATTGGCCTCCTATGTCTTTAGTATTATATCACCCCTGATTTGTTCTGCAACAATCAATATGGGAGTTACTGGTACCTCTTCTCTAGCCGAAGGTACTACTGCTTTTTGAAAGGTGGTTCTGGCTAGAGTAGCCCCTTTTTCTCTGAAACCAATATTATCCATTGATTGAACCATCTCTCGAAAATAATCTTGGATGATCCCTACCTTAGAAAACATGCTTTGTTGTGCTGCTTCTAGCTTCTGATGCACTTCCAGTTCCTGGGCCTAAAACACTGCTATATTTACAACCATTTTTTCAGTGGAACTTACCTTGTTTTGTAATTGTTTAACCAACTCGTCTTGTTGAACAGGACTGGACTTGAGTAGTTGGATTTATTGTTTATCAGTAGATCTAGCCTTTTCAAGTCCTCTGCTGACCTCACTTTTGCTATTATTCTATGTATTCTTTATTTGGTCTCACAAATGACTTATCATCTGATTTCTCTGCCTTAGCCTTTCTTTCATATTATCAACAGAGAATAAGTTGGCCATTGCAAAATCTCCCAAAGAGCCTGCCACCTCTGTAGCAAAATCTTCATCTTCCAAAATTTTCCCATCTAATAATACTTTGTGCTTTTTGACCATTGTAGCTTCTTTCAGGTGCATTTCTTGTTTCACCATAACTTTCCTCTTCTTACTAAAAAAGAAGTCGGAGGAAGGTATTTCTTCAATAGAGATCAAAGTAATATTGCTTATGTATATAACTTCGAGACTGGGAGTCCCAAAATTTGATTGTAAAGGGGTTAATGTTTTAATAGGACTACCCAAATCTGTGAACTACGTTCCTTCTATTGTTTTGGAGGTATCAACATGAGTAGTTGATGATAAAGGAAATATCATTTGATTATTTTTTAGAGGTGTCTCGAATTTAAACTTTGTTTCAGACTTTGGATGTTCTACCTACGAAGTTTCTAATCCTTGTGAAGACACTTCAGGATTCTTTGGGGTTTCCTCAGTAGTCTGTTTACCAAAGGAGTTTGGTTCAAAACCTGGAGGTATACTTACTTATTCTGAAGGAGTGATTATCAATTCTCCCTGTAGTATCTTGAGCAACCCACTTCGTCTTTATTTTTGGAAAGTGAAAAAGATGTCATGTAGGTCAGGGGGTAACACTTGGAATCTGTCTAGTACCTCCTCATAAACTCTGATTCCTTTGAATATGTCATCATAGGGGGAGTCTTCATGCTCATATGTTTTCATATTAATTGATCTAGGTTATTTCCCACAATTTGATATGGATCATGCCTTCTGAGCTAGACGTCCAACAGTTTAACATCCTCTAATGCTGTAGCTTCTACCTTGGAATGACCAAAATTTAGTAGTGAAAACCTTCCAACCTGTAGAGGAAAAGCTGGCCATAATTTTGTAACACCTTGTTTCCCCCAGTTTGTAAAATTAACTGTACTGGCCAAGAACTGTGGCAAACCCAAAAATGTGAATGCGTGATGTGAATGGACCTTATGAAAAAGGTCAATGAATGTGAATAATATTATATATATATATATATATATATATATATATATATATA
>JZKD02S2367447.1:1467013-1484476 GCA_000966675.3 Picea glauca | reverse complement strand
AATTTATTTTATAATAAAATAAAATTATAATAATAATTAAATTTAAATTATAATTTTTATTAAGAGATTATGTTATAATTGAGGGTAGTATTTGATTTCATGTATGGAATTAAAGTTAAATGCTATTAAAAAACACATAATTTTATTGGAGGTAGCTTTAATGATGATCATCAAGGAATAATGGCTTTCTTTTTTTCCACAGAAAAATTTCACTTTATATTTATATAGCAAATATAAATTGATCTTTACAAAAAGTTCCCATACATTCAAGACTCCAACTTAGCACCCATGGGATCATAATCGCCAAGGAGAACATAAAGACTGTAGTTCCCCGATACACAACAAGTACCATGACAAGAAACAAGTCATTCAAGATGCATATAAAAAAACTCATCTGATGCATCATAGTCTATCAAAGACATCTGACAAGTCATAACAAAGGCATACAAAAAGAAAGCTATAATAGTGCCCTGTCCAAAAAAAGAAAAACTCAGAGCAAACACAAAGCTCAAAAGTAAACCGAGTATCTAATAAAGGTCAAGTGTCAATTGAGGACCCTGATGTTCCTCAACACACTGATAATAGTAGATCTTCCTAGGGTCCTTGTGTAGAGCCTACTTGGAGAGATTGTCTACCACTTCATTATCTTCTCTATAAACATGGGCAAAAGAGATAGAATGGAAAAGGTCGATTAAACTCCTAATTCTATGTGTCCAACAATCCAAAGAAACAACCTGAAGGTGACATTTATCTCTCAGCCAGTCTATAATGACCTTAGAGTCACCTTGAACATGGATGGTGGGAATGGAAAGTCGGGAAGCTAAGGTGAGAAGGGCCCAAGCTCCCAAACATTCTGCTCTAGTATTCATCCCCTGTCCATAGTTGAGTAACCATTTAATGCAACACTAATCATTGAACTTAATGATGCTTCTGCTCCACTGTTCTATTCCAAGGACGTTGTCGGTCCATCAAACCAACCAGTCATTCCACCCAAAGAATGGTTGATTTGCCTCTATCTCCGGACAACAGATATCAGTTTCTCTATGTGGTCCTTCATGACATCTATAACCCGATGTACCACCCTTTGAACAATTGGTTTTTGATCTTCAAAGATCGTCGTGTTCCTTTCCTTCCATATAAACCAGTACGTAAATACTGGCCATGTTGGAAAAATAAGGTTATGTTTATGCCATAAATTTAAATAGTCCACTAAGGAGTTCCCTGTCCAAGTGCCCAATAATTTTTTTGTATAAATATCCTCCCCCATACAACCAACATAAAATCGCAGTCCACCAGCAAGTGTTGTGTGTTCTCACAATCCTTTTTGCAGAGGATACAATAGCTATGACCTATGAATCCTCTTCATTGTAGTGCATCCCATGAAAGAATTATGTTCTCAACCACCAACCAGATAAAGATTTTGATTTTTAGGGGACAATCCCAGGACCAAATTGCCTTTCTCCAGCCGCGGATAGTGTGGCCCCACTTCATTTTTTCCACTGAAATCACTTTTTGGTTCCGAAATAAAACCTAAAACTGCTTTTGATTGGGTAAGGGATCATTTTCCTAGGATGTAAGGAAACAAGTTAACAACCCAATACCTAAAGGCATCTAGCATGAGTGACAGTCTGCCCCCTTATCAACCACCATCGGGTCATTTTAGGCAGAGTGATTTTCCTTGAATAATGGTGATGTGTCAACCTACATTAACGAATAACAACGACTAATAATTGTTCTCACTACCAATTGACAACTAAGTTCTGATAAGTCTTACCACCTTCAAAGGTAAATTCATAATAAAAACAAAACTTAGTTTGAAAGATATGAACATCCCTATCAAAAGCCTCATTTATCAACAAAAGGATATTACTATTGCTATTTAGTATATATGATTATCCTCAATGTATTTTCCTTTAATGTTTTAAGAATCATTCTAATGACCACATCCACATATCAAACATGGGTGATGCCTAGGCCTTGAGAAATTTTTGGACATGATCATTTGGTCTCAAGAACCTATCTTCATGGGTAATTGGGTTAAGTCAACCTTGGGATTGTTATGTAAAGGGGTATAGTCTGTTGCTATTGAGGTTTCCATGATAAAACCATATAGACTAAATGAGAAATGAAATTTCTTATAAAATTGGGATTCCTTAGTTGCCTCATTTCCAATTAAGTTGTATAATTACAAATATAAAAAGAGAAGTGAGAAAGAAGGAATAACATATAGAAAACGGAAAGGAAAAATGAATAACCCTCTGCTGGCAAGTGCCCTTGACCCGTGTGTCCACTATTTGATCAGTGGATGCTTGTTCCATGTAGTCAGGGTTGAGATCTGTTGGCGTCAAATGTTCTGCGATCTCTGAGGTGTCCAATTATGGTGGAAAATATGGCTAAAGGAGGTCCACATTAAATACTGTATGCAAGCCAAGGAAGGGTGGAGTGTTGATTTCAAAAGCATTGCTACCCACAACCTTGGTGATAGTGTAAGGCCCATAACGAAGTGGGAGAAGCTTCCAATGGGGCCCCATGAGACGCTCCTTCTGCAAATGTAACCAAACTTTGTCACCAACTTGAAACTAGTTTGGTACCCTGTGTTGATCATGGTGCTTCTTGTACTTGGCATTGGATTTCTACAAAATCTTCTGGACTTGTTGGCGGATGTGCTGAATCCGCTCAATGAATCTGGTGGCTTTGTCGATCACAGACTGATAATGGGAAGAGTCTATCTGTGTGGTGGAAAGAGGAAGTGCAACATCAATGGGTCCCAAGGGTTGGAATCCTAGACCCATCTAAAATGGGCTATGGTCGGTGGAGCTATGGAGAGCCTTGTTGTAACTGTGTTGAACATAAGGGAGATTCTCGTCCCATGTATGTGGATGCTTAGAATTGTACATGCGCGATATGTGCACAATCATCCGATTGACAACCTCTATTTGGCCGTTGGTTTGGGGGTGGAAAGCAATGGAGTTTGTGATCTTGGTGTCCAACAGAGACTAGAGACTCAACCAAAATGTGCTGAGGAGCCTGCTGTCCCGATTGGAGATGATGGTCTGTAATATCCCAAAGTGGACCCACACTTATTCGAAGAATATCTTGGAAGTATATTCCACTGTGATATTCTTCTTACAATATGTGAGGATGGCCATCATCGAAAACCGATCAACAACCACAAATACATAGTCATTTCCTTTCTTGGTGGGCGACAAGCCAGACATGTAATCCATTGAGATGGATTCCCAAGGATTCTCGGGAATAGGAAGAGGGGTGTATAAGCCTTTCTTATTGATGGTTGGCTTGACAATGGCATAGGAAGTGCAAGATCTGATATACTTACTGATGTCTTGTTGAATTTTTGGCCAATAAAAATGTTTTTGAAGAACGAACACCATTTTCACCATGTCAAAATGTCCTTCCACCTAACTGTAGTGGGCTTCCTAAATCATATTTGCACGCTCCTTTGTAGGAATATAGATATGGCCCAGGTGGCATAAGATTCCGTCCTAAATGTGAAAATCGGTGAAAGTTGCGCCTGTACCCAAGAGCTAATAGGTGGTGGTGAAGTCTGTATCTTGCTAATAAAGTTGGGGCCACTCAGATGCTTCATGTCCACATGAATGGATCACAATGGTGAGTGCAGCCACAGGCGGCTGACCGAGGCAGTCAATGACACGATTGAAGATACCTATATTATACTTGATGTTGAGATGGAACTGCTGCAGGTAGGTGGACCACTTATGATGGCGGTCATTTTGCGATTTCCCCTGTGTCTATATGAACTACAAAGGCTTGTGATTAATGTGTATGATCATCTTTTTTCCCAGAATGTAATTTTTCCTTTGACGACGAGCTTGTACAATGGAATAAATTTCCTTGTCATAGGTGGGGTATTTCTGGAAAGTATCAGAGAGTGTCTCACTATGGTATGCCACCAGATGCCCATGATGATTGAGAACTTCTCCCACAACATAGTCAGATGCATCAGTCTCAATATCGAACGGTTGCTGCAGATCGGGCAAGGAGAGTACTGGAGCTGAGCACAAGCGATGATTCAGATCATTGAATGCTCGTTGTTGCTCCTTCCCCCACACGAACTTGTCCCTACCACCTCCCTTGGTCACATGGGTGAGGGCCCATGCAATATGGGAGAATCCCAACACGAACCGTCGGTAGAAGTTGGCTAGTCCCAAGAATCTCCGAAGCTCGATCAATGTGGTTGGGGCTGATCAGTCATGAATGAATTGGATCTTAGTTGGATCAACATGTACCCCATTCTCATCAACAATGTAGCCCAAGTATCAGACCCTGTTCATACCAAAAGAGAAATTTCCAAGTTGGCATATAGCTTGTGCTGTCGCAGAGTGCTCAAAACCTGCTGAATATGCCGCATGTGCTCCTCTGAGGTTCTACTGAAGATGAGGGTGTCATCCAAATATACCACCACAAAGGATTTGGTGAAGGGTATCAATACATCATCCATCAACCTCATGAAAGTGACTAGTGCATTTGTTAAGCCAAAGGGCATGACTAGCCATTCGAAGAGACCTTCTATAGATTTGAAGGTTGTTTTCCACACATTAGTTGGTTCGATGGAAACCTGGTGGTAGCCAGACTTTAGGTCAATCTTGTTGAATAAATTCCCCCCCTTAAGTTGGTCCAGAAGGTCATCAATCCTGGTAATGGGGTATTAGTTGCTGACTGTGATTTTTTTTAAGGCTCTGTAATCAATGTAGAGTCACCACATCCGTTCCTTCTTCTACACCAGTATAATTGGGCTTCCGCAAGGGGAGGAGTTGGGTTTGATGTGCCCCTTTTGAAGTGGCTCTTGGATATTTCAGATGATTTCGTCATTTTCCATCAACGAGCGATGATAGACTGGTTCATTAGGTATAGGTGTGAAGGAGGTCAGATCAATTGGATGCTTGACTTGGCAGTGTGTTGGTACCCTTGTAGGTGAGAAGAAGATGTCTCTGTATTATTCCACGATCCTGTCCACTTGATTTTGCTGCAAAGAGAGGATTTGTGTAGAGGCCACAAATGTGGCGACGACCTTCTGCTTACTGTGAGCACAGATCACAAAGAAGACAAACTTCCTGGTCTGTGAGATGACCTTACTTCATTTCTTAGCAGAGATTAAAGAAATAGTAGTAGGAGACACTACCTCTGGTATCCTATACAATTTTCTACCCAAAGTAATAATAACACTGCGAGGTCTAGACTCATACACAACATGAAGCTTCCACAAATATGGTTGTCCTAAAATAACATCACAAATTTCTAGGGGAGCAATATCACACAGTACCTCATCTTTGAAGGGCTTGATGCTTGTAGGGTAGACGAAACTATTGGATGACATGAAGATATCTTCCTTGGCAAAGCTAGCCGATGGTGTAGGGACGTGGGTGCGGTGTCATTGGCAGGGCCAGCCGCTTGATGAACTCTGCTGAAATCAAGTTCTTATGACTACCGCTATCGAAAATGAAATGAGGCGGAGCCCCCTTTATCCAAATCTACGAGTGAAAGAGGCATTCCCCTTACTCTGGTTCTTTTGGTTCGCTTGGATGGACTTTGGTGGTAGTGAAAGTGGCACTGGGTTAAACATCGATAATCTGCTTCCCTCCTTCAGGATTTGATTAAAAATCAGAATCATCCTCTGACTCAAAAGCCTTCAGTTCGACCATGAGGGACTGCTTGGAGCAATATTCTTTGATGTTGTGCCAAGGGATTTTATGGTACTCACACCATTTTCCCATGTCCTCCTTCGTCTTCTCATTGCCCTTCTTGTGTTGTGGCTTAGACTGGTTGTCCTGAGGGAAACCATATCAACTTGGTCCCTTGTTGTGTGGGTTGGGGCTGCCTTTGCCCTGCTTCGACTATGAGGTGTTTGCAAATGCAAACTCTCTCCTTTTCTGCTTAAATTTCTGCTCGATCTTGACAATGTATCTATAATCCGTGCCCATTGAGGTGATGTCCAGAAACTCCACTTCTGTTGGAATGTATCTATGCAAACAACCACGTTATTTGAGCACCAGATGATGCTCAAAGTATTTGATACCCAATTTGGTGCATAGGGTATGGAAAATATTGGTAAAATATGATACTGTTTGGTCCCTTTCTTGACATAGGGTGGTCCATCTGGTGTACTGGTCCTCGTAGCTTCCAACAGGGTAGTACTATTCTTTAATGGCGTCTCGAAAGGAATCCCATGTAGGGACCAACAAAAACATTGCTTATTCCTCCATTGCCCTTTGCTCAAAGTAAGTATCCCACCAATATTTAACATGGGGAACAACCTTGAGGAGTGCAAAAGTGATCTTTTCCCTATCGAAAAAATTGTGGACCGAAAATTTTCCTTCGAGTAGATTCAACAATTTATCTACAAAATCCGCATCTATTAGTACTTCAAATAATGGGATATCAAAATTTACTTGTACCTTGAAGGGGGTTTCATGGTCGCTTGATGAAGATGCTTCTCCTATGGGAAGTCATCGAAGGATCTGCATGAATTTGTCCATCATTTCGTTCCTTTGTCGCGCGAGGGATTCCTCGAGCAACATTTTAATAGGATCTCCTGCTCCATCATCTTTATTTTCGTCCCCCATGGGTTTTTGTTGGGCTCAGTGCGACCGATATTGTAATGGATTGATTGGTTTGAGTCCCAACTTCTTGTACCCAGATCTTGTCGAGGACATGCACAAAGAAAAATAAACGAAGAGTAGATTTCTATGATACCACTGATATGTATTTAGGAGTGGAACAAACTGATTTACATACTGAATATAATAAACACAAATATATGAAGAATAACAATGATATCCAGTGAAAAATATCTCCTATTGAATAATGAAATAGGATGAAACTGTAAAACCGTAGAACTGAAACACTTTCTCGACTGGTGGTAGCTATCTCTGAGAAGAGATGTGGCTGTTACGTGCATATGTCTGAGAAGAATGGATTACAATGAGGCTCCAGAGGCCTTTTTTATATTACTCACGAATTCCAAAACCCTAGACATCCAAAAACCTAACCCTAGAAGGTGAAATGCCAAAATTCATGTGGTCCCCTATGGGTAAGTTGGTGTAAGTTGGTACCTCAACTTCCCAGGGTTGTAACTTTCGCATACGACCTTCGTTTTAGGTCTGTGATAGCACGTTGGAAAGGTCTTTCAGAGAAATACACATTCCACCATCAAAATCTAACTTCGTCTATAGTTTAACTATGGTGAGACAAAAAAACAACGTTTAGGGCCCCAAAATGGACTTGGAAGTACAACAAGATGTGGTGACATGAAAACATACAAAATAAGCCAGTTGGATTAGGCAAGAGGCCACCATTATCCACCTGGAGGATGTGTGGGGCTTCAGACAACCCCAGAAGTGTAGAACTTCAATGTCCCCCACCTCTTGATGAAGAGGTCCGGAGAGACTCAATAGTCTAGCTAACCCCACTAGACTATAGTCTCAGGCATCATGGGGACAAAGTCAACTAGAAGAAACTTCCTAAACATAACATTCTATTACTAAGTTGACTTTGTGTGAAAAGACTAACTCAATGAAGGAAAATAAAAGGTGAGTTAAAATTAAGAGTTAACCCTTGGGGTTAATTAACTCAACATATGAATATACTAGAGCTATTAAAGAAAGGGTAGGGCGCACCTCTAAAGCATTATGGATTATTACCATGTTTTTCATTAGAGCTATTGAGAACAAACAATTTTGAGGGTTTTGAGTTTAAAACCCTAGAGATCAACTCGGGGGTGAAAGATTCCACCTTCCTTGATCCAAGCTTGGTCCTGGAGGTGAAATAATACTCCCACACCATTCTACAGTGTTGCAGGGGTCTGCTATAGTGGCAGAGGAAAGATAGCGTGCAACCTAGGGGGTTTCTAATTAGGGGGACATACCACATTGAGGAGTTTAGCTCGATTCGAGGAAAGGAAGGAGCTTCTAGACAAAGGAGCACCTGGGTTTTCTTTGTATGGTCCCTGACATCATTTATAGTCTATTTTGGAGGAGGTTATCCCAACAATTTATTTCCTGGAGCTTGGCACGACTTGGACGAGAGGGGTGAATTGCAAGAAGTGGTTTATTTTATTTAGTGGCCTGGATATTCATAGATCATCTTTAGATTTCATCAGCTTGTTTTGTATTGGCCTGATCTGTCATTTTGGATATTTTAGTGGAAGTTGGAGGCTCCTAGAGGGGAGAATGAAATTTAGGTGATTTAGTCAAACCAGGGGGGCGCAAACCAGTTGAGGGTTTGCCCAGTTGGAGGGGAAAAAATTATAATTTCAGTTGGATACTTGGTCAGAGGGATTCTACTATCATGATCTACATCCCAGGGAATTTTGGAGGCATTTGGAGCACAAAAGGAGGAGGGCCGAAACTTAGGGCTTCATCAACAACTAGGGCAATGCGCAACTCGACTAGTTGGAGGGGTTTTGTAGTCTATTGGATCGGGATCTCGTATCTTCAGTCTTCTCTTGCAGTTGTTGACCTTTGGAGGCTTGGATATTATTCTCATACAACCTTTGGGAGGCTATTATCATTGTATTTATTATTATTGTATCGTTTGACAACCCATCTTTGATATTATTGGGGTTTTCTTCAGGATCTGCAGATCTCTTGTACAAGGATCTATATACTATCTAAATAAAGGTCATATATGACATTATTGGTCCTATACTAGTGTTATTCATTGTATCTTGTATTGTTTATGTTATATGCTTCAAATCTATTGTTCCATTTCTTAATCAAAATCAAGTAAACTTAAATGCGCAAATCCATGAGTAAACTTGCAAACACATAAGCAAACATAAAAACAATGAGCAGTTAGTGTTCCGAGATTTTTGTTTGGCTTGGGAACATTATAGTGGCATAATAACATTGATCCTCCCAGCTTGTGGGGATTATCACATGTAGAAGTTTAGTGGTATTTACATGGGCAGACGTAGGAAGCATGCATGTGAAACATAGGCAAAGATGGAGGGTTCAGGTGAGAACAATGAGCCGCAGATTCTAGCAAGTTTCTCCAAGGAGTTACAACACTCCATAAATTTGACACAAAGTACCCTTTTACATCATCTACAAGAAAACCATAAATCTACGCGCAGGGGGAAAATGGAAATAACAAAGACTCTGGAAAGAGTGAATTCCAGCCAAAAGAAACTTGCTCAACTCCTATTATAGATGACTCATGTAGGGAGGGGTCTGGAGGTTTATGCAAACATGGAAGCTAGTGGATCTCATGGGGGAAATAGACCTCATCATGAGCATAGCCCTCATTATCACACTAAGGGACAGAGATATGGAGGTGGAGCACCTCAGGGGCCAACATAGAGTAGGACCACCCCTAGACCCTATCTACCTACATTTGTGGATAATCAACCACAATGCAACCATGAGGATGAGATTGAGGACAAATTTGAGCAGTATGCCATGGAGTATCATATCTTGAGTGTGTGGTTCTAGAGGCAAGTCACGCTGGATCAATATTGTGGAATCAAGTTTTGGGGTAAACCTAAACAATATCAAAGGCCCAACTATGAATTGGAGCGCAGGGAAGGAAAGATGGGGATTCCTTACTTTGATGGATCTTCTAAGGTGACTTTGCAAGAATGGGTGAAAAAACTTGATACCTACCTACAACTTAACCCCATGAGGGAGATGGATGCCATCAAATTTTCCACCATGTACTTGGAGGGAAAGGCTTGTTGTGCTACTTATATTTTTAGTATAATTCACTCATTAATTATCAATCCAGGATTCGTAATCAACAGAGTTACAAGACACCAGTAAGAAAGGTAATTTCTAATGTCACGAGTATAGAATTAAACTAGATTATGCATGCTAGAAACAAATCAAAATAGAAAACTGTAATGCACTTTGGTTGTCTTTCACATAGAGGCTATCCACTCCATTATGGGACATGCAAGTATGAGATGGAGTTGGTTTGATAGATCAACTCTGTTGTTTGACCCAGAAAACTAACTATGCAATCCACACTTCGGAAAGGGAAATCACACACCAATCATCAAGACATAGCATGGGTAGCTCAATGGTCAATATGTTGGTCTTGTTGTGGTTCACAATGAACTTCACTAGTTCTTATCCAAATAGTTTTGACTATTTCTGCCAACATCTATGATCACTCAAGGAAATCAAATTCATGAGAATAGAGCATATACAAAAACAGAGCAAGTAAAGATCTCTAAGCAATGATATAATGGAAATCCTAGTCTAAGATGTACTACTATCATTTAACAGAGTTAAAGTTTTAGCTAATTTAATGTTTACACTACTGAAAAAAAATTCTAATGCTAATCTACGAAGAGGCTGACCTTTGTTGGGTGGTGGGCCCTTGCCGCTTCAACATGTCAGCTACTGAAGTCTACAATAGGCTTGTCTTCAACACACACATTACTCTCACTCACATTTCAAAACATAAAATCAAAACTCTCGTTAACAACTCAACTCATACTTAATCGTAGATAATCAGAATATGGAGATAAATGACATTCCATTAATCTTCACTCAGAATATGTTCTGTACTATCACACACTGCTTCACATATTGGTAATCTGCTAACTCTCCTACACTTTCACCATCCTTGCCACAACTATTTAATAGTCTTAATCGTGAAACACAAGGAGGTGAAGTGATTTGCAAATTAATCAGTTGTTAAATTCAATCATTTGGTTACATCTTTAGCTTCATCCTCATGACACAAAGTGCATGAGGATGAGACAATCAACAAACTATTCTTATCATAGCCTTGCTAAAGCAAATAGACGTCCACCAATTGGCTTAGGTGAGATCTGGAACTTAACTTAGTGCATTAGTCTCTTCCATATTAGTAACGGATCGTAACAGGTAGATGGTACTGGATCATGACAGTGCGCAAACGGTGGTATCGGATCATGACAGTGTGTGGCCGTTGGTACCAGATCATAACAGTGCGTGGTCGTTGGTACCAGATCATAACAGTGCGTGTCCATTGGTACTGAATCACAACATGTAAGATTTTAATACCGGATGCGTTTGGTACTGGATTCAGACAGTGACAGTCTTGGTGTGCAGGTACCGGATAGCTGAGCTGGTACATGAATGTTGGATATCTAGAGGTCAAAGACTTATATATGACAAATTAAAGCATTAGTACATGAAATATATAATTCCCTAACTCAATAAACCACAAAATTCATGAATTAACCATACTTTACCTTATGACCTTATCACTGGCTTATGGTAATGTTCTTGTCATTCACCCAAGCTTAGGTAGGCCAAAAAGGTATAGATAAGGAGTATAATAGGGTAATGGGGATGTCAATTTCAGGTCTCAACAAGGCTCATGATTGGTGGTACCATGGGTTGACCACATTGGGTCACAATCAGATTACATACTATACATAGTTTACACAGAAGCTCATTGATAGGTTTGACCAAGGGGACCCGGAGCTACCTTTTAGGGAACTCACACAACTCAGACAGATAGGATCACCGAAGGTTTAAATATAAGAGTTCTAGAGAATAGAAGTTATGGTACAGGACATGTTTCAATCAAGACTTATGATGCTCTTCACATAAGGGTTGATGGAGCCCTTGAGGGATTGGGTTAAGGATTTTAACCCTACCAACTTGCATGATGCAATTTGAAAGACTAGGGACTTAGGGTCAGCAACAAAGGAGAGATTCACCCCTAGACCTCCTCTAAACCAAGGGGGTAGAGACCAAAGACCTCCCATGAACCAAGGAGGGAGAGACCCAAGGGGGTTTGTCCGATGAAGGGGTAGGATGGATGAGCCCACTAGGAGGGAATTAAGGAGGAAGCAATTGTGATTCACCTGCAAAGAACCATGGGATCCAACACACAAATTCATGGGTAAGGGAAAATCCCACTACATTGAGGTGATCTCGGATGATGAGGAAGAGGAATATTTCATCCATCTACAAAACATAGAGACAAATACCACAGGATAAGAAGAAGAGGAGGATGCAAGTCACAACCTTACAACATATGAAAAGGTAACACTTGCATCCATTAGCGGGGTACCTAAATTCAACACTTTCAGGATGAGAGGGGTGCTACAAGGGAAGAAGGTCTCAGTTCTCATTGATGGGGGTGCCTCACACAACTTCATTGATTCAACCCTACTGCAAATAAGACACATACCGACAATTGAGTTTGAGGGATTTCGTGTGGAGGTAGAAAGGGGGCGCACCATGCATTGTGACATATACATTCCGAGAATGAAACTTACATTGGGAAGGCATGGTTTGGCATAGGATTTCTATGTTATGGACCTTCCAGACACCAACATCATCCTTGTAGTACATTGGCTTAGTACATTGGGGCCAATCACCACAAATTAAAAAACCATGGAAATGTCCTTCACAGAAGAAAATGGGAAAAAGGTGGTTCTCAGGGGTATGACAGGCAACACACTGAGAGTGGTGACAACAAAATGCATGGAGGCCATATTCAGGAGGGAAGTCATTATTTATGCAACAAAGTGTAGGATATCAATGAGGGTAGCCAGGAAGGGGGAAACTCACTACTCACTAGAGACCCATAAAATCATTGACATACACAACAAGGTCTTCGAGCCTATACCACCAGGGGCACCACCTAATAGGGGGTTTGAGCACATCATAGAGTTGGAGGAGGGTGAAAAGCATATCATCACCACTCCCTACAGGCACCCCAAGAAATATAAACATGAAATTGAAAATGCCATTAAATAATTGTTAGACATGGGCCACATTAGGCCAAGTTCCAGTCCTTTTGCATCTTCAATAGTATTGGTGAAAAAGAAAGATGAGACAATGTGCATGTGTATTGACTACATGGCTCTAAATAAGAAGAAAATAAAAAATATATACCCCATCCCAAGGATTGATGAGATATTGGATGAGCTCCATGGGGCGGTGTACTTCACTAAGATTGACTTGCACTCCGGCTATCATCAGATAAAAATGAGGGAGCAAGATATCTCCAAGATTGCTTTTCGGTGTCACTACAGACACTACAAGTTTTTGGTCATGCCTTTTGGGCTAACTAATGTGCCATCCACCTTCCAGTCTTGCATGAATCATTTTTTCAACAAACAACTGAGGAAGTTCCTATTGTTCTTCTTTGATGATTTATTGATCTATAGCAAAACTTGGGAGGAACACCTTCAACATGTGGAGAAGATTTTGGCTATCATGGAAGAACAATCCTTATATGATAAGGAATCCAAATGTGAATTTGGAATGGCAGAGGTCCCTTATCTAGGACACATCATTGGAGTGAATGGGGTACAGGTGCACCAAGAAAAAATGCAAGCTGTACTTGGCTGGCCCACACCTAGGACACTCACAGAGTTGAAGGGTTTTTTGGGCATTTGTTGCTATTACATGAGGTTTGTCAAAGGTTTCTCTCAACTTTGTGCACCTCTGATCAATTTGACAAAGAAAGGGCATTCAAGTGGAGCCCATAATCATAGACAACCTTTGAGAAAATGAATAAAGTGATGAGTACATGCCTAGTATTGGTCCTACCAGATTTCGCACAACCTTTCAGAGTTGAGTACGATGCCTCAGGGGAAGGAATTGGGGCAATGCTTATGTAGAATAGGCATCCTATTGTCTATGAAAGATGAAAATTGGGAGGTCCCGAGCTCCTCTACACCATCTATGATAATTAAATTCTAGTCATCATGCATGCATTGGCTAAGTTCAGGTAGTATTTGGTTGGGGAAAAATTCGTCGTGAGGATCACAACAACCTCAAGTACTTCCTAGAGCAGAATGATTTGAATGAGAGGCAACATAAGTGAGTAAGAAAAATCCAGGATTATGACTTTGACATAGAATTTGTCGAAGAAAGAATAATGTGGTAGCAGATGCCTTATCCAGAAGACCATCAGTTTATGACATGACCAATATCTCAGTGGATTGGAAGGCCCTCCTTTTGGTGGAATATTCAAAAAACAAATTTTCATGTGAAGTGATGGATGGACATGTACAAGATGGAAACTTCAGAATCATGGATGATATCATATACTACAAGGGCTGAATTTTCTTGGTTCCTGAATAAACCTTTAAGGGTAAGGTGATACAAGCATTCCATGATTCACCGGTAGTAGGGCATCAAGGGTTCATCAAGACATACAAACAGGTTCAGGAGAGGTTTGGTTGGAAGGGTTTGGAAGAATATGTGATGTGCCACATCAAGGAGTGCAACACTTGCTAGGCCAACAAGGATGAACACACTCACCCAACATGAATACTACAACAACTTCCCATTCTAGAGCACAAATGGGAAAGCATATATATCTTATTGTTACGTGGATAACTATCTTTCAGTTGTGATCCTTTTACATATTAAATAATAATAAAAGAATATAATGCTTGGAAAAAAATATATGAAAATTGTACAAGGCTCGCCCTTAACCAAAAGAAAAAGATCAAAATGAAATAGAGAAATTTTCTCCCTCATTAGTAGATGAGCCTTCATTTGGGGGTCTCGCCCCCACCCAAGAGAATAATCTGGGAGATGTTGAGGAAGGTTCAAAAGAATAATCAGAGGAAGGGGAAGAGAAGACCCATGACAGTCCCAACTCCCCCTCTTTTGTGGAAATTCTGAAAAAATACCTCCACCCCTCTCCACCATTAGCAAGGGTGAGAAAATCAAATAGGGATAATATATCTTTAGAGGTTGAAAATAATATTCACATGGGTTGTCAGGAAACCATTAACTTCCTCTCAAAATAGTCATGCTTCGTTTCTGTATTTCACTCTGTAATCAATTTGTGAGAATCTACTCATGTACTAAAGGTATTTTTGTCAAAATGACAACATGTAAGAGAAGATGGAATGTAGTCTCGATAGATTTCTTTGAACCCTTTGTAGCAATAGAGACCTGCCTATTTTTTTATTTTCAAAGCTCCAAACAACCTTATGTAATTGTTGTTAGCTATGCTACAACCCCCTTATTAATATAATTTACTTGTTTTGGTTAAAAATAAAATAAAATTTTGTTCACTAGCAAGAACATCCCTGCATTCTAAGGAGGCCAGCTCTAGTAGTCTAAGATAGTGAACATGCATATGTTGAACATTTAGACTACATTGTGGTCACTTGTCACCGAGCATCTTGACAATTAGTTCCCTACCAATTTTGATTATTATTGTTTTATTCAATTTGAAGATCAATTGAGGTTAAATGTGATTTTTTTTTAAGAAGGTGGGAAAACCTATCAAAACTCAGTGGTCAATAGACTATGAGGACAAGCATCACTGGCTGCTATATTCAAATGTGGGGTAACTCATCGAAAACCATGTCACCTAAAATGACCCGTTGGTAGTCCGTAAGGGGGTAGAGTTTCACTCTAGCCAGATGCCATTGGGTCTTGGGCTGTTAACCTGTTTCCTTAAGTCCAAGGAAGACAATATGTTAGCCAATCATAAGTAGTTTTAGGCTTTATTCCAGGACCAAAATGTTGTTTCATCCAAGATAATATTTGTAAGAAAGTAAATCTCTCTTGCGGTAATCGTTGAGGCTACCACTAGTGGGGTCATGTGGTTTCTATGTCTTTTAGTTATATAAAGAAACATTACATTTATCCATATATATTTTGTTACCACTATTTCACCATCACACAATTAAGGTATTTTGGTCATAATTATTGATTTATTTGATTTTTAAAGCCTTTGTAATAAAATTAAATTTTATAGCAGGTGAATGGTGGTTTCTTGGATTGGTATAAGCAAAGTGTTGTTATGACCCTTACTTGGGTTCAAGTCTACATAATGACATGCTCGTGCTCATGCTTGTGAATATAAGTGGACAAGCCTTGGACAACTTTAGTGGAATAAATACCTCTAAGTCATAACATCTTTGCTAAACAACACTTTTGTAACATGACATGACATTTTATCCCAATATTGATTTGCTACATTTAAATTAGAGTTAAAATAAATCTATATTATATATATATATATATATATATATATAATTTAAAATTATTACTTTCACTTGTATTATTATTATTATTCTATATATTTAATTTTTTTATTAACTTATACCACATTAACATGAAATGTAGTCCATTACGTTATATTTTTTCTTAGTGGATTGCAAAATGCACCACTTAACATAATCATTACATAAAAATAAAAAATATTAAAAACAATTACACCTTAAAAAGTTTAATCCCTCTCAACACATAACTAATATAAAAATAAAATAAATTACACTAATTTAAAAAAATATTATAAATATATTCTCCATCCCTATCAAATTTATGGGCATGCGACTTCTCTCACCATCAAATAAATCAAATATTCTTCGTCCGAAAATCTTTCTTAGAGATCTCGTTCCTGTAAACCTTTTGCCTATATAAAAGTTAATAGGTTGCCACGCATAAGCTTTATCAAACCTTTTCAACTCATTTAAATCTCTACATAAGCTTTATCAAATATTTTCAACTCATTTAAATTTCTATAAAATATGAAGGACTTATTTTATTTTAACGTTGGAGTTATCTCCATAGGTTATATTTATATTTAAATATAAATTAAAAATTACTATCAAGAAACTAAATAATATAAGCAAATAACGCTGTGCTTTTTTATTTCTTTTCATGAAAGAAACTATGCTTTGATATTTCTTTTCATGAAATATATAATAAAATAATAATAATAATAATAAAATTTAAATAATAATTTTTTTAAGAGATTATGTTATATTTCGGGATAGTATTTGATTTCATGTATGGGATTAAAATTAAAATTTATTTAAAAACACATGATTTTATTGGAGGTAGTCTCAACGATGACCATCAAGAGATAATGGTTTTCTTGAAAATACTATTTAGTCTAAACTATTTTTTGGTCCCGAAATAAAACCTAAAACTATTTCTGATTGGCTAAGAGCTTGTTTTCCTCGAATGTAAAGAAACAAGTTAATGACCCAAGAACTAAAGGCATCTAACATGAGTGAAAGTCTGCCCCCTTATAGACCACCATTGGGGCATTTTAGGCGGTGTGATTTTCCTTGAATAATGGTGACGAGTCAACCCGCATTCACGAATAACAACGACTAATAATTGCCCTCACTATCAATTGACAACTAAGTTATGATAAGTCTTACCACCTTCAAAGGTAAATTCATAATAAAAACAAAACCTAATTTGAAAGATACGAACATACCTATCAAAAACCTCATTTATCAACAAAAGGATATTACTATTACTATTTAGTATATATAATTCTCCTCAATGTATTTTCCTTTAATGTTTTGAGAATCATTCTAATGACCATGTCCACATATAAAACCTGGGTGATGGCTAGGCCTTCAGAAAGTGTTGGACATGATCATTTGGTCTCAAGAACCTATCTTCATGGGTAATTGGGTTAAGTCAACCTTGGGATTGTTATGTAAAGGGGTATAGTCTGTTGCTATTGAGGTTTCCATGATAA
>JZKD02S2367447.1:1410344-1423692 GCA_000966675.3 Picea glauca | reverse complement strand
CACATCTCTTCTCAGAGATAAGCTACCACCATTCTAGCGAGTCTTTCACTCTGTATTTTACAGTCTCTGTACATTTATTTCATTAATAGAAATCATGTATTACTGTATATCTGTGGCTCTTGTTATCTTTCCACTATATCTCTATTATATTGTTGTCCCTCTTGCAATATCTTTGAATATTTCTATGTTATATCTCTTCTCTCATTTCGTGCCGAAAATAATCTGGATCAGGGGCATTGGTTAACCCGAATGGCACTACCACAAACTCATAGTGACCATACCGTGTCCGAAAAGTGGTTTTATGGATGTCTTCACCCTTAATTTGGACTTGATGGTATCCCGACCTCAAGTCAATCTTTGAGAAAACAGACGCACCTCCCAGCTGATCGAATAGATCATTGACCCTGGGCAAGGGGTATTTGTTCTTTATGGTTACTTTATTAAGTTGTTTGTAATCTATGCACAATCTAAGGGTGCCATCCTTCTTTTTCACAAACAGGACTGGTGCTTCCCATGGGGATATGCTGGGTCAAATATAACCCTTGTCCATCATTTCTTTCAATTGCAATTTAAGTTCAACTAACTCAGGTGTGCTCATTTGGTAGGGTGTCCTAGACACCGACACCGCTCCTGGTGTGAGTTCTATCGAGAAGTCAATGTATCTTCTCAGAGGTAGACCCAGTACCTCTTCCAGAAAGACATCTCTATATTCTCTCAGGATAGGGTGATCATCGGAGCTTGGTTTAGTGCCTTCGATTTTTTTCAGTACCTGTATTGCATATAGGGGACATCCCTTTCGGCAATACTTTCTCATTTGCAAGGCTGATATTTGTCTCATTGAGACTGGTTTTTGGATCCCTTGGAGGGTTATCCTTTTTTCTTCTTTGCTCACACATTCTAAGGTTTTATGGTAATAGTCCAATTTATCTTTATGGGTGGCCAACCAATCCATACCAATCAACACATCATATGATCCCAGGGGTAATACATTAAGGGTTGCTTGGGTGGGGAATTCACCCAACGTTAATTGGCAAGCTGGTATGACCTCTACTACCTTTCTTTTGGTGCCTGTGGCTAACTGTACCAACCATGGTTTAGTTTGCTTCTGTGGCTGTAGTTTACACTTATCAACAGATCTAGGGGATATATAACTCAAATTTGAACCAGGGTCAATCAAAACAGACACCAGATGGTTGAAAATAATACCTTCTATTTCCACCACTGAAGCTTGGTGGTCAGCTTGGTTATTATCCAAGGCTGCATAAATATGTGACACACTCCTTGCCACATCATTGACTGTGGTATATTCCTTCATATTATAAATTTTTTGACTGTTCTATTGTCGGTGTGGACATTCTCTTTGGAGATGCTCTCCTCCGCAATCCCAACATTTCATAGGTTCTTTCTTTGGGTTGTTCGTCTTCACTGGTATAGGTCCAGAAGTTTTATTTCCATCCCCCGAGGGAAAGTTCTGTTGGAGTACACTCCAGGTGGGGAAGTTCATTCTGGGGTTCTTTTTGTATCTTTTAAATCCTGAGGATTTGCTCCCATTTTTCTGAAATCTCGAACCACTCTTCTGTTTCCAGTCTCCATGAGACTCTGCTCGATGTCCATATTGTTCATGACAATATGTTGCCTTTCGTATAGTGTCTTCTAAGGCCTTTGGCTCGTCAAATTCAATTCGGTTTCGGTATTCCTTGGGTAACCCACTGATGAAGTGTTGTGCCTTTTTCTTCTCTGCTTTGATGTAGGGTACATATCTCAATAAGTCGAGGAATTTGTTGACATATTCTTCCATAGTAAGTTGTCCCAGTTTGAGTTCATAAAACTCTTTAGCCTTCTCGTCGAAATATCTTTCCGAAAAATAATTCTTCCGGAAGTACTTCTCAAACTGTTTCCAAGACAGGTCCTCCTCACGGACCCCTTTCATATTCTTAAGGTCTTCCCATCAGATGGAAGCCTTTCCGTTCAGATTGAAAGTGGCTACTTGGGCCTTCAAATTTTATGAAAAATCATGGACTCTGAAATATTTCTACAGTCCAAGTAGCCAAGCCTCGGCTTCCTCTCCCTTCTTTATCTCACCGTCGAAGGACGGAGGTTTGGCCTTTCTGAATTCCTCAAATTTATGACTCTTGGAAGTCTTTTGCTTTTTTTGTTTTCTTTGAGAATAGGGACTAGTCCTGCTGCTGGAAGAGCCTTCTGAATCACCAGCTTCCTTCTCAGTGGAATCATCTAGCACTGGTCCTTTACCTCTGGGGTGGAACTTTCTTGATATGATTCTCTCAGTATGGCCACTGAAACGACCATGATTCTGTATCTCAAGTTCATGCTGCATTTGTCGCTGTAGGTCGGATAAGCTTTGCAGTAGAACTGCATTAATTTCGGTTTGCTTTTCTTGTTCTTTCATCATCCTTTCATTATCAGCCTTGTAGCTTTGCAATTCGACCATGAGACTCCTCATAGTCTCAGCTAGGTCTGGAGGGGTTCCTATTTCTCTTCGTTCATCAGAATCCTCGTCTCTTTTGTGGGAGCCTTCTCCCACCTCTTGGTGAGTCACCATACTCTGCATCTATAGATTCCCATGGTTGATCGCCCGCTTAAGTGAAAAGACAAATGTTGGCTATTAGTCAAGAGTTAAATTCACTTTTTTTTATAATTTGTGCATAAATTCATAACTCTTTCACATGTATACACAGTCGGGTTCTCATTTTCCTAGTTTTTAATCCTGGACAAGAGAGTTAAGTCAGAGGGTTACTCCTCATAGGAGTGCTTCGAATGGAGTTTGTGCGCGACTCATGCATGAGCCCAATCAGGTCGAGTGTTGTAACCTGGCTCTGATACCACTTTGTAACATACCCGCTACCTAAATCAAAATTTTCCGATCCTCTGTCAGACTCAAACCCCTAAATAACCATAGAGGCCCATTGTAAGCTAGCTCTTCCTCACTCCTTCTCCGTTCCCATGTGATCGTGGGTTATGTTCATGGTTCAATTTGAATGCAACATCTTTTTTATTTCATGCTTTGGCGCCACAGTAATGTCCAAACATTCAACTTTGCAACCGTTGAACCCTGGCAGGGCTAGCGAGCGACCAATGGGGATGACTCCCTACAGGGTTAGCGAATGGCCAATAGGAACAAACCTCAACAGGGGTAGAGAGCAGCCAATGAGAAACACCCCATTGCGAGGTTAGGTGGCATACAGGTGGCAAGAGGAAAACACGACACGGTGGTCGTCATGACAGGGAAGGGCCCCACTTCACACGCCACACTATTCTGGACCCCCCCCCATTAAAGGCAGAATGGCAAGGGGGCTCCAGAATGCATCCTTAGCCGCAGATATGGGTGGGTGGACTCTGGCCATCCAGATCTACTCGCTGCTTATCCTAAAGCATAATCCACGTCCTGGATTAAGTTAACGTCTTGTTTCCACATCTAACGGTCATTACAGACCCTGAGATCCTCTGACAGAATCTCTTCTGTTCATCAGGGTTTACCGTCACGAAAATCCAGACTCTTGATCACGGAGCTCCCAAATCTTCGATGAGCTCTCTTCTGGCCTTAGCCACTCTTGGCTATGCCTTCTGGTCCATATGACCACTCTCATAAGACCATAGCCTTATATCCTCCTATCAGGGTTTCGGACTTTCAAGTGCCAAAATGCGCTTGTCCCCAGGATTCGCGATCCCTCTATTCCCGATGCACCTTTCACGTGTTAGCCCTCCTGGCTAAGCCCTGGTCCACGCGACCACCTCTTGTATGACTGCAGCAATATACTTCTATCAGGATTCCTCCTATCGGGGTTTTGAAACTCGTGATGTCCCAACAACTTGGTTCACTGATCCCTGATTCCTGACACGCTCCTCTGCTGCCTTAGCCTCCTGGGATAAGTCTTTAGTCCACGTGACCAATGTCCCTGTGACCACAACCTTACCTCTCGTCAGGGTTTCGGACTTTGGATTTTCACAATGTATGGACTTCTCGTCCCTGTGATTCCCGATTCTCTGAATCTTGACTGGCTGACAACTGGCTCCCACTTATCGGAGTTTCGCGGTTTGCGATTCCAAAATGCATAAACACTTTGTCACCAGGATCCCCGATATCCTGATGACCCAAACACCGATCATTAAATTCCTGTCGTGCCTTTCCCCGATGGCACCGATTTCTGCCACGTGTCCTCCTCAAGATAGACGGTTCTGATCTCTTCGGGATTTCGAGACTTGTGATGCCCCGATTCCTTTGACCTCAGGAACTCCGATTTCCCGAATTCTGATATCCCAATGAAGGTTAGGATGTCTGCCTGGTGTGAGAAGGGTTAAACCCCATGCACCTCCTATCCAATCTGATGACTGACAGGTAAATGGGCCAAGATCTAACGGCCTAGATCCATTCCTCCCATGCACATTCCAGAGACTAAACTCCGAGCATCTTAACCCGATCCAACAACTGACGAGATTTTTGAATGAGATCCAATGGCTCAGATTGTCCCACCTTGTGCCTTCTTCCACTACTTCATGGATGTGGAAAGATCCATGGTTCAAGTGTTCTCCTGGGCCTTGAGATCTACGATCCCGATTTCCTCATTGTTCACGAAGATAGAGGGAAAGAGGGGCAAGGTATGTAACGCCCTTGTTACTTTCGTCAATATAACGGTCGTGAATGGCTATGGGTCATCTGACGAGATCTTGTTCATCGATTTGTTACTGATCCCTACACTGCTACCTTGGAACCTTAAGGGGGTCATTCCTCCTCATACAGGGTTATTAAGACTTTCCCTTTCAAGTCCTTTTTCTAGATTCTTGGAAAACCTTTCCAAGAATGGAATCTTTGTGAAGAGTCCTATTCTGGGACCTTCCTAGAAATGGACAAAGGGAAACAAACTCCCGAGGATGGACTGGAAGTCTGACTTGGTTCAAATCATGCATAACCAAATTCATTTATCAACATAAGCCACGTGGGGTCTTTCTATTATAAGTATATATCTATTCTTATCAAAACACTGCACAGACATTCTTTACTGTAATCATTCATAATTTCACAGTTCTACGAGCATATATATCAGTATATGAATTTCAAGATGCAATATATAAAACACTTATCAGAAGTAACACCAAAAGTATGAGCAACTACTGAGAGGGGTGCTCGTTTCCACCCAACTGTAGGCTCAGTGACTCCCGATGGATTTACCACTAGCCACCCCCGAGCTGAGACCATGATGCTCTGAGACTGCATCTCTCTGTCTACCAGTGACTAGGAGCGAAGGTTGCAATCGTTCCTCTCTGCTATCACTCACTCTACGTAATGCCAGAGTTCCCCTCATGTCTGCCTCCTCCTATCGCTTCTGCCATATGCCTTATCCTCTTGTGAGGTTGGGTGTGGCACGATTACCCTCGCGTCGATCAGGCCTGACGACTCTATGGATGGGCGGTTCACCATCCCATCCCTCATCAAGTCTTCCACCTACCAGCCTATGAGACATTAAATTTGGGGCCAGCGAGCCACTTTTGGTTCTCCAGGCTAGTGGAGTCCAAATACGATATTAATTCTCGGTGGAAGTTAACGCCACCTTTTCAGGTGCCTTCCACCGCCATCATGGTCTCTTTTCTGCACATCCTCTCTCAGCAGTCCTGCAATAAATTCAAAATATTTTTCACATTCATTGACCTTTTCCTCAAGGTCCATTTACATCACATATTCATATTTATGAGTTTGCCATAGTTCTTGTCCAGTCCAGTTATATTTACAAGCTGGGGGAAATGAAGTGGAATGTTACAAATGTAACAATTTTGGACACATGGCCAAATATTGCAGAATGACAGTCCCTCCTAAAGAACGTCAACAAAATAACAACATTTACAGACAAGAACCTTAGAAAACGACATGGTTAAGAAAGCAAGATTAGTATAACAATGAAGAATGCACAGTCGCTCTACAAGATAAGAAAAATAAACACAGTTGGTATGTTGACAGTGGGTGTTCAAAACACATGATAGGTGATAAAGACAAATTTATTACATTACGAAAGGAAAGAAATGGACCAGTCTTCTTCGTAAATGATAATTCATCCAAAATCATTGGAGAAGGCACAGTCCGAATTGGGAACAAGAATGGAAAGGCACAAAATGTTCTATTGGTAGAAGATATGAAACTTAATATTCTAAGTGTGAGTCAAATGTGTGACCAAGGTCATAAAGTTACTTTTGATTCACAAAAGTGCGAGATAAGAAAAGAAGGTTCAGGAAAATTGGTCAGTACAACTGCAAGAACTTCAAACAACATATATGTGTTAATTGAAATTGGAAATGAAAAGTGTTGTCTAGGAAAGGAAGATGAAAGTTGGATATGGCACATAAGAATGGGTCACATGCATTTTGATAATCTTGTCAAAGTCAACAAAATATAAGCAATCAAAGAAATGCCCCAGATCAAAAAACCAACCAACACTTTCTGCAAGCATTGTCAACAAGGAAAGCAAACAAAGACCAGGTTCAAATCAACGGAATATTCAACAACAAGACCACTAGAAATTGTGCACACTGATCTAGTTGGACCAACTACAACAAAGGGATTAAAAGGTGAGAGATACTTTATGTTATTAGTTAATGATTATACAAGAATGACTGCACTCTGATTTCTCAAGAACAAGTCATAATCTTTTGAAAACTTCAAGATCTACAAGGAAATGGTTGAAAATGAGATGGATTCAAGAATTAAATGCTAGAGATATGATAATGGAGGTGATTTCACTTCAAATGAATTTATGGACTACTACAACAGTCATGGAATAAGAAGTCAATTCTCCGTTGGTAGGACACCTTAGCATAATGTAGTTGTTGAAAGAAAGAACAGGACAATACATGAAATGGCTTGAACAATGCTAATGGATTCCAAATTGATAGATATATTTTGGACACAGGCAGTGCATACAACAATTCACATTCAAAATAGAGTAATTCTCAAAAATAACACTGATAAAACTCCCTATGATCTATGGAAAGGAAGACCAACAAATGTGAAGCACTTTAGAGTTTTTGGAAGAAAATGCTACATCAAAAGAGAAGATGGGAGAATGGGAAAGTTTGACTCTCGTGTGGAAAAAGGAGTACTTGTTGGTTGCTCAAGTACAAGGAAATCATACAAGTGTTACAATCTAAGATTGAACAAAGTTGTGGAAAGCATCAACATAATAATTGATGAAGCAGGCAGACCATAATCAAAGGAAGAAGAAAATAAATCAAAGGAAAAACTTTTCGAAGAAGAAGTAGAAGAGGAAGATGAAGAGAATCCGATAGAAACATAAGAGAAAGTTCAAAAAGTATCTCCAAAGACACCTAGAAAACGAGTACAGAAGAATCATCCTTTAGATCATATTATTGGAAACAAAGATGCAAGAGTTGCGACTAGAAGAAAAATCCGTTCACTAGAACAAACACACCTAGCACTCTTATCTACAATTAAACCAAACTGTTTTTTGGAATAAGGCCGTGGATGAAGAATTGGATAAAATAGAGAAAAATGACACTTGGGAATTGGTTCCAAGACCAAAGAATAAGAATGTGATCGACACAAAATGGGTTTTCAGGAATAAATTGAATGAAAATGGACAAGTTACAAGGAACAAATCTAGATTGGTATGTAAAGGATATGCACAGATTGAAGGAATCGACTTTGAAGAGACATTTTCTGTAGTTTCTAGAATGGAAGCAATCCATTTGATTTTAGCTTATGCATGCTCCAAAAATGTTAAAGTATATCAGATGGACATAAAATCAACTTTTCTGAATGGGGAACTTGAAGAAGAAGTCTACATTGAACAACCAGAAAGATTTCAGTTGTCAGAGAACACATACTATGTGTGTAAATTAAAGAGGGCCTTGTATGGTCTAAAACAGGCTCCTAGAGCATGGTACTCTAGACTGGATAAGTATCTGTAATAGGCAGGGTTCAGAAAAGGAAGTGCAGACAACAACTGCTGCATCAAGGTAAGTCAAGGTAATATTATTAATTGAAGTTTATGTTGATGATATTATTTTTGGTAGTGATGATGATAGGTTAAGCCAGAAATTTTCAAAAGATATGCATAATGAATTTGGAATGTAATTACTTGGAGAACTATCCTTCTTTATGGGACTTCAGATATGTCAAATCAACCAGGGAATTTTTATTTCTCAAACCAAGTATATCAGAGAAATGCTAAAGAGGTTTGAAATGGAAGATTGCAAACCAGTTATCACTCCCATGCAAACCAGTTGTAAGTTGAGAAAAGATGATGATTCAAAGTCTACAGATTAGAGGCAATATAGGTTAATGATTGGCAGCCTACTATATGTGACAACATCCAGACCAGATGTAATGCAGGCAGTTGGAAAGGTGGCACAATTTCAAGCAACACCAAAGGAATCACATGTATGAGCAGTAAAGAGGATTTCCAGATATCTCAAAGGAACAAAAGAGTTTGGATTATGGTATCCAAAAGGAAAACATCTATCACTTATTTCCTACAGATATGCATATTAGGTAGGTTGTATTGATGATCGACGAAGTACCAGTGGAACAATGTTCTACTTAGGTGAGTGTTTGGTATCATGGCCAAGCAAGAAACAATCATCAGTATCTTTATCTACAACCAAGGTAGAGTATATTGCAACAACATCATGTTGTACACAGGTTCTTTGGATGAAACAAACTTTGACAGATATACATGTTGAGTATGATGAGCCCATTCCAATCTATTGTGATAATACAAGCACCATCTATGTGTCAAATAACCCGATGATGCACTCCAAGACGAAGCACATTCCAATCAAGTATCACTTTCTACGGGAGCAGGTTGCATAAAATAACATCAGAGTTGAGTATGTGGTAACAAAAGAACAAGTGGCATAAATATTCACAAAACCACTTCCACGAGAATCCTTTGAATATCTTTGCCAGAGGCTTGGAGTTATTTCTACTCCAAAATGAATGCTTTTTGAATTCTTATCTTATATGTCTTAGATTTACATGAGGAAGCACCATAAGAGGACAATTCAGTCATGGGGAGCAACCCCGGATGGAAATATACCTTGTCCATTGATGTTAAAGGGGGAGAGATTTATCATATGTAGAGGACAGAGATAGAGGACAGAGGCATGGTTCTAGGGGGAGTAGATTTATTAGATACAGAGGAGAAATGCATAATTCCAGGGGGAGCATGAGTGATATGATTTCAGTATTGCATCAGAGTGTTGCCATCAATGCCAAAGGGGGAGATTGTTGATTAAGGTTGGTTGTCATTGATGTAAACCCTTGAAGAAATCCCTGTGGCACAAGGTTTGGGTAATGGACCCAATATTGTTTGATGTAAAGATGACTCATTATTGTTTTTTCATGGTTGATAAGAAGTAAAAATGGATGAACTCCAAAGTGGCCCCCTTATGGTGAAAGCCCTCATGGGAAGATGCTTTGCAGAGTGAGAGAAACCATGCTTATTTGAGGAATAATGAGATGAAGGACAGTTAATTTGTGAGTGAAACTATCCTATATGGATATTTCTTGTCATGTTGTTTCCAGTGGTATGCAGAACGTCACATAAATCCTCAAGGTTAGAGAGTTATGACCATATGAAGTTGGAGAACCCTCATGAGTCTTATAGAAGCCCCCAAGAGTCAAAGTGCTTTGCAAAAGGAAATTATTTTAAATGAAGGAGCCCTAAAATAAGGAAAGTGTAAGGCTACATGAAGATATAAATAAGAGACAAAGCTCACTCATAAAAATACACTTGTACATATTGTATATCTATTTTCTTATGTAAAGCGTCTTGTAAATACTCTTGGATACATCTGAAGTGGTGAAAGTCTGAGGTAGCATGAAGGGTTGATGGTGAAGTTCTCGGATTCACAGAAAACCCTATTTTCTTAGGTGTACATGGGCTGTCTATGTATAGGGTGCGTACACACGAGGGCTGTTTGTGTATAAGGTGAGTACGTACATGGGTTGATTATTTATAGGGTGAGTACATGTTGATAAAACCATGAAACCTGAGAAGATGAAGGTGTAGAGGTTCTAGATTCTGATATCAAGCTCCCAGGAAGGTCTAGAGTGCTCAGATACATCAGATCCATCCATTGGTTCAAAAGGTATGTCTTATTTATATGAATAGTTGGATTTTGTTTTATGCATGAGGAATGCCAATGGATATTTGAGGATTCTCCATAGAGAGACTAGTGGCTACATGGGATCTTCTGTATAAGTTAGATATATAGAAATACAATGATGGTGTATTTATCATTGATACTTCTTGTTGAGTCACATCTTGTATTTCTTGGCATATTTCTAAGAGTTTTTATGGTACATGGTTGAGATCTTGTATTTATTGATGTATTGAGAAGTTGAATATCAGAAAGGGGTTGATGACTAAGATCATGTGAGGGATATTATACTTGTTCATGATTACACATACCTATATGGAACATGAATAGAGAGAGACATACTTTCCTTGAGTAGAGGTTATGTATGAGGATGCATGCACATGGTACAGTTACAATCTAGATATAATGATAGGTTACATATCTATGTGAAAGAAGTTATAGAGGGTCAGAAGTTTTCAAGTGAAAGGAAACTCTAGTTTCAAAAGGCATACACAGGATGCATAATAGATAGGGAACATACATACGTGGGATACATAAAATATAGGGCGCGTACATACTCAGGCTGCATAAAAGATAGGGCACATACATACATGGGCTGCATCACTACAGGTCGTGTATCTATTGTATTTTGTGGATACATGTTCAGTTCAGGTACTTGTTGATTATAGAGAATTTGTACATATTGGATACATATAAGTGGTACAGGTTGATACAGTTGTACAACAATATATCTCACAGTGACAGGTTGAAAGTGGTTCCATCATTCTACTTCAGGGTGGCAGGATGGGGCAAGGACAAGTGGTTGTAGCCACCTTCCGGTTGTAGTTGGAGAACATAGGGGGTTGTACCCTCCTTCTGGTAGTATCCAAAGAATTGGGGAGTTGGAGCTTCCCTCAAGTTGTAGCCTGAGAAACTAGGGGGTTGGAGCCTCTTTCCAGTTGCAGCTGGAAAACAAAGGAAGTTGGTGATTCCAATGAATGTAATTCTTCAAGACATATAAGAAAAAGCATTCCGTGGTTTTCTCCCAATTTGAGTTTCCATGTAAAACACTTGTGTACTTTGTATGTGTGTGATTGTTCATTTCTTATTGCTCATTATTGGATAATAATACTACATTGATATAACACTTGGATCAATTTGGATAAAAAGGATTATAATTGTACTATTACTGATTCACCCCCCCTCTCAGTAATCCAACATTATTTTGTATTCACTTTGAATTATAGTAAATTAATCACTTCACTTTATTATTTACCTTCTAAAATATCTTAAAGCACTTTGACCACTTTGATCTTTTGGGGCTTCTAGATGACATATGAGGGTCCTCCAACTTCGTAAGGCCATAACTCTCAAACTGTGAGGAGTTATGTGACATTCCACATACCAAAATAAATGGAATGACATGTACTATCCATATATAATAGTATTACTTGAAAATACATCAAAAATCATATCATTATCTATCAAACAGACTTGGTTCCATTACCTAAACCAGGGTTCTCCAACTTCTTATGGCCATAACTCTTTAACCGTGAGGAGTTATGTGATGTTCCACATACCATCGGAAATGGAATGACATGTAATATCCATATAAAATAGTCTGACCTTAAAATATATTAAAAGTCATACCATTATCCATGAAACAACCTTGGGTCCATTACCCAAACCTTTGTGCTACCAGAATTCTCTATCGGACTTTCTCTAAGGGTTGACATCAATCAATAAGGGTTGAAATCAATCTACAATATCACTCTCCAATGGTTGACATCAATGAAAACCAATAATCCATACCAACTATCCATCAACCTAAGCCAACTGTCTGACAATCTCCCCCTTTGGCATTGATGGAAACACCAACATTGATGGCAACACTTAGTCATGCTTATACTCTTCATCAATGTTTCTGTCTCTCCCCCTTTGACATCAATGGAAAAGTGTATCTCCCTTTGGGTCTTCTCCCCTGACTAAACTCTCTTTAAGGCTGCTCCCCCTGTCTACATGCCTTTGATTTTTCTTTTTGTTTATAAGCTTCTGATTACTCTATTTCCCTTAATATGAATAATATCTCCCCCTTTTACAAAGGGTATCACTCTAAAGTCATATCGCTCATTCTTCCCTTGTGACAATTTCTCCCCTTGGAAACATGCCTCTATGCTCTCTCTTCAAGCAGTTACCTTTGCATCTGATAAATCTCTCCCCCTTTGTCTTATTTATGGTGCTTCCTCATGTACATCTAAGACATATAAGATTAGCATTCAAAAGAATTCATTTTGGAGTAGAAATTACTCCTAGTCTCTAGCGAATATACTCAAGGGCTTCCCATGGAAGCGGTTTTGTAAATATGTATGCTACTTGTTCTTTTGTTCCCACATATTCAAATATGATGTTCTTCTCTGCAACCTGTTCCTGTAGAAAGTGATACTTGTTTGGAATGTGCTTAGTCTTGGAGTGCATCACTGGGTTTTTTGAGATAGTGATGATGCTTGTATTATCACAATATATTGGAATGGGATCATCATACTCAAACTGTATATATGTCAAAGTTTGTTTCATCCATAGAACCTGTGTACAACATTTTGATGCTGCAATATATTCTGTGTGGGCGATAGATAAAGATATTATATATTGTTTCTTTCTTATCCAAGATACTAAACACTTAGCAAAGTAGAACATTTCTCCACTGGTGCTTCATTGATCATTAATGCAACCTGCCCAATCTGCATCTGTGTAGGCAATAAGTGATAGATCCTTTCCTTTTAGATACCATAATCCAAACTCTTATGTTCCTTTGAGATATCTGAAAATCCTCTTCACTGCTAATACATGTGATTCCTTTGGTGCTGCATGAAATCGTGCCACCTATCCAACTGCCTTCATTACATTTGGTATGGATGCTATCACATATAGTAAGATACCAATCATTGACCTGTATTTCCTCTGGTCTATATACTTTGAATCATCATCTTTGCTCAACTTGCAACTGGTTTGCATAGGAGTGGTAACTGGTTTGCAATCTTCCATTCCAAACCTCTTTAGCATTTCTCTGATATACTTAGTTTGAGAAATAAAAATTCCTTGGTTTCTTTGACATATATGAAGACCCAGAAAGAAGGATAGTCCTCCAAGTAATGACATTTCAAATTCATTCTGCATATCCTTTGCAAATTTTTGGCTTAACCTGTCATTAGTACTTCCAAAACAATATCATCAACATAAATTT
>JZKD02S2367447.1:1392507-1410294 GCA_000966675.3 Picea glauca | reverse complement strand
AGGCAATAAGTGATAGATCCTTTCCTTTTAGATACCATAATCCAAACTCTTATGTTCCTTTGAGATATCTGAAAATCCTCTTCACTGCTAATACATGTGATTCCTTTGGTGCTGCATGAAATCGTGCCACCTATCCAACTGCCTTCATTACATTTGGTATGGATGCTATCACATATAGTAAGATACCAATCATTGACCTGTATTTCCTCTGGTCTATATACTTTGAATCATCATCTTTGCTCAACTTGCAACTGGTTTGCATAGGAGTGGTAACTGGTTTGCAATCTTCCATTCCAAACCTCTTTAGCATTTCTCTGATATACTTAGTTTGAGAAATAAAAATTCCTTGGTTTCTTTGACATATATGAAGACCCARAAAGAAGGATAGTCCTCCAAGTAATGACATTTCAAATTCATTCTGCATATCCTTTGCAAATTTTTGGCTTAACCTGTCATTAGTACTTCCAAAACAATATCATCAACATAAATTTCAATTAACAAAATATTACCTTGAGTTACCTTGATGTAGAGGTTGTTGTCTATGCTTCCTTTCCATAGTTCATAGGTAGTTTTTTCATTGTTGTTTCTGAGCATTACTCTATTTTGAATGTAAACTGATGTATGAACTGCATGTGTCCAAAAAATATCTGTAAATTTGGAATCCATTAGCATTGTTCAAGCCATTTCTTGTGTAATTATCATCCATTATGATAATGTTTCTTTGTCTCTAAACCATTCTCTAAACCATCTATGAATCCATGATCTCGTCCACTATCATATATCTATCCAAACCTTCTAAGTGTTCTTATGAATCCATCTATGTCCATACTATCCAAGACTCTACTTGCGCAATTGTCCATAATGATGATCCATTTATCACTATACTATCATGAAGTCTTGATTAATCTATCAAACTGTACTTCTGCGAATTGATTTCTCTGAATCCGTCTTCTCGAACTCTGCAAGCTTCTTAAAGGATGGTTCTTAGGTGTGTCACTACTATCACATAGACTCCCACTGTCTAATATTCATATTACTTGGGAGTCTCTAAGCCGGATGGCTCAAAACAATTCTTGCTCTGATGTGTATTCATCATCATCTTCATTAGTAGATTAATCATATTCATTGGTAGATTCATTATCTCTCTGAGTTATGACTTCTTTCTTTCTGTCTGTGGATTCATCTTTCACTACAATGCTTGAAAGTACAATCTCTTGAACTTGTTCCTTATTTACCTGTCCTTCCTTTCTTTTAGTTATTTTCCAAACCTTTCTGTATCTGACATCTTTCCTTTTATGTGTAGAATTTTCTTCATCTCATTTTATTGCCAATATTGTGATCTCTGGTACCTAGTCTCTGTTCACCTGTTCTTACAGTTTTCTTATCCATAATTTCTTATATCTGATATCAATATTCTCTTTCATGGAAGTATTGATCATGATTCTACAATCACTAGCTATGTGTCCATAGTTATGACATTTGTAACACTCAATGTTACATGCAACCACATAGGCACTTCTTTCTTGGACATTTCTTTTATAAGCCCTGCAATCTGCAACCTTATTTCCAAATTTAGTACAATGAAAACAATTACCATAAAATAAATTTTCATACCTGGGAGTGAATGATCTTATTTGTGGCGTAGTCCTTCTGGATTTTTTCCTTGATTGATCATGATCATGATTGAATATTCTTTTTGGCTTGAACATCGATGATCTTCTTGAATATGTATCTTCAATAGTTTTCTTAGATTCTGGTTGACCATGATTCCTTCCTTTGAGTACTTCTGCATAACTCTTTCTATTTTCTAGCAACCTAGAGTACTTCTCTTCATTCTCTATAAATGATGTGGATGTTTTTGTCTCTTCAACGTTCTTGTTGATCTTGACGATTTTACTTCTCAATGTGACAACTTTATCTTCAAGCTTCTCAACCTCTTCTTCTTTATTCATTATCTGAGACTTCATGACTTCTTCTGTTCTTTTCGCTTCTTCAAGATGAATTTTTAATGTGATTATTTCTTCTTCAAGTCCTTTCTCTTCTTTACCAAATTCTGCCTCAAGATGGTTTAGATCATTAGTTCTTTCCTTAAGATGATCCGTCGATATCTTCTCTCTCATTTCTGCTTCTTCCTTCTGTGATGCTATGTTGGTTTCCAAACACTTCTTTTGATATTCAATATTTTCTTCGATCTTTCTGGATTCTTCTAGCTGAGTTCTTAAGTTCTTGATGACCTATTGGGATTCTTAAAAAATGTGAACACTTTCCTTTTGTTTCATCAATTCTTTCTTGAGTGAATGTATTTCTTCTCTTAGTTCATCTAAAGCACTATTCAATTCTTCTTCATAATTGTCTTCCTTTTTAATTAGCTTTTATGTCTCATTTCCTTCATGGCATTCTATTTCAAGATGTCCACATTTTTCACAATTAAAACAAAACAACATACCTCTGGTGATTATGTACTCTTCATCTTTTGAATCTGCTTGACATGGTGAACATAATTCTTCTTGATTTGTATCTGCATCTTCTTTGACATTTTCTGAATCTGTGATGGGTGAAGAATATAATTCATGTAAATTATCCCAAAGTTCTTTTATTGATGAACATTTACCAACCTTTTCTCTTACCGGATTAGGTAATCCTTCCCAGATGAAATCCATTGCTATTTTGTTATTCTTCTTCAATTCCTTCTTAGCTGCAGTATTTTCCCTTTTTGAACTATCATATCCTATAAAAACTGATAGCCAAATATAATGTCCCTGTGCCTGTAAAACTACTTTCATCCTTATTCTCCACATATCATACTTAAAACCATTCTGACCATTAAACATTGGTACTCCATTCTTAGAATAATCCATGATCTCCTTCTAGTGGTTAAACTGTTTCTTGAAGGAACCGACTCTGATACCAATTGTTAGATTACTGAGGGGGGGGGGGTGTGAATCCGTAATAGATAAATTTAATCCTTTTTAACCATATAATACAAGTGTTATATAAATGTATCATTATCATCCAATAACTGAAGAGTAAATAAGAAATGAACAAATGAACATTCATACACATACATAGTACACCAATGTTTTACGTGGAAACCCAAAGTCGGAGAAAACCACAAAATTCTTTTTCTTATATGTGTTGAAGAATTACATTCTTTGGAAGCACCAACTTCCTTTGTTTTCTAGCTACAATTGGAAGGAGGCTCCAACCCCCTAGATTCTCAGGCTACAACCTGAGGGAAGCTCCAACTCCCCAATTCTCTAGCTACAACCAGAAGGAGGCTACAAATCCCTATTTTCTCCGACTACAACCACCTGTCCTTGTCCCATCCAACCACCTTGAAGTATACATAGAATAATGGAACCACTATCACACTATCACTGTGAGATATAATTCTATAAACTTGTACCAATCAACCTGCACCAAATAACCTGAACCATACATCAACCATGCATCAACCTGTACCTCAACATGTAATCAACCTGTACCATAAACAAGTGCATCAACCATGCACCAACTTATACCAAACAACGTGTAATCAACCTGTACTATAAACAAGTGCATCAACCATGCACCAACCTGTACCATGAACAAGTGAATCAACCATGCACCAAACATGTACAAATAACCTGTCACAACAAATTGTCCAAACAACCTATCAAAACAACATGTCTCATCAATCTTATCAACCAAATCATATCTACTCACCAATATCAATCACGAAGACAACTTTCAAAGATGTGAATCAACCAAGCATAACACAACAACTCATAATCATCACCAAGATCAATAGTGCTTTTAATAATACAAGTATGCTACATCATCCATAAACCATGTGTCAACAATACTACTAATAGGTGCCTCCAACCATGTACCAAGTATGTACCAATAATGTATCAACTACTCATCAACTATGACTCATCAATATGTACCAACATCATCAACTATACACCTCATGTATGTGACAACTCATCAACTACTTGTCTCAACCATGTACCCGACAAGTGCCTCAACCAATTGCCCTCATCAATTTCATCATACAAATATGATTTGTAACTTTGTAATAGACTTGGTGTATATGATGACATACTTGCAAACCTTCCTTAACTTTAACAACAAGAGAATATCATTTTCATCAAACATTTCTTTAGTCTCACATGACTAGTTTTGGATTAGTCAATAACCCTAACTTGAAATAATCTTAATTTTGTACCTGTAATGAATAAAGATGTGAAAATGATAAAAATATTCTTCAGTGTGTTTTGTGCAATTCCTCTAGGTGTCACTACTTGGAACCTCTCAGAAAAGGAGTTATAGCAAAAAATGGCACACCTTGCTGAATTCTAGCTTATTCTAGAGAGCGACCTTGTATAGAGTGCCCCACACATAATATTTTTTGAATCGATTTGAAGATGTTAAAAAACAAACCAAAGAATATAATATAACCAAAAAATGTGGTATTAGATAATTTAGAATTGTTATGAAGAAGTTATGACATTTTTACTCGAAACACCTGTTTTAGACTAGTTTCAGGACTAGCCACAAACCCTATTTTCCATGGAGTGTAACTCCAAAAATAAAATGACCCACAAGATGGATTTTTTACCACAGATACTTGGATATGTTTCCTCAATGGAATAGAAATTTCATGATATGAATCATTCTATAAAAAAAGGTATTACAAAAATGGTGAGATGACCTGTAAATAACATACCTTAGAAAGCATCATCAAAAGAATTTATCCTTCCTTGAATTCCAACCTTCTTTTCTTCACCTTCCCTCAGAAATTCATCTTAGATATAATTTGGTTACCTTATAAACCTATAGATATTCAATATGCTCAAGTGTGATCTAAAATGAGAGAGCCTTGCCTCTTATTTATACTCTACAAGTAGTTTCCTTAAAAACATCTTCTAGGTCACTTTGCCCACTTTCCTTATTTTAGGGTTAACCCACTTCTAATTTCTCCCTTAAATTTATTATTTAAATAATTTATTTTGTATTAAATTTGAATTATAGTACACTCAGACGAAACCAAGTTCCCAGAACTGGCGCAGAGGTTCTTTATGCAGACCATAGGCGTAAATCGACTTGGAGAAATGATTAACCAACCACACCAGTGGGCAACTGGTATGGACAAAACAAGAATCTTAGGTTTGATGAACCTACCACATTTTGGCAGAGGCCAATATGCGACAACATGTGTCAAGCAGCTATTAGCAATCACACAAGGAGGGGACATATGGATGGACAAACCTGTCCCCATAACTGTTGACCTTATCGCACAAATCACAGGGTTACCAACTTGGGGTATGGATCCCACATTGATTCTTGATGATAAATCCAAGGAGAAAGTGTTGGTAGAAGAAATGAAGAAGAAATATGGCACCACTAGGGGAATGAGGGGCATCATGATCAAATGAATCAACAATGCAACTACATAATTGGGCGCAAAGATCTTAGCCTACAAATTGCTTAGAAAATTCCACAAAAACAAAGTACCAACTTGAGTCATTGGAGTTGCATATCAGTGTGTAGAAGGCACCTCTATGAGTTGGGAACCATATTTATTGAACTTATTTCAAGAGGAATGAAAGGATATGCAGGACCTACGCACAGAGTTACATTACTCATGGTTGATCACCCTAATAGCCTTCATGGGATGGCGAGAACCAGGATATGTAATTTTTTGTACCATACCACATCCAACAGGAGAGAGATACCTATTACTAAGATCTGGGCCACAGGCCATGAATAAGAGGGAGAACAAAATAATATTCAAAGCATACCTATGGGATATACAGGAAGATATCATCTGATCATGGAGAATGACACCAGAGGCTATCGTGCGATATGTGTACATCACCAAATTTTGGGACACATGCCAAACAATGTGGATACAACCAAAGTAGGATCCAGATAAATAGTGGCTATAGATGTGCTACTGCATAAAAAAGGATTATATCGGCATGGTCATCAATGAATGGCTTGTTGAATGGAGTATCCCAACCATTACCTGAGAAGTACTGGAAACAACAATAAAAGGAGAGGCAACACAGGCGAAAACAAAGCCTCCGAAAATCCCAGTGCCCAAGAAACCAAGGATGGGCCAAACCAAGCTGACTTAGGTAGATGAAGGGTCAAAATAGACAGGGACCCAGATGGGGAAGAAAGAGACTACACAACCGACTAACGGATAGCAAAAACAGGCCAAGGGAGCATAGGAGACCGCCCCAAACCCCATCACATAGGAACCAGGGGGAAATAAGAGACCAACTATGCAGGTAGGAGGCGCGCACAAGAAATCAAAGGCACAATGAGCATCGCTAGACTATACAATCATGGAGGATGATGGGGAAATGATCGCTAGAATGGTCCAAGATTGCCTAGCAAAATATTTCAATCATGTGACACACCACATGGATAAACTGCAAAAAGAGCTAACAAAAATGGGACAGTTCCTCAAGAAATTTGGGGAAGCACAGACAACAAGTAGCAGCAGAGGCATAGAGCCACCGATAATACAAAACAAAGAAAGAGTGGAGGTAGAAGAACAACATCCACTCCAATCCATGCCACACACAAATGCAATGATTTGCATCAGACCTAGCATGTTGCACATGGATGAAATCGTGGGGCAGACACCCTTGAAGGATTTGGACCACATCCAATTGGTCTTGACGCGAATTCCATCAAGAGAACTACACAAATTGTAGGTTAGCATCGACCATGAGGTACAGTCTCGTGCACATAAAAAATTAGTCGAGATACAACAAGAAACAAAGAAGCAGGAGGCACTGGAACACGTTTGTGAGTAGGCCAAGCTCGAAACTCAGGAGGAAAAAGAACACAGGAATGAACTAGAACGAAGAGTGGGATGAATTTTTGAGAAACTACCAAGCACTACACAAGGAAATGAACTCCCAGTAGCAGAAAATATTGACCAGATTGTGTAGGAAATTGATCAGTATAAGAAGGAGATTGAGAATCTCCTTAAATAACTCACACCAACCACTCCACCAGCAATAAAGGAGAAAAATAAGCAGGAAGCAAGAGCGCAACTACAGAAGCTAGAACAACAGGTTAGCGCATTAGTTGAATTGCTCGATAAAGAAATGCAACTTTGGACAAGGTTGGAGGAAGACCCACAGGTCCAACGCTGCGAAAAGGAGGAGGAAAGGATCAATGCGACGATCCAAGAACTCAAACAGAGGAAAAATACCATACCAATCCCAGAACGAGTCAAAGGGACACAGAAGATGAAGAATATGTAGGCATAACTTATCACTATGCAAACACAGAAATAGGAGCGTCAAGCTCAAATAGAACCACTACAGGAATGGGTAGAAGAAATAATCGCACAGGAAGAAGGAGATAAAACCAAGATAGCACAGACCTAGGCAAAATGTGCAGGATTTTTGAGCGACGAAGTGGCAGTTCAGATAGTAGACACCATCAAGGGGAAGACTGCGTAGGCACTGACAAAATCAACAGAGCTCAAGGAAAAATTCCAGATGATCACCAAGGAGATCGAAGAAGCTCAAAAGGATTAGGTGACTCAGGACGAGTCACATGTTAGTGTTGGGGGCATGTTGGCACCAGGTCGAAGTGTAAAGAAGGATGATCATGGGAAAGAAAGCATGAAAAAATGGAAGTAACAGTTGGAAGATAACACAACATGCACACATGCAAGAAAGCATGCACAAGGAAATAGAAAGATGGAGGAAGAACAACATGCACGCATGGGAGGAAGACCTAACTTCAGTAGGTTTAGGGTTTTGGTAATACATTGTAAATGGCTGAAGATCCTAATATATATAAATATAGATATGCAGGTATCAGAGAGAGGTTGGTTCGTTTTTGTATTAGTTCAGCTTTTGTAGTATTCCATCATAGTTATGTACGAGTTAATGCACTATGTAATATTGTTATGAACCATTTTTGTAGGTTGTTGAGCTAAGAACAGAGGATGGAAGGAATATCTAAGGATTAGATCGCAGGCTATGGAGCGTGGTGCGATCTAGTCTGCATCATACAGATCTTACCCATCTGAGGGAATTGTAAGCGCGCGACATTGGAGATGCAAAACTACCATAATAAAAGAGACAAGAGCCAAATATTTGTGGATGTAGCCCAGGAGGGGGTGAACCATGGTAATATCTATGTAAGGTGATGAATGCATGTATGCCTTTGTTTTCTTTCAACAATCAATTGTTGTACTTAATGAATTAGTTAATACATTGTTATGGAATACGATTGTGTTGTTCGGGAAATAAACTACGAAATATAGATGCCCAATCGTGAATAATAGTAGATTGCAATCAAAATTCGTAGTATACGTCTCTAACTAATAAAATCCTATCTCATACTCAATCCTAGGTTGTAAACACCTGAGTCTTACAACCACCCATTTAAAGCTATCTCGGGTGAGACTGAACAACTCACTCTGTGTACTGTGTTGCCTTCTGGTTTACCAGGAGGGCTGATAGTTTTAGAGGCTTTGTTGAAAACTCGAAAGACATGAACCCTAGGTCAATAACTCAGAAGGTAAAGGAGGCTAGTAACCAACATACGTTATGAGAGATTTTGTGTCCACTCTTTTTCGAGTGATATGTTTCCCTCACAAAGGAAACCTTGTAACGATTGAACAAATTTCATTTATTGACCCTCATCTTATGGTCAACCATCCACCTTTCCTAAATGGTTCATACATGCCAGCGATGTCTACCCCACCATAGGTTAATTATGTAATGACCTGTCCCATGTGTTCAACCCCGCATGGGAGGGAATCTCTCCCTTCTCCTGACTTATATCTGGTAGTTGTCATGGTCATCTCTTTGATAGGACTATTAGAGATAGATATCCCTACCCTTATCGATGCCATCGACATGTATTCCCTCCTTAGTGTTTTTCTTCCATCGAACGAAGATGTCCTGGAAGACATGGATGACGTTTGTCCCTTGACATGTATTCCTTCTAGAGCATTGTCCTCTTGGAAGCCATGATCAAGGAGATGTTTTGAGCACAATTTTTCTTCTTCATGGAAATCTCATTAAAAAAATGAAACAGAGGTCTTGAGAACGATTTTTCTTCTCTGTGGAAAGCTCATTAAAAAATGAAACAAAGGTCATAAACATAGTTCATTGTCTCTGTCAAGATTGTTAAAAAATGAAACAAAACCCCCTCCATTACAATCAATTCTCACTCTGGATCGAGTAATTGAACCTTATTTTCCTCCACCTAGTGAAAATGTTTCCATTCATAAACAGGAACCTAAACGAGGAAACAAGAAGATTTGCCGGAGGAAACGACGCTTGGGGGGAAAGTCTTCAGCCTTTGGACATCATGCTAGAGAAAAACCACCAACTTCTTCCAAAGAAGTTGGGAGAAAACTACCTGTAGAGATACACACTGCTAGGAGTGATCCTCATTATAAGGTCATTCCAATTGTAAAATAATAGTCTTTTTCTAGAACGATATTATTTTTTGTTCTTTATCGTGCTCGTAAATACATGAGAGTAAGTTACCAAGATTAGTCTTTTTTCTTTCTCGTGCTCATAAATACGTGAGAATGTGACCGAGTACACTTTTATCACTTTTTTGGACTCGTAAAGGTTATATGAAAAATGAACCCCTTGGAGTCTCCTTTAAGCTCTTTTCAGACTCTCTAAACATGAAAAGATTTATGAGTGATCTTGCTTCCTTTCACACTTGTTAAAAGGTTTGAATGGGAATATTTTGAGTAATAGTTTATCTCTTTTTTGGACCTTGGGGACTAAAAATTATGTAAAAGGAAAACCATGGATTCACCTTTAAGTTCCTTTCAGACTCTCTAAACATGAAAAACCACAGAGTTTTCCTTCTTTTGACTCACTAAAATACACATCGAAGGATCCATATGGGAACAAACACTTACTTCTTCCAGTTCGTTAAATAAAGGAAGAGGAACTTACCAAAGGTGAGTTATATTGAGCATGTCTTACCCTCCTCGAGCTTGTTAAATGAAAAAGAGGTACTCATCTATCTGGGTGGGGGAAAAATTGAAGGAAGTGGGTCAATCTGTTTAGGAATCCTTTATGGCAGCTATTGTTTCCCTTGAACATGGCACCTGTTTGCGTCTTGTCTTACAGTTGGGTAATCCACCTATTTTGAGTCATAACAATTCCATGTGTCACCATATGTTTTCATCTAGTCTAAGAGTACTTGTATGTCCATCACATTAAATTATTAGTACTTGTCGAGTCAATGTTGCCATGTCAGTTGTCATGCCTCATCATGTTCAAGGGAAGTTTCACTTCAAACCATCCATCTGCAGTATTTCCAATTTCCAATTCCTCTGTCGGTTCATACTCATTCGATTCACCATATTACATCACTTTCCTTTGTTATTTTCATGTCGATTATGGGGGATACATCAAGGCCCTCCTTCGATGAGTCTTTTCCTCTCGACTTCAACACATCATCCAAGAATTAGACTTATAAACCAGTTAGTACCTTGGGACTTGCATGCCTCAATGGAAGGCCTCCTCACTTATGAAAGTAGGTTTACATCATTGACCTCTGATAATATGATTCCACAAATGTTCAACCTCAAGTCATTTATTCAAATTCACTAGAATGTACTAGGTTACCTTGGGAGTCATTGGCATCATTGGTGATTTCCCTCTCAATTGTTAACAATTTACCTCAATGACCGATAATCAATTGGTTTCTACCATGTTCAACATCAAATCATCTATTCACATGGCTAGATTCATACCACATTTTGATTGGGACAGAGAACCTAGGTTGAGCATTCACTATGTTATCTACTTTTCCCAGGCTGCGAAGGAGATCATTTGAGCATGCTAATATATAGACTTTCACACAGATCCACATTATATTGGTCTGTGGATATGTTTTATAATCTCGTAGCTCCACTGTGTATTTCTCATGGCTATGATCAATTCATGTCATGGAGGTATGGATCCACATTGTATCTCTGGATCCACATTGTATCTCTGGTGGACATATCCTTAATCAATATTTTTCATGGATCCGTAGTGTATTTGTCAGCGGCCATGCTTTGAGTCATCTCATATTATGAGCATAGGTATGCCTCCTTTAGAAATGGAACATATATTAATACTGTTTGATGGTTGTTTGCAACTTCTTCTAGGTTCTCCAACTCCATGCCCTTGCATTGAATAATTGTAAAGTGTTTCAACCATTAGTCTCTCTTTTGACCTCACAATTTAGGGTGCATTCTATTACACATCAAATTACCACACCTATGTACCTTTCCCTAAGTGTCATAAAAGTGTCATATGCACCTTGCTAAGTGTCGCATACACCTTGACACCATGAAGTAACATATGTCACAATTCCTAGTCAATGTGGAGGAGAAATATATTATATGAAGGTCCACATACTATGTGCACATGAATTAATTATTAATATTCATAAAAAATAAATTAATTTAGTGTGAGAATCCACCTCACATTTGGTTTCCTATTTTTAAGGGGAGGTTGAGGATCTCATGGATGGTTGAAATATTTCCTCCTTAAAACCCTTGAGAGATATTTTCTCCCTAAAATACTAAGACATATTTTCTCCCTAAATATCTTGGAGATCCCATCTTAGTGGATCTGATGAGTGATCCTCTCCATGGTGGTTAAGCCTACAAATCCTATATAATGAGAGATTTTCATGGATAAGGAGGGCATATTAGAGGTATCAAACTTATGATCTTGGGAGCATCATGTGAGGGATGGACGAGGAGAACTTGGAGAGGTTGCTACAACTGCATATACATATTGTAAGTGTCTTTTTAATGTTCTCATTAATATATGCCACACCTATTTACTTCAATTTTGTGTATTATTGCATATGCTTGTCTATTATGGATGATTTTGGTTTAAAATAATATTAGTTGAGTAGGATGTATTTGTTTTTCTTCGATGTCTATTGCATTGCAAGTATTGTGTCGTGCTAAAGAGCTTGGAGATCAAGTTCATATTGGATTAAGCAAGGACAAGATTTGAAACAAGGTACATCATACCTTATTCCTCTATTTATTTTGATTAACATAACTATATTTAAAGGGATGTTAGTGCCCATTTGCATATTTATGTCTCAATATTAGGGGTCTAGAATCTGAGGGAATATCCACCTATTCGCAAAGGGAATTTTCCTATAACACAAAGGGATCCATTTTCCTAGGATACCATTTGTTTCTCCCTTTGCGTGACACATTGGTCCTCCTTATATCACTACTTTGACTCTTCCTGGAATCACTATTGGGTTACTAGTATTGTTGTTTTCCACTCTGGTAAATGCTCCTAGTGCTTCATATGGAAGTACTCCACCGAGGAACATCAACCTCATGTTGATCCTCTGCCTTCTTCGTTCGTATGGTATTCTTCCCATTTTTCCTCTTTACCTAGTGAAAGATCTGCAACTAGTAACCAGGTGGATAAGAAGAAGAAGAAAAATAAGCTAGGGGGAAAACTTCCAATCACTGCATGACATGTTGGAAGTGATAAATCGACTATTTTTCATCATGCTAGGAGTGTTGATAATGTTGAAAAGTTTATCTAGATGCATCCAAAGCCCAAATTCCATTGCAGGATTTATAAGGGTGACAACCTTCTTAAGGATTTCCATGGTATTCCCAAGGTTGTAGAAGTGTGGTCTCAGGGTTCTCAACTAGTGTCATCAGCCACTGCAAGTCCTGCTAGTGATAAACCATCAACTAGTGATAATCAGGTTAGAATTAAGAAGGGTAAAGTCAAAATTCATTGCTTGTTATGTAAGGAGATGCACTGTAGTTACCTCTGCCCTCATATGGATGCAGCTTCATATCTGTTGGAAAAGATTGTTGATGTCAAACAACAACTTCCATCTCCCAACCTACCATTGGTTGATGAACTGTTCAATCTGATTCCATCATTGGTCAATCCAGTTGATCAGGTTATCCATCCAGTTCCATCATTAGTTGAGCCGGTCAATCAAGCGATCGATTCGATTTCACCTTCGATTGATCCCACTCTCCCCTTGTAGAGTGAAGATAAAGTGGTCGATCCAATAACACCCTTGGTCGATCCCAATCCTTCTTTGAAGAGTGAGGATTTACCTTAGGTATTTCTTGTTTCTACAAATTCTTCTAAACAAGGGGAAACTTCACCCGTTCCAATGGAACCCCCTCCGAGTAATGAGGCCATTCCTTTAGATTGGGGTGGACTGCCAGATTCTCATCTCTCTTCCTATATACCTTTCCAAATCATTGTTCAAGCTTGTGGTAGGGATGTTCCTCAGACTATTTTCATTGAAGGTGCATCCATTCGTATTTTGTCCTCCATTTCTTGGTAAGCTTTAGGTTCTCCTCATCTTGCATCGATGACTCATAATCTTTTGGCTTTTAATAGAAGGGGTATTCAACCTTTAGGGATCCTTCCTTGGTTTCATGTTACTTTAGAATAAAAACATATATTTATTGATGTGATGGTTGTCCACAACCCCTTGGATTTTAATTTTCTCCTCGGGTGAGACTATGTTTATACTATGAAGGATATTGTGTCCACAGTCTTTTGATTGATGTCTTTCCCTCATAATGAAAACATGGTGGCCATAAACCAACTTTCAATCATTGGCTCTCATAATATGGTAAACCACCTGAATTCCCTAAATGATCTTTATATGGCAACAACATCCTCCTCTTCCCAGGTCAATTATGTGGCAACCTGTCCCATGCATTCAACTCCGAACGATAGGTAATATCTCCCTTATTTTGATTTATATCCAGTAGTTGACATGGTGATCTCTTCAATAGGGATATTATAGCTTTATCTCCCTACCCCTATCAAGACCCTCGACATGTGTTCCTTCCAGAGTGTAGTTTTCCCATCTAGTGAAGATCTCTTGGAAGACATGGCCAAGGTTTGTCCCTTGACATGTATTTGTTCCAGAGCATTGTCCTCTTGCAATCCATGATCAAGTAGAGGTTACAAGCATAGTTTCTATGATTTCAATCTCATTAAAAAATGAAACCAGGTTCAAGAATATTTCTCGTTCCCATGTCAAGCTCGTTAAAAAATGAAACTGATGGCCTCATGCATAGTTTTCTAGTTTCAAGCTTGTGTAAAAATAAAACCTACCCTGCGAGCATAGTTTTCTTCTCCGTGACAAGATTGTTAAAAAATGAAAGAAACGCCTCTCCCATTGAGTCAAGTATTTTTCTAGATCTCGTAAATATTGAGTCAAGTCTTTCATGTGATATTGTAAATGTTGAGTCAAGTCTTTCACTAGATCTCATAACCTCCATTTCATTTTCCTGTGTCAGTTGATTCTCTAGCTTCCTCTAGTGAAAATTTTCCTATTATAAACTAGGAGTCTATTGGGTATACAAATTATCATTAGGAGAAGAGATGGTGGATGAAACAAATCTTGGGGGGACAGGTTTCCAGCCTCTAGACATCATGCTGGAACAAAGCCATTAGCTTCCATCACACAACTGAGGTAAAAATACCAACTATTAATGGGTCCTGCTCGAAACCTTTGGACATTACATTGGGAAGTTTCAAGCTTAGTATTTGTTCTTTCTTGTGCTCATTAATACATGAGAATATGTCACTGAGTATACTTTTATCTCTTTTTCGGACTCGTAAAATCTATACAAAAAAGGAACTCTTTGGAGTCTCATTCAAGCTATTTTTAGTCTCCCTAAACATGAAAATATTGTCAAGTGATCTTGCTTTCTTTCACACTCATTAAAAGGTTTGAAATGGTGTCTTTCAAGTGGTAGTTTATCTCTTTTTTGACCTCGCGAGAGTAATTAATAAAAATGACTACTCTAATCAAGAATGATTAGAAGAGTTCTCCCCTGTATTGTTTTACACATTTTTTGGGCTTGGAAGACAAAATTTACAAAAAATTCATCCATGGAGTCGTCTTTAAGTTCTTTTCAGACTCTCTAAATGTGAAAAACCATCGATTTTACCTTTTTTTGGATTGTAAAAATATGCATCGAAGGACCTATGTGAGTCCAATATCTAGGACCCATACAAGACCGAACCCCTCCTTGCTTAGGTTTGTTAAAACTATGTCGAGGGACTCATCTGAAGGATGAGCTATATCGAGCATTTTTTATCCTCCTCAAGCTCGTTAAAAAAAAAAGTGGTACTCATCTATCTAGATGGGGGAAAAAGTGAAGGAAGTGGGTCAAGTTTTTGGAATCCTTTATGGCATCTATTGTCTCCCTTGAAAATGGCACCTGTTTGCGTCTCACATTAAAGTTGGGTAATCTACTTTTATCCGAGTCATACCAATTCCATGTGTCGCTATAATTTTTTGGTTCCAGTTAAAGAGATCTCTTATTACCATCACATTATGTTCTTAGTACTCATTGAGTCAATGTTTCTAAGTCAGTTGTCATGCCTCATCATGTTCAAGAGAAGTTTCATCTCAAACCATCCATCTGCAGTATTACCAATTTCCATTTCCTTTGTCAGTCCATACTCATTTGATTCACCATCTTACATCACTTTCCTATGTTAGTTTTTTGTCGATGATGGGGGATACATCAAGGCCCTCCTTCGATGAGTCTTTTCCTATTGAATTCAACACATTATCCAGGAATTAGACTTATAAACTAGTTTTGTACCTTGGGACCTGCATGCCTCAATGGAATGCCTCCTTGATTTTGACAATGGGTTTACATCATTGACCTCTGATCGGATGATTCCACAAATGTTTGACCCCAACTCATTTATTCACATTCATTAGAATGTACTAGGGTACCTTGGGAGTCATTGACATCATTGGTGATTTCTCTTTCACTTGTTAACGATTTACATTAATGAACAATAATCAACTGGTTTCTAACATGTTCGACATCAAGTGATCTATTCACATGACTAGATTCATACCGCATCAGGATCGAGACGAAGACCCTAGGTTGGGAATTCACTCTATTATGTTATTTTCCTAGGATGTGATGGAGATAATTTAAGAATGTAAAATATTTCAGTACAATCATCATGCTGGAAATATTACTGATATATATACTATTATATAGATCCAATTTGTATTGATCATTGGCTATGTTTTGTCATATCATAGTTCCACTATGTATTTTTCATGGTTGCGATCAGTTCATGTCATAGAGGTATGGATCCACATTGTATCTATGGTGGCCATATCCTTAGTTAGTATTCTCATGGATCCATAGTGTATTGGTCCATGGCCATGCTTTGAGTCATCTCGTATTCCAAGTGTTGGTCACTATAATTGCTTAATTAATTTTTAAACAACCAAGTGAAATATAAATTATCAACCCAGGGAAGTCTTTTGTTTCAAAGATAGCCACGCACTATATATGCTCAATTCCAAAAGCACTTAGTGTTGTAGTAAAGGAATTTATACTATCTATACTTGCTTGAATGAACTGAAGCTCTGAATTAAATCACAGGAAAGTAATCCCCCTATTGCAATTCTTTAAAGTTCATTTTAAGAATCCTGGATTACATTAAAATAACACTGCAATGGGAAAGAACAACTATCTTGCAATCAGAGAACATGACCCTTACTCTCAAACAGAGACTCAGTACTAAGACTCTTTCATGAAAGCAGTAATGCAGAAAACAATTAACTCTATCTAACAGAAAATAAAGTACTTAATTCCTTTCTGTCTAAGCAGGAGCCTTGAGCCTTACTTCTGTTGTAGCACACTTGTGACGTTGAGGTCTACAGAGAACAGGGCAGTCTGATTCCTTTCTTTCTGAGCATGGATCTCTAACCCAGTTTCTGGCTAACACCAAGGAAAGTCTACAGTGAACAGGATGTTTTGGTTATTTCCTTTCTGAGTAGGAACCCTTAATCCAATCCCTGGCTAACACACTTGCAGAGGTAAATTAAACCTACAGAAGACAAGGTGTTGTAGTCCCTTTCTGTCTGAGCAAGAACACTTTAACCAAATCTCTGGCTAGCACACTTGCAGGGGTAAATGAAATCTACAGAAGACAAGGTGTTGTGATTCCTTCCTGTCTGAGCAGGAACACTTTAACCAAATCTCTGACTAGCACACTTGCAAGGGTAAATGAAATCTACAGAAAACAAGGTGTTGTGATTCCTTCCTGTCTGAGAAGGAACCCCTTAACCAAATCCCTGCTAGCACACTTGCAGCATTAAACAAATTCTACAGAGGGTATGATGTCCCGATCCCCTTCTGTCTGAGCAGGGACCTTTAACCAATTCTCTGCTAGTCTCACAAAATCATCACACAAGACTGCTGATAAAAAAAAGAATTACAAATTCCATTCAATAACTAAGACAGAGTCAGTAGTGTTTCAACAAAGCGGAATTCATTAAAACAGTGTTTTAGCAAACTACAGTTAAATGAAATATGAACAGAAATTATGCAAACACACTTCTAACTAATGGGTGAATCTTGTGAAGAAGGTGGGCCCTCCCTTCTCACAAGATTCCCCTGAACGAAAAACTAGAGAAGGATACTCAAAGCAGTCTTATATTCATCTGTTGAAATATCACATTACAATTTGAAGGAATAAAATGCGTCCCGCTTCTCTGGAGTTGCTTCAATGTATCAAAACTTGGATTTTTTTCGAATGGTGATTTCCCTTGAATTTAAAGAGGAAATCCCTTCGATACAATCATTACAAAGCATATCTGAATCCTATACTAAATTGGATCTTCTTTCTAAATCAGCATAGGATGTCCTATTCTCACGCAACCGAATGCTAATACAGGAGCTGAACGAGGTATTGCTGTTACGGCTGGTGTAACAGCTCCTTC
>JZKD02S2367447.1:1343550-1371301 GCA_000966675.3 Picea glauca | reverse complement strand
ATATAATAATGATCACTTCTATATCTATATAAACCCTCTTCAACTTCCTTTTGAAGTTTTAATAGATTTTATTCTATTCTTTTCATGGGATAATTACCATCAAACTTTACACAAATTGTTTCTATATCTTTTTCTTCACTTGTAGAGAAAAATTCATCATCATCATTGCAATCAAGGGTTTTTGAGGGTTCTTTACCATCATTTGAAATATCTTCAAAATCTTCCTTTTTGCCAAAACCAACACATAATTCTTTTCCTTCATTTGATATGTCTTCAAGATCTTCCTTTGTGCTATCATCACTTGATTCTTTATCTTCACTTGAAATGTTTTCAAAATCACATTTAGAAATAATTCATTCAAGAGTTTTTGGAGATTCTTTACCTTTAGTGATCTTGATGGAGTGATCTTCAATATCTTCCTTCTCCTTCTTTCTTTGAAATGTCTCGTCTAGATTTAGCCATAGATCCTTGGCGGAAGTGCATTGTCCCATGCTTTCTTTGATAGGTCTTGAGAGTCCACTAAGAATGGTCTTGAGAGCCAATGAATCATTCTTCTTTCCTTCTCTTTGAGCTGCAAACTTGACTTGTTCTTCAAAGGAACTGATCCACCAATGGCTGCCTTCCAAATTGCTGCTCCCATTGTCTTCAAATGTATTCTCATCTCTATTCTCCAAGTAGAATAGTTTTCCTCATCAATGATTGGAACTTCATCATCCATTTATGTGTCTATGGATATCCTTCAATATTTTTAAGTCTTTTTGTGAAGGACTTCTATGATACCAATTGTTGGTCACACCTACCACACTTAGAGGGGGGGTGAATGAGTGTGGGGCTCTTTTTCCCAAAACTTCCCTCTTACACAAAAAATTCTTAGTTAACATTCAACATTTATTCATTACCCATTGTTGTCATTTACCACCAGTTAGATGAGAACATATATCAACAACATATATCAGTGATATATCATCAACAAGTCATCACCACAAGGAAAAAAAAGAACACAAGATGTACATACAATTTTTCTTTTTATTATGGACAACAATCCGGGGGTTTATCGACAACAACTGAATAGAGTACAACTCTACAAGAACACGAGCTCTATAATGCAAGAATCAACTTACACCCTCAACACCAATTGAGATGAGGCAACGATCCTCAACATATATCAATCTGTCAATAGGTACGGGACATCTCAGTAGTGCAGCCAACGTATGTACGCTCCCTGGCTCACTACGACCCACGTATGCACACGACCAGTGTATACATCAGCCTACGTATACCTTCTGATCAGTTTAGGGTTTATCCTTCAAGATTAACTCAAATCATCTGCAACCAGAATATCATTCTCTTCTGTCTCTGTCTATTCAATCTGACCGCTAGCCAACACATCCAAGCTCTCCAATAGCTTTCTCATGCTCCACAACAAATCAATGTGAATGCTATCTCAATCATGTAGAAAGAACTAGTATACCATAGCGATTGTGTCACCACTGAATCAAAAGAATAATGCTTAATCCATCAATGAAATCAATTAAACTAAACCACATCATAGAATCCATACCAAGAATTCCCTAAGCATTCACAACACATCAAACAATAATATCCATCAAGACAATAATGTAACCATACCAGTGTCTTAGTGATAGATCTGAGCCCATAGAATGTAGATCTGGAACCTGCCTCATCATCCAAGAGCTTAGCACCAGCTCAAACACAAATATCCATGATTTTATCCACTATACGCTCCCTTTACATAGTCAACCTGCATATACCTTCAATGTATATGCACCCTATACACAGACAACCCACATATACCTCAAAAACTAGGGTTTTTGAAGCTTCGAGAATTTTTCCATCAAAATCTTCGACATTGCCAAAAATTTGATGCGTCCATGAGATCCTCCTCTCACTCTATTCCTTAGAATATATGTTCAAACATGCTCAAGATATCCACACCAATAACATGCTCTCAAAAGAAGCTCTCCATCAATACTCCAAAATATATTCACAAGAAGCTCTCCATTGATCCACTGGCAAGGATATATTGCAAGAGTCCATAGATATCTTATTTATACTTTCATCCTCTAGGTCAATTAACCCATCTCTAGGTTACTTAACCCATTTCCAGGTCACTTAACCTATTTTCCTTATTTTAGGGTTAACCACTTTCCATAAATAGAAAGTTCTCCAAAATTTTATCATTTAAATATTCCTTCTTGATTTTGTCACTTCTCTTTATTATTTAAATAATAAACCTTGAATTGTCACTTTGCTTTATCATTTAAAATAATGATTTCTTATTTTAGGTCACTTTGACTTCTTTGACCTTGGGGGCTTCAAGCCTTCATATGGGGGTCCTTCAACTTCATAAGGCCATAACTCTCAAACCGTGAAGAGTTATGTGACATTCCACATACCACCAGAAATGGCTTGACAAGCACTATCCATCTAGGATAGTTTCACCAACAACTTCATTGATCTTCATATCATTATTCCACATACAAGCATGGGTCCTCCAACCATTCTTCTAGGATAAATCAATCCACAAAGCATTTTCCCATGAGGGCTTTCACCATAAGGGGACCACTTTGGAGTTCATCCATTTGTGCACCTTATCGATCATGATAAGACAATAATGAGTCATCTTATCATCAAACAAACTATACATCATCATGTATCAATGACAACTCATTGATCCATATTCATCTATGCATCATATCATTGATCCATATTTATCAATTGGTTTCCACTTTGACATATATCATTCTCATCAAGGACTATGCATCATATCAATGATCCATATTTATCAATTGGTTTCCACTTTGACATCTATCATTCTCATCAAGGACAATACATATACATTGTTCATCAATCATCAATCAATCAATTACTTGACATCAATCAATCAAACCATTTGCATCAATGAAAACATGATCCAAAAACCACAAAAGAATTGGTGAAAGGATGCAATATATTGTCCATCAATCTCATGAAAGTTGTTGGAGCATTTTTCAAACCAAAAGGCATGACTAGACATTTGAAAAGACATTCTTTGGATTTGAAATTAGTCTTCCATACATTGGTCTACTCTATTGTAACCTGGTGGTATTCAAAATTTAGGTCAATCTCGATGAAACACTTAGCTCCCTTGAGTTGGTCAAGAAGGTCATCAATTCATGGAATTGGGTACCAGTTCCTTACTGTGATTTTGTTTTGGGCCCAGTAATCAATACAGAGTCACTAAGTCCCATATTTATTCTGCATGGGTACAATTGGGCTCTGACATGGTGAGGATCTGGGTCAGGCATTCTCCTTTTGAAGTATCTCTTGGATTTTTTGCTTGATTTCCTCATTTTCCACCAGAGAGCAACAATAATATGGCCCATTGGGTAGAGGTGCACCGGGGGTTAGATTGACCTGGTAGTGTAGCGGTACCCTAGTGGGTGAGGAGAAGATGTCTTTGTATTCTTCCATGATATTTCCACCTTCTTTTTCTGCATGGAGAGGACTTGTGCAGAAGCCATGGATGTGGTTGCGACCTTCTATTCACTTTGAGAGTGAATCATGAAGAAGAAAATTTTTCCATTCTGGTAAATGACCTTCCTGCATTACGTAGTAGAGATCAAAGAAATGGTGGTAGGCGGGTTACCTATGGTATCTTTTATAATTGTCTACCCAAAGTAATAATAACAATGCGAGGTCTAGAATCATATACAACATGTCATCTCCACAAGTATGGTTGGCCTAAAATAACATCAAAAACTTCAAGGGGGGGAATATTCTACAATACCTCATCCTTGAAGGGATTGATGACATAGGGAAGGCGACACTATTAGCTGATGCAGATATATCTTCTTTGGTGGAGACAGTCGATGGTGTAGGGTTTTAGGTGTGTTTTCATCGATAGTTTCAACTGCTTGGCGACCTCTAATGAGATCACATTATTTTGACTTCCACTATCGACAATGAAATGTAGTAGAGAACCCTTCACCCACATCTGTGAGTGAAAAAGGTGTTCAAACTCTGCCATTTCTTCTAGTTCACTTGGCTAGGTGTTGGTGGTAGTGATAGTGGCACTGGGTTTTGCATCAATGATCCACTTCCCATTGGCTGGACCTGATTCAGATTCGAAACCTGCTTCTCACTTTGAGGCTTTCAGTTCAGCCATCAATGATTTCTTTGAGCGACATTCATCAGTGTTATGCCAAGGGATTTTATGGAATTCACACCACTTCCTAGTGTATTTATTCATATTTTTATTACCCTTCTTTTTTTGCATCTTGGATTGGTTGTCCTAAGGGCATCCATCCTTGCTATGTCCTTTTTTTTATGGGTTGGGGTTAGTCTTAAGGAGCGTAAAGGTAATATTTTCTCTATTGAAAGAATTATGGACCAAAAAATACCCTTCTAATAGATTCAATCATTTATCTACAACATCCACATCTATCTAGCCTTCAAATAAGGGGATATTAAAATTGAGTTGTACCTTGAAGGGGGTGGTGCCTCCAAAATGGTCTCTTGATGAAGATGTGTCGCCTGTTGGTAGTCATCGAAAGATCTGTACAAAGTTATCTATCATCTCATTCCTTTTTCATGTGAGGGCTTCCTCAAGAAATAGTTTAAAATGATCTTCTACTCCATCATCTCTCTTTTCTTATGCCATGGGATGTTATCGTGATCGACGAGTATGGTCTTGCAAAGGCTCAACTACTTTGAGTCCCAACTCCTTGTACCCTAACCTCGTTGGGGACATTCACAAAGAAAAAAATAAAGAGTAGACTGTTCTAATACCACTGATCCATATTTATAAATGAAATGAAATGAAATACAAATGTATAGCAAAGAAACCCACAAAGATATAGTAAAACTTCACTTCTATTAACAAACAAAAGCTATTGAAACTATATAAATGCAGACTAGAACAAACTTGCTTGAATTGTGGCATCTTATCTCTAAGAAGAGATGTGACGACTATGCTCATTCGCAAGAAGATGAATACAATGAGGCTCCAAATGCCTTTTTAAAATAAAACATAAATGAGAAAACCCTAAACATCCAAAATCATAATCCCGGGAGATGAAACAACAAAAGGTTTGTGGGACCCGATGGGGGTAGTTGATATGTCAACTTCCTGAGGGAATAACGTTTGCATACAATCTCCATTTGGGGCACTTTATACACCATTGTAAATGTATAACTGAGGAGTATATATTCCTTTCGGCTCAACATCTACCATCGGTTACATTCTACATGTCATCGATCCCCAAAAACGTCATTTAGGGCCTCAAAACAACCCCGAAAGTTTAAGACCCAAAAAACTGTAAAAAACTGCCAAAATGGAAATTGTTCTTTGAGCCAGTGGAATAGGAGGGTGGCCATCTGGATCACTTTCAGTAAGATACCTAGGTGGGGATTTTATGCATAGATAAAAAATAAATAATTTTGCTAGTGTGAAGTCAGTTGAGAGTGTAGAAACAAAGGAATTTTGCTTACACATTGTATGAGTGAGTGAGATCTTATAGAGAGAGGGTGAAGAGTATTTCATGCAAGTGTTGATGTAGAGAGAGTTTGATAAAAAAGGACTATTATTCAACATTGTGGACAGGTGGAGAAGGAATTCCATCTAGAGATCATACAGGTCAAGGAGAAGAGAGAGCAGAGGGAGCCGTGGGTTTCATCTGATTGAAGCCAAAGGAAAGGGTAGCACCATACATAAGTTTTTGTACAATATTTATGTACGTGTATGCGGGTGCCAATGGAGATAGGTGCATATACGTTGGTGATATGAAGGAAAGGCACATATACATCAAAATGTGTGTTGTTCCAGGGCCGTACAATAGATCATACTTTGCCATGTTTGTTTGTAGTTGTATTTCTCTTAATGGGTCATTACATCTACTATGGGAGCCCTGTTTTGACCATAATAAAATCATATAAGTATAATTTTTCCCTCCAGAGATTTTCTAGGGGTTTATACTCAAACGTTTTTGTGTCTTATGTGCAAGATTTTGGTTTCCTTATATATGATTCCATTGTAATGTTTATTTGATTACCCAATTATGATTTAATTCAATAAGTGATTTATTTGGAATTAATTGTTGGGTGCTGGGTAGAGGGGTAAAATAAACATGGCATCAGAGCACATGCACTGATAGGAAGCTAGATCTTAGATCCATAGTTGTTGGAGGTATATCTATTATATATGTAAGGAGATATTGTCATATCTATAGCCAACAAGAAAAAATCAAAGGAGAAATTTCAGGGAAACACCAATACTAAGGTAGAACTAGGGTTTTGCAAGTTTATGGATTTGTACAGAGGTTACAGAAGGAAAAGACGCATACATACATGATCCTATTTGGAGATAGAAACATATATGTCAGATGCAATAAGAGGAAGCACATACATACGTGGGTCTCATTAAGGGAGGTTGCGTACATATGCGGGTTAGTGATCCAGATTATTTTCGGCACGAAATGAGATCAGAGATATAATAAAGAAATGCACAGAGATATCGCATATATTCAATAATATAACGGAAATGTATCAGATATGCAACCATAAACACAGATATACAGTAATACAAGATTTCTATTAATCAAAGAAATGTACAGAGACCGTAAAAATACAGAGTGAAAGACTCGCTAGAATGGTGGTAGCTTATCTCTGAGAAGAGATGTGATGGCTACTCGCATTCAGAAGAAGATGATTACAATGAGGCTCTGAAGGCATTTTTTAAAATAAATAGGAATTCCAAAAACTCTAGACATACAAAAACCTAACCCTAGGAGATGAAGCGCTAGAAGTCATGTGGGCCCCGTTTGGGTAAGTTAGTACATCAACTTCCCAGGATCGTAACTTTTGCATACGATCTCCATTTTCGACGTATGATAGCTCGTTGGAAAGGTATCTTCGAGGAGATTAATTTTAGGGGATAAATAATGCATTTTTATATCATTTAGAACCTATATCTTGAAAAACCTTCATTTGGGCCCTCAAAATGGCCCTAGAAGTTAAAAACTGCTAAAAATAGTAAATTGACAAATTTGACAGAAAACTGTTTTCAACCAGTCAGAAAAGGTGGGTGGCCATCGATATCCACTTGGATCAGTTAGAGTGGTGACATATGTGTATAGTATCATACAACATAATACATGGGTAGTTTCAACAGAGGGTTATCAGATAAGATCTTGGAGATGGAAATTGGAATGCCATTTGAGGATAGGTTGGATGGGGTTTTCAACTACAACCATTGGAAGGAGAGAATCATGTTGGTGTTGATGGAGAAAAACATCTGGGAATTTGTTGATACTCATATAAATCCTTCAACAGATGCGACATATTTTCATCCATAATCAGAAGGATGTGAAACCTGGGTGCATAATTCTAGATGGGGTGAAGGATCACTTGATCCCTCATTTATCGAGAAATAAAACTACCAGAGACATGTGGGAGGATTTGAAGAGCTTTTTTTAGAGAAAGAATGAAAATCACAAAATGGTTTTGAGAGAGAAGCTCAAAGACATAAATATGACATGATTAGATATAGTGAAAAATTATCTCATCTGGATCTAACAGATTAGAGATGAATTAGCTACAATCAGGGAAGCATTGGATGATTTAGAGTTGGTGAGGATGGAACTAAAAGGATTTAGGAAGGAGTGGACACCATTCATCAAAGGGATCATGACACAAGAGACTCTCCCTGATTGGTCAAGGTTGTGGGATGAATTTATTCAGGAAGGGATTCAAGATGAAGATCTGAATGGATTACGACACAAGAATGATGATGAGAACATTGATTTTTCCATCCAAGTAAAGAAGGGAAAGTTCAATAATATTTCTAGTGGAGAGTCTACCTCTTAAGATGAAAAGAAGGACATAAGAAAAGTTAAGTTTTTTGCATGTCACAAGTTTGGGCATTATGTAGGGAAATATCCAAACAAGAAGAAGGACAAGAACAAAATAAAACTAGACATAGCTACATCAACAAAGACTCAAATGGATGAGTTTTGCAAGAAGTATGAATAGATAGAGTTATTACTTTATTCCTAGACATCCTTGGGAACCATATCAGCTAATGCATGGTTATAGTTAGTGGAGCCACATGTCATATGACAGGAGCAGAAGATTTGTTCGAGAGATTCACAGAATATGACTCAAATATGCATGTTGAACTTGGAATGGGGAACAAGCATGCAATAAAGGGATCTATAATAGTTCCATTTTGGATGGAGTCAGGAGGTGTGTTGAGAGTAATGGACATGCTATGGGTGCCAGAAGTTAGGATGAGTGTGCTCTTAGTCTCAGTGATTGAGAAGAAGGGTTATGACACAGAGTTATAGGATGGATACACTAATAAATCCCAAACATCTAGCTCATACACAACAATTGTTCTTGGATTTAGAGAGAGAAAGTTGTATAAGATAAAGGGCCAACCTATGTGAGATATGGAAAGAAACAACATAGTAATAGAGGACAAGGCGTAGGTAGTTCCAAAGACAGAGAAACTTAGATAGAGTCAACCTTCAGGTTAAGGTGGGAAGGAGAAACCTTCAAAGTCTTTCAAGGAGGATTCATGGTTCAAGATGACTATGTAGGATGCGCAAGAGAAGGAGGCTTCTAGGAGCATGAGCAGAGGGAAGTATTATGAGATGGGTCCGAGTGAGATGGTAGGGATAGATTCTATTTCATAGGGAGAAACCAATCAGGTGGATTGGAGAGAAACATTGTAGTGAATCTGGTAGCAACAAAAGAGCCAAATCCAGGTGGGAGAATAACCTTCCTCTCTAAGAGGGAGTGTTGATGCATGTAGCACCAGATATGTACTTCCAAATTGGCTTGTTTTCTAGCATGTGGAAGTTGTCCAAAGTATTCTAAGTGTGAGAATTTACTTTAATTAAAGTAATTATTAAAGAAAAGTGCTTTTATTAGTGAGTTGAGTTTTATTTAAGGAAAATGATTTAATTAGCATTAGTAAATTAAATAATAGCCATTTATCTCAAGTGAGGTGAGAAGTAATATTAGTCGTCATTCACTTTGGAGATTAGGGTTATTTCATAACTCAATATTATAAAATCAAGACTAGGGTAAAGGAGAATATACTTTTGGTGAGATACCATGGTAGGGATTTTACACAAAGATAGCAAAGAAGGACTTTTTCTATTCTGAAGTCAGTTGAGAGTGTAGCAGCAAAGAAGGACTTTTGCTTACACATTGTATGAGTGAGTGAGAAATCATAGAGAGAGGGTGAAGAGTATTTCATCCAAGTGTTAGTGCATACATGGATCACAAAGAACTATGATTCAATATTGTGGATAGGTGGAGAATGAATCCCATCTAGAGATCATACAAGTGAAAGGAAAAGAGAGAGCCCAAAAAATGTTGTTTAGGGCCTCAAAATGCCCCAAGAAGTTTAGGACCCAAAAAGCTAGAAACAAAATGCTAAGATGAAAACTATATGTGAGCCAGTTGGAATAGGTGGGTGGCCACTGATATCTAACTAGATCAATCCTCCCCGATTAGGAAGAAATGTTCTTCATTGCATTTAGTTCCCCCATCATATGAGGAAATTTCTGCTAAATTTGGCCTTGGGTGAGCCACTTGCCTTTGTGTAGGAGATTCCCTGCTTTGAAAACATGATAAAGATGAAACTTTTGTTGGTGAGTGACTTTGACCCGCATGTCCATGATTTGATCAGTGGATTCCTATTCCATGCTATCAAGGTTGAGATCTATCGGTGTCAACTGTTGTTCTATCTCTAAGGTGTCCAATAATGGTGGAAAGTATGGCCAAAGTAGGTCCACATTAAACGCTGGGTGCAAGCCAAGGAAGGGGGGAATGTAGAGCTCAAAAGAATTGTCACCCACAAACTTGGTGATGGTGTAAGGTCCATAACAAAGTGGATGAATCTTCCAATGGGGTCCTATAAGGAGTTATTTATGCAAGTGAAACCAAACTTTATCTCCCACTTGAAACTTGTGTAGCACTCGATGTTGATCATGGTGCTAACTGTACTTGGAATTGGAGTTCTGCAAAATATTTTGAAACTGTTGGTGGATGTGCTAGATTTTTTCAATGAATCGGGTGGCTTTGTCGGCTTCAGTTTGAGCATGGGATGATTCTTCCTATGTGGATGTAAGGGGTAGTGCAACATCTATGGGACCCAATGGTTGAAATTCCATCCCCACCTAAAAGGGGATGTGGTCAATTGAGCTATGTATGGATCTGTTGTAACTGTGATGAACATAAGGAATACTCTAATCCCATGTGCACAAATGATTGTAATTGTACATGTACACTATATTCACGATCATACTATTGATGAAATCAGTTTGGCCATCCATTTGGGGGTGGAAGGAAATGCATTTGGTGATCTTGGTGTTCAACAATGACCAAAGGCACGACCGAAATGTGTCAAGGATCTGACTATCCTGATAGGATATGATGGTTTGTGGTATCCCAAAATGTACCCACACTCGTTCGAAGAAGATCTTGGTAGTGGCCTCCACTGTGATTCTCTTCTTACAGGCAACTAGAATCACCATCTTGGAAAATCGATCAACAACCACAAAAACATAGTCATTTCCCTTCTTGGTTAAAGGAAGGACCAAAATGTAGTCCATTGAGATGGATTCCTAGGGCCTATCTGATGTAGGTAGAGGGTTGTACATGCCTTGTTGCTTAATTTCCAATTTAGAAATGGTGCAGGACATGCATGAACTAATATAATTGCAGACATCCTGTCGAAGTTTCGTCCAATATAAATGTTGTTGCAACACTACCACTATATTTTCTACACCAAAGTGTTGACTGTAGTGAGCTTCCCAAATCATCTTCTCTCTCTCTCTTGATGGGACACAAAGATGGCCCCGATAGCACAACAACCCATATTGAATATGGAAATCAATGAAAAATGTGTGTGTTCCCAGCATATGGTAGGTAGTGGCTATTTAGGATATCTCTCGTAGAGTTGGGGCCATTCATAGGTCTCATGGCTGCAAGAGTGTATCACCATGGTTAGTGTTGCAACTAGTGGTCGACTGAGGTAGTCAACGATGAATTTGGTTCTCCCTGTCTTACACTTGATGTTGAGATGGAACTGCTGGAAGTATCTGGACCACTTCTGATGGTGATCATTCTACAATTTTTCTTGTGGCTACATGAATTGCAAAGGCTTATGATCAATGTGGATAATTGTCTCCTTCCTGAGAATATAATGCCTCCACTGAAGGTAATATTGTACAATGGAGTACATTTTCTTGTCGTAATTGGGGTACTTACGGATGGTATTTGATAGTGTCTCATTATGATAGGCCACGAGATGTCTGTTTTGAGTGAGAACTGCACCCACAACATAGTTTGAAGCATTTGTATCAATATCAAAAGGTTGTTGCAGGTGGAGTAAGGAGAGCACCTGGGATGAGCACAAATGCTTCTCGAAATCATTGAATTCTTTCTATTGCAGCTGTCCCCACACAAAATTTTCCTTTCCACCACCCCTAGTCACTTGGCTAAGGCCCATGCAATATAGGAGAATCCCAACACGAACCTGCAATAGAAATTGGAAAGGCCTAAGAATCTCTGAAGCCTAGTGAGTGTGGTCAGGGATGGCAGTCATGAATGACCTGGATCTTGGCTGGATCAACATGCACACCATGATCATAAAAAATGTAGCCTAGGTATTGGACCCTATCCATTCTAAAGGAGCATTTTTCAAAATTTTCATATAGCTTGTGTTTCCACAGAGTGCGCAGAACCTACTGAATATGCTGCAAGTGTTCTTCCCAACTCTCATTGAAGATGAGGATGTCATCCAAATACACCACCATAAAATAATTGGTGAAATTCCACAAGATATCATCCATCATCCCCATGGAAGTTGTTGGGGAATTCCTTAAGCCAAAGGGCATGACAAACCATTCAAAAATACCTTCTTTGGACTTGAAGGCAGTCTTCTATACATCAGTTTGCTCTGTTGGAACCTGGTGGTAGCCAAAATTCAGATAAATATTGCTAAAGTATTTGCCCCCCTTGAGTTGGTCAAGGAGATCATCAATTCAAGGAATTGGGTACTGGTTCCTGATTGTGATTTTATTTAGGGACCGATAATCAATGCAGAATCACCAGGTCCCATATTTATTATGCACAAGAACGATTAGGCTTCCACAAGGTGATGAGCTTGGTTAGATGTGCCCCTTTTCAAGAAAATCTTAGATCTGGTGCTTGATTTCCTCATTTTCTAATTGAGAGAAGCGATAGACTGACCCATTGGGTAGTGGTGTGCCAAGGTTCATATCGATTGAATGCTTGACATGACAGTGAAGAGGTACCCTAGGTAAGGAGAATATGTCTTTGTTTTCTTCCATGACCTTATCCACTTTCTTATAATACATGGTGAGACCTTCCACAGAGGCCATGGATGTGGTTGCAACCTTCTTCTCATATTGAGTGTGAATCACAAAGAAGAAAAACTTCTCAGTCTGAGAGTTGACCTTCCTACATTTCTTAGTAGAGATCAAGGAAATGCCATTAGGTGGGTCTACCTCAAGTATCTTATACAATTTCCTGTCCAAAGTAATAATAACACTACAAGGCCTAGGCTCATATACAAAATGACATTTCCATAAATAAGGTTGGCCCAAAATAACATCAAAAACTTCAAAGGGGGTGACATCACACAATACCTCATATTTGAAGGGCTTGATGCCATAGGGTAGGTGACACTGTTGGCTTACATGAAGATTGCTCCATTGGCAGAGCCATCCAATGGTGTACAACTGTGGGTGTAGTTTTTTCGGAAAATATAACCAGTTGATGACCTCCGTTGAGATGAGGTTCTTCTGGATACCACTATCACTGATGAAGTGTAGTGGAGTACCCCTCACCCACATCTGTGAATGAAAGAGACACTCACCTTCCTCTGGTTCATCAGGTTCACAGGGATGGATCTTGGTGGTAGTAACAATGGAAATGGGTTCTGTGTCAATGATTTGTCTACCTTTTTATGGTTCTGACTCAGATTCAGATGCTTTCACCTGGGCCACCAATGATTGCTTTGAGAAACATTCAATGGTGTTATGCCAGGGGCTCTTATGGAACTTGCACCACTTCCTAGCGTCTTTATTTGTCTTAACATTGTCCTTATTTATTTGTGGCTTAGAATGGTTTTCTCGAGGTTGTCCATCCTTTATCCTTACTTGGTTCTACAGGTTGGGGCTACCTTTTCTTGCTTCTACTGTGAGGGGTTCACATACCCAAATTGCTGTGTCTTTTTTTTAAGCTTATGTTGGATTTTGACAACATATCAATAGGTTGTGCCTAAGGTAAAGATGTATAGAAACTCTATTTATGTCTGGGTGTATCTATGTATACTACCATGGTACCTGAGCACCAGATGTTGCTCAGAGTATTTGATACCCAGCTTGGTGCACAAGGCATGTAAGACATTGGTGAACTCTAGCAATGTTTAGTCCCTTTCCTTCCATAGTGTGGTACATCTTGTATATCATTTTTCATAACTTCCAATAGGGTAGTATTTTTCCTTAATAACATCCCCGAAATAACCCCAAGTGGGTGCAACTACAAATAATGGAGATTCCTCAGTTGCCTTTTGCTCACAAAAAGTCTCCCACCAATCTTTGATATGGGGGACAACCTTAAGGAGTGAAAATTTAATATTTTCTCTGTAGGAAAAGTTATGGAAATAAAAATACCCTTCTAGAAGGTTTAACCAGTTGTCTATAACATCTGCATCTATTTGACCTTCAAATATAGGAATATCAAAATTGATCTCTACCTTGAATAGGGTGGCGCCTTTTCTCAAGGAATATGCTTCTCCTATTGGCAGTCGTTGAAGTATTTGCAAAAAATTATCCATCATCTTGTTCCTCTGTCACACGAGGTATTCCTTGAGCAATAGTTTAAAGGGATATCCTACCCCATCGTCTCTCTTTTCTTCCCCCATGGGAATTCGTCGGGTTCGGTGAGGCCAATCTTGCAAAGGCTCAACTGGTTCGAGTCCCAACTACTTATATCCTGACCTCATTGGGGGTATAAATAAAGAAAAAAATGAAGAGAAGACCACTCTGATACCACTGATCCATATTTATGAGAAGAACAAAATGAAAGACATATATATAACATTAACATAAAGATAAAATGAAAATTGACTTCTATTCAATAAGGAAATCTACTGAAACTGTAAAATGCAGAATGAAAACAATCTTGCTCGAATGGTGGTAGCTAATCTCTCAGAAGAGACGTGGATACTACGCACATTCATTTGAGAATATTACAATGATGCCTCTAGGAATGTTTAGCATCAAGAAGTAATAAAAGAACCCTAGATATCCAAAAACCTAACCCTAGGAGATGAAGCGCCAAAAGTCATGTGGGCTCTGATGGGGTAAGTTGGTACATCAACTTCTCGAGGTTGTAACTTTTGCATATGAACTCCATTTTAGGCACATGATATCCTGTTGGAAAGGTATATCCGAGGAATACACATGTTTCCATGACACTTTAAATTGCATTAAAATGTGATTGTGGTGAGTCCAAAAAATGTTGTTTAGGGCCTCAAAACGACCACAAAAGTTTAGGACTCGAAAAGATAAAAAACAAATACCAAGATGAAACCTATATGTGAGCCAATTGGAATAGGTGGGTGGCCATCGATATCCATCTGGATCATACTAGATCCCTCTTTTGACCATAATAAAAGCATCTAAGTACTGGTTTTCCCTCCGGGGTTTCTACCCGAAAATATTTCTGTCTTGTGTGCGATATTTTGGTTCCCTTATTTATGATTCCACTATAATGTTTAGTTGATTAATAAACTATTCTTTAATTCAATAAGTGATTTATTTAGGATTGATTATCAGGTGCTGGGTAGAGGGGGTGAAATAAACACTTCTGACACATACTTAGTATCAGATGCTCCAAACGTCAGTTGGATGTTTTCATGGAATAATATTTCTGAGCCATTGATGGATGACCTGAGTTCCAATGGATAGACTGAAATCTCATATAAAAAATATGCTGTAGGAATTGATATATTAAATTTGGGTGAAGCAGTAACAAGAAAGAGGGCTGAAATTTCATTAAAAATGATTTTGCTCACAATTTTGGGTATTGGTCAAAGTAGATTTTTCACCTCTGAAACATGTCGACTATATGTTTTGCAGGATTATGATTCCAACACCTGTGAGTATGTTCCTCCCATTGGGATTTTTTGGGAACTTCTGAGTGGTAGGTATACATGGTGACATTTTCTTCACATAAAAACATTATTGAGCTCACAATTTATCCACAATTACACGAGAAACACAACAATTACAAAATTTGACAGCATACCTGGATAAGAAAACAACAATTAACTTCAACACTTACTAGTTCTATTCACAACACTCAAAATTTAGCAATAACCAAGCTCTACTATGCATAGTCTTTGTTTTGTTTAGAATCTCTTGGCTGGAAAAATTATTTCAAATGCTCAATGGAAGGAATGCATAAGCTAAGGAACATTCACACTCATATACCTTACCTTCCATCAATCAAACCCAACAATTATAATCACCAAGTGCAGTGAAATATTTACAAATCCTGAAGGTTTGAATGCGCACCTGTGTGCCACGTTCGACATTAATGAGTTACGTTGAACGATGATGCAAGATAATTGTTATTTTATTTCATTATTAGTTTTAAAATTATCGTGGTTTGGTGTGCAGTGAATGTTTGCGTCGAGGTTCAGGGATTGAAGTCGTTGATTTTTTATTTTGTTTTGTTTTATCATTTATTGCCAATCCCAATGAAATCTCATGTCAAAACCCATTCTTTATGTTGTCACATAGCTCATTTTTCAAGGTGGTGACATGCCCAACACATGTGTTAGTATAATGACGTGGTGCCTGAGTAGTCATCCAATGTGTCAACTAGGAGTGTTAAGTATAATGTGGTGAAGTCTAATTGGCCATCATATGATAATAAAATCAGGTGTGAGCGTAATTTTTCGTTAAAAAAATGTAATCAATTGATGTCATGTTCAACCTTTCAACGACCATGATTGACTGATGGTATATGATGGATGGTCCAGATTAAAATTTCTTCATTAAAGAGTTCGACCATCAACGTGATCCTTCATGTGTTGAAAAATGAATTTTGGGAGAGTGAATGATCGATTTCGATGAAACATCGATCATTGAAATAATATTTTGTGCACGAGGAGTCCTATTTCAAATGTGCAAAGGGACGATGCTGATGGAGCATCGAACATTGACAAGAATAATTTCCTTGTCATCTTCTACAAAATGGAACATTATTCATCGACGACTGATGAAATTCATTGATGCCAGCATATCTTCATCGGTGCTTTACGTTTCCTGTTTTGTCATTGAATTCCCTCGAAAACCAATGGTCTTAAGAAGGCCATACATGATGACATGGAAATACAGGGTTACTTTGATGATGGGGTAGATGATATGGTAATATGGAATTCCACATGGCAGCACGAGGTGAAAGTTCGACCGATGACATGGACGCTCATAAAATCAGGATGATGCAAATATTTCTTCAAGATACCAATGTTCAGGATTATTTTGAAGCTTGCACCAGATGATCATGGTTGGTTCAATTGGTTCACTCATTAGCATTGATGAAATTGAGGGATTATTCTAAAATGTTTGTGATAGGCATGGATTGACACCAACAACTGATGCACATTGGCAATCGACAAGTTTTCTCGACTGTTTCCAATTTTGCGTATAGATATGGTCGACGCCTGATGCACTATCGATGATTGGCAAAGTTGTCTTTTAGGTTTAGAGAAAGTCACGGATTTGAAAGGTTTTTCTCCATTTCTTAAAAATATCTAAGTACAAAAATGTAGTTTGTCCTAAAATTAAACTAGATGTGTTCTATTCTTTCCAATAATCACTCAGCTCAGGCTTGGGATAGAACCAGGAGAGAAAAATATTCAAGAGAAAGTTTAAAAGAAATTTGTGGTCAAACAAATCAAAATCTAGGATAAAAATGAAAGCAAGGTGGTACCCCAAAATTCCAAAAAAAATGAGGGTGTATTAAGTGCTCAACAAATGGCGATTAGCTACATGAACCAACATCTCTTCTCCTTACCTTATCTGTAGTGATGTAACAATTTAAGGAGGCAACCTCCAATTCAAGATAATAAATTAAAGACTATTTATAAGTTTGTATGCATATGATTCAGGGAATATATAGACTTGTCTGGCTTTGGGAATTTGTCTGATTCCATATCTCTTTTATGCAAACCCATGCCCCATGTCTTACCAAATAGAAACTAAGTAGGATACCTCCACTCATAGGGGACATTAAGTATTCAACCTTTAAGTATTCAAGAACTCTCCCCGGTTTCGCTTCATTTCCAGCGAGCTTCCATATCCTCGACAGACTCACCTTGATATCATAGACCTTGCTCTGTTTCTAGTGAGAATCCATAGCTCTAGAAAAGATATCCGCATACCCTCCTTGATAACATCATTCTTTGTTTCTCAAACTCTCATTTTACCATTTCTTTTGTATGAATTTTATTTAAGTAGATCCTCATTTCTGGAATCCTCTTGGGAGAACAAGTACAGACCCAAGAATTGGTTAGGGAGGAGGATATCTATTTATTTGAAGAGAATTAACCGGAACTTAGGTATTTATTTGCATCATTTTCACTAAGAGAGATGAGGTATTTACTAGTTCTACTTATATACATAGTTCATACTCTCCTTTATTTCCATTATTGTTATAACCCTAAATTACTCTACATATGCATACCTGGCATGTTTCCCTCTTACTTGCATTTTTGTCCAAGTTATCACTGAGTTGTTCTTCTAAAAAACCCATTTTTTGAAGATGTACGTGCCCTACACCAATACTGCCTGCATACATATTCTTTTTGCACCACTACAACCCATGTACATACACATGTTGCACCATTACAACCTGTGTATACTTGCAAAAGTTGAAAAAAATAAAAATTTGCAAGGAATTCATTGAGATTACGGGCTACTGGGTAGTTTCCCAACTAATCCACCGCCTATAGCCCATCACCCAACTGAATAACCATCCTTTTGTCATATAAAAGGAGGTGTTTGGGTCTCATTCCACATCTAGACATAAGAACAATGAAACTCTTCCCATTTCACATTCCCTTCTTGCCCCAAGTTATTGCATCCCTTTTGTGAGAATTGCCTCAACATTCCCCAATTAGCCCTTCTTCCTCCATTAGAAACCCCTTCACTTCCCAAGAAGAGATCAAAAGATCGAGAGGAGAATCTGTATAGAGGTTCACTTTGATCTTGGTGAATAATATCCAAGACTAGGTTCATGGAGCAGTAGTCGACTTTGGTTGTAAAAGGTATAATCATTGAGTTATTAATAAAATAAGTACTTTTCCTATCCCAAATCATGGTGTATTGAATGTTTTTAATGGTTTATGTTTTGATATTCTAACATCTAACCCTAATTTGTATATGAATTGCATGGTTATAGCTTTCTCTTTGTCTATCTTTGAATGCAGACCAACCTTTGGAGGAGGCGTGCAGTCAACAAGCTCTCAAGCATGAGGGGATCATCACCGGACACAGAGTAGAGGTATAGTTACCCGACCCCTCTTATCTTTTCTTTTCTTGTATGAGTCTTGGGTATGTTTGGGGTAGTTAGAGAAGTAGTTGAGTTTTAAACGGTTGGGTAGTTGGAGAAGTAGTTGACTTTTAAATGGTTAATTGATTTTCCTACATTGTAAAACCTGGTGTAGTCATAGGGGGTTTTTTACCGCTAGCATAACTGGCGACCATACTGGGGAAGCCTCTATGGTTTTAGCGGATTTGTTGGGTGTTTGATTGGTTTTCCTACCTTTCGAGTTTCTATTGAGTCTTATGAGTCTTTTAAGGGATTCTTGTCACCTTTTGGTGCCAGACCAGTTCTCCCTTCCCTATTAGTCTATCTGTTTTATTTCGTTTTTGAGGAAATGCAAAGGTGTACGTGCCTTATGATGGGTCATCTCGTGTACATACACACCCTATCTAGTAAACAACCTGTGCACATACACACGTTGTTGAAACAACAATAGCGTACCTGGTTCAAGAAACTATTTTTGAAAAAGAGCTAACCAACCTATTTCCTGATTGAGGTTTATACTTCTCAGGGTTTCTTGACAGAGTTCAGTGTCTCTGTTTTTATACTCATAGCTTGGGTTAGATTTCAGTTTTCTTGTCTTTTTGAAGTTTCTTGTCTTTACTTCTAAAAGGGTTTTAAGCGAGTCTTTGAATTTTTGATCGACCTGTTTGGTGTCTTTAGTGATTCCTTGCAATCCATAGTAGGTCAAAGGTCTGTTTCAGTCTTGTCTTGTAATTCTTTTTTCCCTTTCATTTTCTTTAAAGAAAAGAGAAAAAAATATTTATTTCATTTTTTTCCTGTTTGAAGCATTTTCAAAAAAGTTTTTTTTTTTTCATTCTTAGTTTGGTAAAGTAGTTGGAGTTAGTTATTTTACTTGATAGGAAAAAGAGTTCATTTTTAAGTTCTTTACTTATTTCTTAGAACTTAAGTAGCTCGCAGTCAAGCGAAATTTCGTTTTAGGTCTTCTTTTTAAAGATCTTGAAAAAGTTAGTTATGAAAAGTTGGTTACAAACAACACTAGAAGTAATTTTTCTTTCAGAGTTTCATCTTTTTCTCCTCTTTTCATCTCTCATAAACAACACTAGTTTCACTGCCATATCCTTTGAGTTAAACAATCCATTTAAAACGAATGCTAAATCTAAGATTAATTATACTTTTATGTTTGTAGGGTCAACCAACTAGTTTAGGGTTAGAGCCGTGAATTAGGTTGGAGAGGAAACTCTTCAAGGATTTTAAACAAACATCGGAGTCAGAGTTAGGGAGTGTTAAAGTTGAGTGATGTGAAATTTATCCAGGAGCCCCCTTTAACAAAGGGGATAAACACAAGGTCATGTGAGGAAAGGCAGTAGAGATAACCCCTCCAAATCTGGACTAAACGTACTGGGGAACACATATTGAGGATCTTTCGTGGGAATACTATCTCTTGCGTTTTCCTACGGAGCTTCATGGACCTCAAATATGTTCAATATCCTCTTTTGTCTTCCAGACCACTTGCTTTTGATACCCTACGTAGGTTTCATACTTGTTATCTTGCTCATTGCAGTCCACTCGACTGTCGACTATACTTGCCTGGTGATTGTTTGCGAGCTAGCAACTTAGTTTCCTTTATTATAGGGACTTACACAGGTGATTGTGAGGGTATACCATGGTACCTAGGGAAGACATCGAGTCACACTTTCCAGAGTATACCCAAAGGGTGCTTCCATGTTGGAGTTGCACTTGCACTGATAAGTTTCTCTATTGTTGGTTGGCGTAATTGTTCTTCCAACTAGATAGTGGTTTGCTTGGTTTTTCTTATAGGAATTTTTATAGTGTGTGCTTGGTTTTAAACGTTAGTTAAAGACTTACTTTGTCATTGATATTTTCACAAGGTGGAAGATCAGGATCTTTGTTGGATGCAAAGGCTTCAGGGCTTGTCGCTAGTTGCATTAGAGCCACCACCACCATCGTTACGATGAAGACTTGAACAACAAGGGTCATTTGAAGCGACCAAGCCATAAGAAACTATGCCCGAGCCAACTCTGAGAGAATATTACTTGAATCCAAAGGAGCCTACCATTTATGACCTTGGAGCGGAAGCTCTCGAGCCATCCAACCCTTTGATCACTGACTTGTCATCACCAATATTGGTACAAGTTGTCCCTCCTAGAGTAATACCTTACGAGCGTCAGATAGTTTTACAAGAATCTATGGAAGAAAATGATGCCACTTCATCCAAGAGTCCTCATACTCCCATTTCGACTACTACTACATGGGGTATGTTTCCTCCTAACCCACCTTCTCCAGTTTGAACCACAGTGGCATCGACCTCGTCTATCTCGGGCAGTGGTCTGATACCGTCATCGACGACGACCACTACTCCATTCACACAGAGTGCAATAGGGCCTCCATTTACATATGGAATGCCTGAATTTGATTTGAATTCCGTCCTTACCTACTCCACCCAACAGACCATGGGTCTGGGGCCAGGGAGCTCAAACACTCTCGTGCAAGGGTCTAATGGGGGCACTTCAGTCCCCTTCAATGCTATCCCTTATAATGGGGGTCATATACCTCCTCCATCCCCCTCGCTCGGTGGTGATTTTCAGTAACCCATCGGTTCGAACACTAACTACAAGTTGTTTGGAGCAGGCAGTTTAGGACCTTCATTTTACACTATAATGGTGGGATCCATGCCATTCTCTTTGTTTGACGCATTTGTTAATAACGATTTTTCTTCGGCTGCCATCTCATCTTGGGGAAACCCTGGTTTTGTACAACAAAATCCTGTGCATAGTACTATTCCTACATAGAAGGAAAGTACAAGAGTTTTCTCCTCACAAGGAATTTGGAATCCTTGGTAGGGATCAGTTCCCTTGCAAGGGATGCTATTTGGGGGCAACCCCTTCCATGGCCAATGGAACCCCATGCAAGGCTCAATACCTATGCATGTTGAATCATCTGGGGGAAACCCCTTCCAAAATATTTGGAACACAAGGAAGGGAGAAATCCCTGCCCAACCCACGTCATCCAATTATGGGAATCAACCGATGATATCCCAACAAACATTCTTTTCATGTGTTGTTCAAGGCCACGGTGTCTACCAGAGCCCTAACCAATAACCCAACTTTTCCTGGCAATCTAGTGCTAGTCAAACTCCAGGACCCCTTTTTCCTATACATAGTAGCCAACCCAAACTACCGTTTCTGGCAACATTACACTTGCCAGACTTGTCAAGGTTGCTTAACAACCTGATTTTTTATGATCTACATTGGCCCCCCATGCCGAGTAAGTTTCCCTCAGATATTTTGAAATTCGAAGGAAATCCTAGCGAATATCCAGGTGATCATGTGACAAATTTCTACCTATGGTGCTCATCAAACTCCCTGCAAGACGACTCTGTATATTTGTGCCTGTTTCAACACCCTCTTATCGGGTGTTCTACGAAATGGTACAATGAGCTTGACTGCTCAAGGTATTATTACTTTAGTGACTTGGCGATGGTCTTCCTAAACCATTTCCAACTACCCGTGAGATACAATGCCGACACCAAATTGCTGGCCAACTTTGAGAAGACTAAGGATGATCATATCTCAGATCACATCTGAGAATGGCAGCATCATAAGAGATTGATTAAGGTATAGGTCCCACCAGATTTATTACTGGAGTGGTTCTTGAATTCTTTGGTGCCATTTTTATCCAAGGATGTTGCAACTTCATGAGTGTTTTCAGAGGAGGAGGCGATAATGAGAGTGAAACAACTTGAAATGATTTACTCTCAGTCTGGATTACTCTATGATATTTTTCTAGATGGGCCATGGTCCATCCTTGACAAGGCTAGACAAAAGTCTCGACCACATGTTGATGGTATATTTGGTTTAGCACAAGGAAATTCCACTGATCTATTGTCAAATCAATTGCAACAATTATCGATACAACAGACAATGGCCAACCAAACCTATGGTTCGACTGTTCCCCCTACCCAAACTTTGGACGTACACAATGTGAAATCGATGAAACCGAAGGCCAAACAACAACATGAAAGAAAGACAAAACAACGAAACAAGAAGGGTAAAGGGGATAATAAGGCTAATAAAAATGCTAGCGGGGGAAACACAAAGAAGAGAATGTCGAATCATCCATGTAAACTTTGCACAAAGGACCATCCGAGTCACCTGTGCCCTTGACTTGCAAAGGCCCAAAATTTATTGGCACAACAACAACCGGCTGTGTTGACCAACCTATTTCCATATGGGAAAAATATGAATCAAGCCTCAACTTCTTCGAGCATGGATGGGGGCAGTTAGGGACCCCCCGCGTCTTCTGGTAATACCTCAGCCACACACGTTTACATGATGAAAGGTGACACTTATATAGTGACCACAACATATAATTACAGAATGCTGGAATTTGCCAAAAAGGGTAAAGAAGCCACAAACCCACCAGTTCCTCCACAGATCAAGAAGATGATGAGTGAAACAATTACACACATCTCAAAAGGGGCGTTCAAGAAAGCTTTTCATAATCCAAACAAAAGGGATGCCCAAAACTACTCTGTGGTGGAAGATTTGTCACAAACCCCTTGCACGATGTTTGCCTTGGAGGTCCTCCAAAGTTTCCATTCACAGAGAAAGGCTCTATTATCCACTTTGGGATCTATAGAGACTTCTAATTTGGGAGTGATTGTTCTCTATCCAACCGACTTGAAACCTCATCTCCCTTACCACGTTGCATTTTAGATAGTAGTGGCTTACACCACGAAATATTTTACTCGGAATATCTTATGTATGGTGGTTGATGAGGGCTCCTCGACTTGCATGCTGTCATTGGCATGTTGGAAGGCCATTGGCTAACCCATTTTGTCTCCATCTCCTACTTTGCTTACTACTTTCGACGGTCGTTCTTTCAGACCACACATAATCATTCCTTCTTTCCCCGTGAAGTTAGGAGGGAATAATGTGTGCATCGAATTTGAAGTGGTCGATGCACCTCTCGATTACAAACTTCTGTTAGGAAGGAGTTTGACCTATGCAATTCATGCAGTGGTTGCCACAGGTTTTTGGGTCTTGTTGTTTCCACACGAGGGAGGAATCGTGACCATCGACCAATTTTCCTTCTCCCGTCCTGACCCTTCATCAGGGCAATCCATGGTCCCGCTGATTAATAACCCTCAACTGACACCGTCAACGTAGGGGTTGGTTTGTGTCTATCATTGATGGGTACTTTCGATTACCCCCCTCCTTCTAGCGATGTCAAGCTTATATTGGCTACCCCCATTTGGCCTAGGGATGATAGTTTTCAAGTGTCATCGTTCTGAATGACTTACTTTCATGATCTGTGGACTCTTCCTTCCCCATTAGCCTTGATGGAAGGGATAGGGCATCCTGGCATGTCCATTCCCTTATTCACGATAGAAGTTGCATACAATATTTTCCAGCAAGCTTCCACCAACCCCAATACGACTCCCGCACAATAGTTAGATCTAGTTCTAGACCCTATTTGGGATCAAGGTTCCCTCGCCACTACAAATTATTTAGACCTAGTATTTTCCTCAGATGAGGTGATTCTTGAGGCATTGGCTGGTCTAGATAGACCCTGGGATGATCTCTATCATAGATCATAATTCCTCTCAGAGTTAAGAAGAATAGAGGCAGGTGAATTTGTGTTGACTATGACTGGAGATAGGTCTTGTCCTATTAATCCTTTTTCTATGCACAACATTTACAACGAGGGTAATATGGAAAGTATATCCCAAATGATCCCTATAGATATCTCCAAAACTCTTGGTGTCATGGAGAATGTCTTCGTCGAAGCGTACTGCTCCCCTAAAGAGATTCAAACTTATTCAGAGTTATTTAAGGAATTCCACGTCATTTTTTCCTGGTCTTATGAGGAAATTCCATGCATTTATCCAAGAATCATCGAACATGAGATAATGGATTATCCTGACGCCAAGTCGGTCCGACAGAAGCTTCATCCGGTGAATCCTCGGAAAGAGGAAACAATTAAGGCTGAAGTAGAGAAATTGATTAAAGTCAGTTTTATATACCCCGTACAGTTGATGCAATGGGTGTCAAATCCCATTCCAGTTAACAAAAAATAGGGTACAATTCACATGTGCATGGACTTCCGTGACTTGAAAAATGCATGTCCGAAACATAATTTTCCCACCCCATTCATTGATCATATTGTCGATGAATGTGCAGGATATGAGGTATTTTCATTCATGGATGGTTTTTCGAGATATAACCAGATTTAGATCAAACCCGAAGACTAGCATAAAACAAATTTTATTTGTCCTTGGGGAACATTTGCTTATCGTAGGATGTGTTTTGGCCTAAAGAATGCTGGAGCCACTTTTCAGTGGTCCATGTATTTTTATTTCCACGACCTTAGACATATAGTGGAGGCTTATCATGATGATCTAGCATCACGCTCTCGCAAGAGATCTGATCATCCCACACACTTTCGACTAATATTCGAACAATGTCACTACTATAAGATTCGCTTGAATCCTAACAAGTGTAGTTTCTGCGTGACATCGAGTCGTCTCTTGGGTTTCATATTTTTGAAAATATGGATCATGGTCGATCCTCTTAAGGTTGAGGCGATAGTTCAGTTCCCTCCCCCGTGCACAATACCCCAACTTCAAATCTTACAGGGGAAAGCGAACTTTCTTCAGCATTTTGTCACAAACTACACCAAGATCACTAAAGGGTTCATGCGTTCATTGAAAAATGGAGTCGCTTTATGTTTAGACGAAGCCGTTCAACTCTCTTTTGAAGCATTGAAATGCGCCCTTACTTCTTCCCCTCTACTCTGACCTCCTGATTATAAAAAATATTTCTTGTTGTACTTGGCCGCTACAAAGTTGACCATCAACATGGTCTTGGTTCAAGAGGACAATATGCTCAAGGAGCATGTTATTTATTACCTGAGCCGAGGCTTAGTTGGGCCGGAACTCAACTATTCCCATGTTTAGAAGCTTGCGTTGGCAGTAGTGCATGCTATCCAATGGTTCTGTCATTATATTATGATTTGTAAGACCACCGTCATTCCCATTGTGAATCCCTTTCAATATGTATTGACACGACGGGTCATTAGCGAAAAGACCAGTAGACAGATTGTAATCCTCCAGGAATTTGACTTGGATTTTGTTTTCGCGAAATCCAAAAAGTCGCTGGTCTTGCAGAAATTATTTCAAAACTTTAAGTCAAATCAAGTGATGTTACACCCGAAGAATTTCCTATTGAAGGAGATCTTTTTTTGATCGCATCTTCGGACCCCTAGTATGGAGATATACTAGTCTATATCTAGAATTTGAAGTGACCTCTTTTTTCCTCCCATGACGAGCGTTGACGAATTCACCATCAGGCACGAAACTATCTCATACTCGATGACACTTTGTATCGTTGAGGTGTGAATTGCATTCTTCGCCAATGCCTTATACACAAGGAAGCATAACTCTTTCTTAATGAATTCCACACTGGAGCATGTGGTGGTCATTTTTCTGGGTTGGAAACAACCCAAAAGATTCTATGAGCCAGTTACTTTTGACCTAATTAATCAAACTTTGCGTTGAGTCGGTCAAGAAGTGCCACCCATGTCAGATCTTCTCTTGGAAGATGAGGGCACAACCTGCTCCCATGTTTCCCATCATCGCTATTGGTCCCTTCACTAAGTGGGGGATTGATTTTACTACATGTCACCTGGATTCAACCAAGGGGAATCCTTATGTCATAATAGCGGTAGTATACTTCACAAAGTGGGTCAAGGCTATGCCAACATTTAACAATGATGGAAAAAAACAACTCTCTTCATTTTTAACCAGATAGTAGCAAGGTTCGACATCCCGAAGGAGATTTTCACTGACCATGGAATTCACTTCCAGATCAAAATGATGTATGGGTTAACATCAAATCTTGGGTTGAGGCAAGAAAATTCATCACCCTACTACCCACAAGCGAATGGTTAGGTGAAAGATGTGAATAAGTACCTCAAGACTATTCTTCATCGAACGATCAATTCTGCCAAGTCAAATTGGCATTTGATGTTGTACTCGACATTATGGGCCTACCAAATGCCTGTAAAGAATTCCACTAGTTTCTCACCTTTTCAACTCGTATACAGGATGAAATAAGTCTTTCCTATTGAGTGCCATATCCCGTCTTTAAATTTGGCAGTGGAGTTACTGCCATACACTTCACTGCTTGAGGAACGCCTATTATATCTTGAGAAGCTCGATGAGAAACACCGTGATGTAGCCTCAGCCAATGAGGCTCACAAGAAATGAGTCAAGTGTCAATATGATCAGTCTGTTCGTCCTCAGATTTTCTCCAAAGGAAATCTTGTCCTGGTCTATGATAAAGACAAGGATCCCCTGAGGGTAGGGAAGTTTAAACCCATGTGGTTCAGACTGTTCATCATGAAAGAGGTTTTAAAGAAGGGTTCTTATTATCTGGTTGAATTTGAGGGAAATACCTTGGTGGAGCCTAGAAATGGGCTCTACCTCAAGAAGTATTACTTTTAGGTTGGTCGCTTGGGTGACTTCTTGTACATATGTATAGTTCTTATACAACATTTTTGTCTTTTGCTATTTTATGGATGTGTCATTATTTATGTCATCTTTTTCACTTTGGTATATGTCAAGTGAATCAAAGGTGTTCTTTGGGTTCGTGGATGGTGCTAACTGACACACTCGGAGGATTGCTTCCATAGCTTGGGTGATTTTCAAGCCTCAAGGCCAGTTGCTTTCTTCCAGAAGTATCTGTCTAGGTGACACCACAAACTATGTCACTCAGTAAATCATAGTGATAGAGTTTCTTTGTGATGCTTTGTCACATGGCATATCTCACCTCTGGGTCTACTTAGATGCTCAACTGGTTTTTTCCTAGTTAAATGGAGTTTACTGTGTTTATGATCCTACTTTACATCGACGTTTTCTTAGGGTATATCTCTTAGAACGTTACTTTGATTACATTATGTATATCCATGTTCCTAGGAGATTAAATCAAATGACAAATACTCTAGCTAATCAAGTATTAGATTGGCATGTTACACACACATACACATGTACATACATTTGTAAAAAAATGTAATCCACAAGGCATAATGATGTAAATATATATAT
>JZKD02S2367447.1:1329387-1343511 GCA_000966675.3 Picea glauca | reverse complement strand
TATAGTCAAAAAGTGTTAGAGTACATAGGTGGGTGCAGACACCTAAAAAAATAATATCTCGTATACATCACGAGGCTTATGCCCTAAAAAATATACAAAAGGTGCCCTCGACACATAATAATTCCAAGCTATATAACCTCGGGGCCTATTGGCCCTGCCATAGTGAATGACGATGTTGGGCAAATGCTGGAAAAGTTGGACCCAAGTCCATGGCACCCCAGCTACATGAGGCTGCATAGAAGGCGGGAGATCCTCGATGTTGGCCATATGAACCGTGAGAGTGAGCACGGTGAGGTTCCTCTCCACCTATCTCAAAACTCTCTTAGCTTCTTTGGCTTGAGGTCCCCTTGCGATTGGTGGTCTGTTGGCTATTTCTAGTCCCACCTCTGGTCGAGGACGTCGCCGAGTCCTTGTGAAGTCTTTCGGGCACACTAGTCCCACATCTGTACATAATAGATACATAGATGTCAATACTCTGATACATATAAAAATGATATATATAAAAGAAACTTAAAATTAAATAACTTTACAAACACGTACCTATCTCTCCTCACTCCTCTCCGGGAGGTATGGGAATATTCAAATCTCTGGAGAAGTTGATTCCAGAGTAGGAGTAGTCCTCTATCACTGGAATCTGTCGTGCCCACCAGTCAAATTTTTTTTCGTTGAAGGCCTCTATGGTCCTTCCTCCCCCTTATCGTGGCAGAAATGATGCCCATATACATACCGCTGGGAAGGAGGCCACATGCCCCTGTATTATCTCTTTGGGACTCAGACTGGGAACCCTCTCGAAGAAGAACGAGCATAGGATGGTGCCAAACCCAAAGTTTTTTTTGCTACGCTCTCAACACTCTGTCATTTGCCTCTTCATGAAAGTGAGCATGTTCGTACTCAAGTTGTAAATACATGCATCCAAGCATTAAATTTCACAATGCATGTGTGCCCAAGAGGCTTGGTGTAGGGCCACGGATCCAATAATTCTCCCAATAAGCAATAGGATCACATTCAGTGACAAGTTGGTGATCTTGTTTATGGGCACTTGAGAGCCTACTTTCTCAGTTCCAGCCTCGTAGTGCATCCTAATGTAGTCTACAATGTTGAAGGACCTAGGGGGAAAAGTGCATAGATTGAATGGTTCCCCTCTTCTCGAGAGGCCAATCAAGAAGTATATGTCCCCAATCATTGGATTCAACAAATTCCCCTCTATAATATATGCTTTTGCATCTGGATGCCAATTGATCCGCCAGATCTTTTAATGACTTATGGTCGAGTTTAATTTTGCATGCATTAATTAACCATTTGAGGAAACTTAGTGAAGAATGAGGAAAGAAGAGGATTTATAACAGCCATATACATATGTGCAGATCTGAAATGCAATAAAAGACAACAAACCATAACACACAGATTGATAACGGAGTTCGACACAACTTTGCCTACGTCTCCGGGCCTTTTCTCTGTGAGGGAGGCTTCTTTATTTCTGTTTGAAATCTCAAAAGTACATCACTGTAATGCCAAATGGATACAAGACTGATCTGGTCATGTTCACCCAGATCTATAGAACCATGCAAAGAAAATGGCACACGAAACGGATGTCTGGAGCTCCCAGAAATGGTTCGACAACGTCTCCTCCTCAACAGCTTTTCTGCCTCAAACTAGCTTTGGCTTGGCTTCTCCTCAACATCATTCTTCTCTGAATGCCCTCAAAGCTGTCCCCAATGCCTCAATCAGGCCTTGGTTATATAGCTGGGAAAGTTGGTTGTCCATCTCCAACTTCCTCCACGAATTTAGGCTCCAAAACTGCCCAATAACCCCCAAAAATGGATTAGTTACATTAAAAATGGGCTAATTAATAGTTAAAACCCAAAAAGTGGTTAAAAAACCCACTTTATAACCATATTATAGTTGCAATTCGGGCTTTATCCCCCAATTCTTGGCGCGCACCCCTCTTGGTAAGGTCACATGGCTTAATAGGGCCAAGCGCTAGCCCAAAGGCTAAGCGCTGGCCCCTAGCCCGCACGCTCCGTTGCATTATGGTCATATGGCATCGTTGGACCATGGGCTATATAATTGAAACAATGGCAGTTGGTTGTAACCCCCGCTCACCATATGTAACGGTCCCGTGCACACTATATGTAACGGTCAAAGTATTTAACCCCCGTGGTCACATAACAATGCATAGAATCGGGGGTCGGGGCTAAGCCCCGGTCTGACCCCCCGCACAATACACAAATATATAAACATATATATATTAATTCCCATACATATTTTAAGTAACATACAATGGCGCATTGGTCTGATGGTCTATGTGAAGGCGTAGTGTGGAGGAGGAGGTCATCGGTTCGAATCTGGTCAACTTCAAAAATTTTTGATTAACAAACCAAAAAGAAATAGACCAATACCGGGGTGCCACATGGCAGCCCATGATTGGGCCACATGGCACCTTTACATCCAACCGATGCATGCCACATGTCAATCGATGATTTGTCCATGTCAACCGATGATTTATCCATGTCAACCGATGATTTTCCCATGTCAACCAACTAGAATATGCCGCGTGTCCATCGCTGATTCGCCCACGTCACTTGCCGCGTCGAATTTCGTACGTCCAGTCACCTTGCCATGTCATTCGAGCCATGTCACCATACGGTCATCACATCAGATGCTAACATCATTCGTGCCACGTGTCACCCTTCCAGTGGTGACATGTGTCACCTTTGGATTGTCCCAACTGTGCACCAAAAAGTCCAAATCTGCTTGACACCTGTCACTCCCTGGAGCGGCCATGTGTCCTGTACAGACCTACCATGTGTCACTGTACGGACCTGCCACGTGTTGCATGTACAGAATTTCCATGTCAGCATACAGACATGCCATGTTTCATATGTACAGACATGCCACGTCAATGTCTGTACGGACTGTACAGACTGCACAGTCATCAATTTTTTTGCCTATTTAACTTTTTCAGACATAATGCGATATCTTCTCCATATGGACTCCGTTTGACAAAGTAAATATACCATCGGAATCAGGAAGATGAGATGGATGCAATGCCACAGGTTTCGTCGGATTCCAAGAACTTTCATTTTTGAGCATTTTTCAAGCCCTGACAGGCTTCTGAATCTGATTTCGGATCACGCCTCCCCACAATAAGACCTTTTGGTCCCCAAAAGGTTACTGACCACTCAACAAGCTTGGGATAGGCCACCCGGCTTGCTCTGGATCCGATTACATTAATGAAAGAAAAATACACTGAAGTTGAGACATCCACTTCTGGCAGAACCAAGTGACTGGTCTCTTTCCTTCACGATGTTCCTCTTGCTTCACTGGTAATCCTTCCTCCTTCGTGGGTACATGAAAAATCCTTTTGTCCTTCCTTGGACGAAGCTCTGGAGTAAGCTTCCAACAACTAGCCTTTTGATGTCCACTCTTGTTGCAAAACGTGCAATGAGTTTTTGGCATCCAGACCTGTTTACCCTTCTCCTTCTTCCATTGTGGACTTGAGCCTTTACGTTGCGTTTCCTTCCTGGTCGACATAGGTTTCCTGTAAAAAGTTTGTCTCTTCCAACACTTGGCAACACAATGCTTAGGTGAATGAAAATACGTACATGGATAAAGATTCCACAAGTTCCGGTTTACTTGATTATGCTTGTTATAATCAAAAGGAGAATTAATAAAAACATGACCATTATACCTTCCATGTCGATCTTCACTTTTCTTTGGAGACAACTTGCATTCACTACCACAACTCTGAAGTGATGCGCCATTTCCTTTTGTGAAGTGTTCTTGCAATGTCTTAAGTTAGCCATTTGAAGCATTACTTGCTTCTGAAGTTTTGGGGCCTATCTTGGAAGACTCTCCAAGGTCCCCTTTGACATCCCAATCCTAAGTATCGATGCCTTTCCTCAACCTCAATAGGATTTACAATGCCTTGACCTCTACATCCCAGGCCCTTTCCTTCTTCATAACCCATCTTGGTTAGTATTCTCAAACCTACACCTTTTGTATGTTTTTTGAATGCACCAAAACCAACTTGATGAGAATGAGGAAAATTTGATGAGGAACCTTCACTGCATACCTTAGATATTTTTTCTGAAATAGATGTAGAAGGCACTTCCTTCAATCCTTCTTTTCCTTTGTTGTTCTTTGAAGCTTTCACTTGAACCGTTCTCTTTCATTCCAAGTAGTCTTCATACAACACCTTCACCATCTCGGCCATGGAAAACACTGAATCTATGAACTCCTTCTCATCTTGAGAAAGTCCTCCTGTAGATGCCATTTTATTCCTTGAGATGAGCTCTTCCTTGGTTAACATGAAAAACTCAAATCCAAACGTCAACTAGCTCTGATACCACTTGATCCGCCGGATCTTTTAATGACTTATGGTTGAGTTTAATTTTGCATGCATTATTTAACCATTTGAGAAAACTTAGTGAAGAATGAGGAAAGAAGAGGATTTATAACAGCCATATACATATGTGCAGATCTGAAATGCAATAAAAGACAGCAAACCATAACACACAGATTGATAACGGAGTTCGACACAACTTTGCCTACATCTCGGGGCCTTTTCTCTGTGGGGGAGGCTTCTTTATTTCTGTTCGAAAGCTAAAAAGTACATCACTGCAATGCCAAATGGCTACAAGACTAATCTGGTCATGTTCACCCAGATCTCTAGAACCATGCAAAGAAAACGGCACGCAAAATGGACGTCCGGAGCTCCCAGAAATGGTCCAACAGTGTCTTCTCCTCAACAACTTCTCTGCCTCGAACTGGCTTTGGCTTAGCTTCTCCTCAGCATCATTCTTCTCTGAATGCCCTCAAAGCTATCCCCAATGCCTCAATCAAGCCTTGGTTATATAGCTAGGAAAGTTGGTTGTCCATCTCCAACTTCCTCCACGAATTTAGGCTCCAAAACTGCCCAATAACCCCCAAAAATGGATTAATTACATTAAAAATGGGCTAATTAATAGTTAAAACCCAAAAAGTGGTTAAAAAACCCACTTTATAACCATATTATAGTTGTAATTCAGGCTTTAGCCCCCAAGTCTTGGCGCGCGCCCCTCTTGGTAAGGTCACATGGCTTAATAGGGCCAAGCGCTAGCCCAAAGGCTAAGCACTGGCCCCTAGCCCGCACGCTCTGCTGCATTATGGTCATATGGCATCGTTGGACCATGGGATATATAATTGAAACCATGGCTGTTGGTTGTGACCCCTGCTCACCATATGTAATGGTCCCGCGCGCACTGTATGTAACGGTCAAAGTATTTAACCCCCGCGGTCACATAACAATGCATAGAATCGGGGGTCAAGGCTAAGCCCCGTCCCGACCCCCTGCGCAATACACAAATATAGAAACATATATATATTAATTCCCATACATATGTTAAGTAACATACAATGGCACATTGGTCCGACGGTCTATGTGAAGGCGTAGCGTGGAGGAGGAGGTCATCGGTTCGAATCCGGTCGACTTCAAAATTTTTTGATTAATAAACCAAAACGAAATAGACCAATACTGGGTTGCCACATGGTAGCTCGTGATTGGGCCATGTGGCACCTTTACATCCAACCAATGCATTCCATGTGTCAACCGATGATTCGTCCATGTCAACCAACTAGAATATGCTGCATGTCCATCACTGATTCTCCCACGTCACTTGCACGTCGACTTCCGTATGTCCAGTTACCTTGCCAAGTCATTCGAGCCACGTCACCGTACGGTCGCTATGTCAGATGATGAAATCATCTGTTCCATGTGTCACCCTTCCAGTGTTGACACATGTCACCTTCGGATTGGCCCAACTGTGTGCCAAAAAGTCCAAATCTACCTGACATGTGTCACTCCCTGGAGTCGCCACGTGTCCTGTACGGACCTGCCACGTGTCACTGTATGGACCTGCCACATGTCACATGTATAGAATTTCCACATTAGCATACGAACATGCCACGTGTCATCTGTATGGACATGCCACGTCAACATCCGTACGGACTGTATGGACTGCACAGTTAGCAATTTTTTTACTTGTTTGACTTTTCAGACAGAATGTGATATCTTCTCCATACATACTCTGTTTGACAAAGTAAATATACCACTGGAATTAGGAAGATGAGACAGACGCAATGGCATAGGTTTCGTTGGATTCTGAGCACTTTCATTTTTGAGCATTTTTCAAGCCCTGACAGGCTTCTGAATCCGATTTCGGATCACCAATAATGCACTAGTGTGTTTAGTAACCTGGGTTGTGCCCTCATAAACAGACACCGAAATAACTTCCAAAACCCACATTGTTTCAATGCAGCAATGACAGTAGGGTCCTCATCAACTAAGATATCAATATACTCATGTGCTCTCTCCCTCCAGTGGACATACATCCTGTTCCATGATAGTTCAAAGGGGAGTTAGCTCTTGCATCTTTATTTTTCCCATGCTTTGAGGGTGTACGTGGGTTGTTTTGGACATAGTCATGTATGTACATGAGCATACTATTTTCTGCCTGAGTACATACATGGGTTGTCCTTGGACAAACCACGTACACATAGGGCCGCCCTTTTTTAGGAGGGCATGCCCCCCCCAAAACCAAAAGGAATGCACAAAAGAAGAATGGAAATGCAAGAGGGATGATTTTGTACTTACTTGGTTTGAGTGGAAGTTCATTTCGTCCTCTAAAGCTCCCATAATCAACTTCTTTAGCAAAGGGGTCTTTTTTACCTTTTGGTTATTTCTCAAATTGCAATGGTGAAAATGATTTGTCAACTTCTATTTATAGACTTTTTTGGTCCTTTTTTCTACTTTTTTGACCCCTTTTGTCATTTTTTTCTGGCTTGGAAATAATTTATTTTGGTTCTTGAGTTTCTTATTGGATGTTACGATACACGTTTCCTTTTGGTTTGGTAACTTTTTGGGAGATGGGTCACTTTTAAAGGTCCTTTGGTAAAAGTCACTTTTTCCAAATTTTTGCATATAAGTTAGGATTCCACCTCCACTTTCCCACCGAAGTGTGACACAGAACCATCATTGCTGCTTTAGAAGTGCCGTGATTAGGTGGTAGATCCTACCTTTACATGGATGCCCTAGATAGATCCTTGTTGTATTTTGACATCCTTATTGTCTATAAATGAATTAAGGCTCATGATTCCTTGTTAGTCCTGTCATGATTATGAGATTGAGCCTCATTCATCTGATGCACCATCAATCTTGACCTCACCCTTGAGACTCCCAAAATGAGCACGTTTTTTTGTATTTCAAGCTCGCTTTGAAATCTGAAAGCAACATCTGACGAGACTACATTTATGCTTTTCGATATTGTCTGGATTAACTAAGAAATGTAACCTCCTGGAGTCTTCTTTAATCCCTTTTCAGACTCTCTAAAAATGAAAATATTACTGAGCGATCTTGTTTCCCTTTATGCTTGCCAAAATAAAACTTGAAGGCACGTCTGTTCGATGATAGTTTACCCCTTTTTCAGTCCAGATGGTCAATTGTATGAACACATGTATACTCTAGGAAATTCGGTTCGCTAGAAGAGTATTCTCATGTATAAGTTTAATCCTTTTTTGGGCCTGAGGGACTAAATTTACAAAAAAGGAAGATTCTTCTTGGTTTTGGTTTATCACCTTTTTTGGGCCTTGGAGATTACTTACAAAAAAGGAACCTCCACAGAGTCCAAAGTTAAGCTCTTTTTAGACTCCGTAAAATTGAAAAGATCGTCAAGTGAACTTGTTCCTTCACACTTGTTAAATTGGTCCAGAAGAACATATACTGGCATGAATTTACCCCTTTTTTTGGCTTGTGGATTATGGAGGAAAAATGTACACCTCTGGAGATTCATCTCGTTGGGAGAGTTCTCCTCAGTAAATTTTATACTTTTTCGAGCTAAGGGGACTAAATCCAGAAAAAGGCAGTGAGTCCATAGTTAATCTCTTTTCAGACTCCTTAAAATTGAAAATATTGCCGAGTGATCTTGTCTTTGTCACACTCATTAAAATGTTTTTGAATAGACATATTTTTGGTGCTATTTTACCCCTTTTTCGAACCAACGGGACTATTTTCGAAAAAGGTACCACTTGGAATCTTGTTTTATGTTTTTTTAGACTCTCTAAACATGAAAAAACTACCGATCTTACCTTCTTTGGGCTCATTAAAAACACATTGAAGGGGGTTTCATTGTGTCTTTCTAATCACATTTGCATATCTGCATCTTTGGCCTAATTCTGACTCCATGTTTCTCTCAACTAAAACTTTGAAGCATGCCTTATAAGCAAGCCTTCTAGCACTTTGCCTCTGTGACCCGACACCTTGACCCATGGAAGAATTTTCCTTGATTTTCCTTTTCCTGCACATGTTTCCTTGATCTGAGCATTAGTGTGTTCCTTGCGCTTGGAACTAGTATGATTGTGACACTCATTCCTCCTTTGTAACATAACATTCTTTTATTCTTTTTCAAATCTCTTTAAAATATTGAAAAAGACAAAAAAATAAAAAAACTCAAAAAGAGGGGACGAGAAATATATATTCTTTTTTCGCAACACAATGAGTCACCATTGGACAAAGCACATCCTTCCATTTGTTCTTCAAGCATTGGGATCTAATATAACCTTAGGAAGCTGTTATCTCTACATAGCGTTGTGTCCTCCATTTAGTTACTCTTCCAAATACATGGAGAGTTTGTGTTGCCTCCTGCATCATGAACTTATGTCAATGTCATGCTACCGGAGTCTGATCATATTTCATGTTTTTGTCCAAGGGAATTTTTCATCCAACCTGAGTCATCCTTTCTGCAGTTTTTCTCTTGACCTCATGATCCGACCATCTCGAAAGTCCAATCAAGCCCTTGTTCGAAATCAATGAAGTTCTCTGCCCGATCATCGAGATCCTCTTGTCTTTTCCCAACGAGTCGTCAAAGACCTTTGGGAAGTGAATTCATACACTCACATTGAAATTCTACCCAAGTTTTTAAGATATTGAATTTGTTTCTCGAGCTATGAAGACCTCATCTCTAACCATCGGGCGTTATTGGCTTCTTGAAGATGGAGACTATGCTTGTATATCTTTGATTTTGAGATGTAGATCCATTGTGTATTTCTCACAGCTACACTTTATATAGATATATGACATGGAGATGCAGTGTATTTGATTGGAAGCCATGATTTATTTCATCTCGATCATGGGTATGCCTACCTCAGAGAGAGAATTGTTATTTTTGCAGATGGCACCTCCCGAACTCTGGTCCCGGGCTCACTCGTTTCGTACATTGGTGAAGATATTCTAATGTATTTTAGCCATAAGATGTTCTTCTGACCTCGCACATTATGGGGCATCTGTTATAACCCTAAATTTCTCTACATATACATACCTAGCCTTTGGCCCTCTTACTTGCATTTTTTTCCAAGCCATCACTAAATTGCGCTTCTAAAAAACCCATTTTTTGAAGATGTACGTGCCCTGCACCAATACTACCCATGTACATATGCTTGTTGCACCACTACAACCCATGTACGTATGCATGTTGCACCAATACAACCTGTGTATACTTGCAAAAGTTGAAATATTTTTTTTTTTGCAAGGAATTCGTTGAGATTACGGGCTATTGGATAGTTTCCCAACTAATCCATCACCTATAGCCCGTCACCCAACCAAATAACCATCCTTTTATCATATAAAAGGAGGTGTTGGGGTCTCATTTCACATCTATACATAAGGACAATGAAAGTCTGCCCATTTCACATCCCCTCCTTTCCCCAAGTAATTGCAACCCTTTTATGAGAATTGCCTCAACATTCCCCAATTAGCCCTTCTTCCTCCATAAGAAACCCATTCACTTCCCAAGAAGAGATCATAAGATCGAGAGGAGAAGCCATATAGAGGTGCACTTGGAGCTTGGTGAAGAGGATACTGGACCAAGTTCATGGAGTAGTAGCCAAATTTGGTTGTAAAAGGTATAATCATTGAGTTATTAATAAAATAAGTACTTTTCCTATCCCAAATCATGGTGTATTGAATGTTTTTAATGGTTTATGTTTTGATATTCTAACATATAAGCCTAATTTGTATATGAATTGCATGCTTGTAGCTTTCTGTTTGTCTATCTTTGAATGCAAGCCAACCTTGGGAGGAGGTGTTCATTTAGTGAAGCTCTCAAGCATGAGGGGATCATCATTGGACGCAGAGTAGAGGTATAGTTACCCGACCCCTCTCATATTTTCTTTTCTTGTATTTGTCTTGGGTATGTTTGGGGTAGTTAGAGAAGTAGTTGAATTTTAAACGGTTAGATGATCTTCCTACATTGTAAACCCTGGTGTATTCATAGGGTTTTTTTTCCCACTAGCAATTATCCCCTTTAGAGTTCCCAAACAATGAGAGAAAACATATGTCTTTTCCCCAATTGATATGTATACAAAAATGTAAATAATTCCCATGTTCAAATTTAAAGAAGACTCCTTACTTTTTTTTTAGGTAGTGAAGGATTAGCATGAGAGCCATTGTTTTGTCGGGTGCTTCCATGAGTTTAATTATTCAATATCATTCCAACACTTCATAAAATATGATCAACCAACAAAAGAACATGAAACTTTCAAACCAAAACCAAAACTAGAATGAACATAGTAACTTGGAACAAACAAAAAATAAAAACAAATCTAAAAGATTAAATCTAACTAAACCAGAATAAAGAAGATCAAACCCAAATATAAAAGCTATGGTAAAAGGTTGCTTGTGTCGAGAAGCTAAAAAAATAATATTTTTAGGGCTTGGCCATTAACATGGAAAGCATCTAACTCGCCCCTAAGTTTCTGCAATTGGTATGTTCCTACCCCAATTTTCTCAGCAACTTGATAGGGAACAAACCATAGATTTTGAAATTTACAATCTTTCCCTATAGGCTTGTTTATTTTGTCCCACTTCAAAGCTAGGTCTCCTACCTCAATTTTTTTTTCTTCAACTTTGTGCTTATCAAACCACATTTTAACTAATTGTTGGTTCACTGTGAATTTATTTCTATCCCTTTCTCTTTCTTCTTCAACCATCAAGAGTGTATCTATACATTGGTGCATGCTTGATAGTGGTTTGCTTCTAGAGGCTTGGGAAAGTTGTAAAGAAGGAAGACACAAGTTGGCTGGTAGAATGGCCTCTTGTCCATAAACCAAAAAGTATGGAGAATTCCCTAAGGATAATTTAGGAGTTACCCTATCAATCCATATGGATTTATGAAGTGAATTATGCTAATTCCTATGATTTTTTGCCACATTATTTTTAATAATTCTTGCCATATTTTGTTGGTTGATTTTGAAACACCATTCCCCTATGGGTAGTAATTGGCAGAATAAATCAATATAATCCCCTTATCTGGAGAAAATTTAGTTAAAAGAGTAGACAACAAATAGGTAGCATTATAAAAAAAAAGAACAAAAGGTACCCCAAACCTTGTTATTATGTGCTTATCTAAGAACTAGATCACCACTTTCTCCTTAATATGGGTAAGAGGAATGGATTTTGACCATCGTGTGAAATAGTCGATTGTAGTTAGTATGTATTTGTGTTGTTAATATGAGTTTGGATTTATTTCCCCAATGAAATCTATTCCCCATTGTTAAAAAGGTCTTGAAATGGTTATCGACTACAGTGGTATGGATTCCCTTTTCTCTTTCCCAACACTTAACTGACAAACTTTACGTTTTATTACATGTGCATGTGCGTCCCTAAACAAAGTTGGCCAATAGTATCCTTCCATCAGGATATTATGGGAAGTGGTTTCCCCTACATAATTTCTACCTGCTAGACCATCATGAAGCTCTTTCAATACCTTTTTTTTCATATTCCTTTCAAGGCACCTAACTAATAATCCATCATAGTTCATGCGAAACAACACAGAGTTAATAAGGTGGTACTAGGCGGATTTTAGTTTAAGAGCTCTTATCTCCTTAGGATTTATATGTTCAAGACTTGTTCCATGATGAAGGAAGTAAGATAAATCTACATACCAAGAGTCCTGACTTGGTTGGATGTATAACACTTCACTACACCATAAATAAAGTTCATTGCCCCCCATGAATTTTCTGGTTCTACTAGGTCTTGGGATTCTACGACAAATTTGCACAAGCCTTGACCTCTAACTATCTTAGCTGGATTTATTTCAAGATCAAATTCCTGGATAAAATTCATCTAATTCCCTATCCTCTCTCCCATTCCCTGTTGTGTGAATAATGATCTTACTAGAGTGAGGCACTATGACTTTCATATGGTTCTTCGGGATGTAGGATCTAAAATGTTTTACCACCTTCTAGAAAACATATGCTTGTTTGTATATAGCATGGTATTTAAGCTCTGGCCCCTACAGGTTTGTTCTCATAAATGAGATAGGGGCCTCATTTTTTTTATCATCCTTTTGTGTCAGGACCATTGCTAGAGACTGGTTAGAAGCAAAGGTATAGAGAAATAAATCTTTGCTAAAATCAAGGTTGCATAATACAGGAGCTTGGGAGATGACAACCTTAATCTTGTCAAAGGATTCCTTTTCTTATTTATTCCACATGAACTCTGCATATTTACATATCATTTTTTGCAATGGCTTTATTATTTTTGCAAAATGAGAAGTAAATTTTCTCACAAAATTAAGCTTCCCGAAGAAAGATTGCATGAATTTTTTGTTATGGGGAGGTGGGAATTGAGAAATTTCCTTGACTCACTCAGGGTCAATATTGATGCCATATTTAGAAATAATATGGCCCAATATTTTACCTATATCTACACTGAAGATGGTATTTTCGGGTTTAGAGATATCCCATACTTCCTACACCTTTCAAAAATTTGAGTTAAATGTGCAATGTGATATGACCTGTTCTTGGAGTAGACCGTGACATCATCTAGATAGACCAATGCACATTTTGTTTTTAATCCTATGAAGGATACATCCATGTCCCTCTAGAAATGATCTCCTCCATTTATTATCCCGAATGAAACATGCTTATAGGAAAATGTTCCCCATTTTGTCTGGAAAGTTGTTTTCAACCTATCTTCTTCCGAGACTAGAACTTGGTTATATCTTGAAACCCCATCCAAGAGTGAGAAAATATCAGATCTAGAAATGAATTGTAGGAGTAGTTCCATCGGGGGGACAGGGTAGTTATCTTTTTCTGAAGCTTTGTTCAAATTTGTAAAATCAACACATAAACAAATTTCTCGTGACTTGTTTTTTATGGGCACCAAGTTAGATACCCAAGCAAAATGTCTCACTTGGAATATAATTTTAGCATGCAATATATTTTTAATTTCCTTCTACATCAAAGGCTCAAGATATGGATGAAATTTTCTCAACTTCTCTTGAAAAGGTTTAACATCTGGTTTAAGAGGAATGGTGTGGTGGATGATCCTGGTGTCATATGTTTTAAATCTTGATAAAACCGCACAAAAAAATCTTGATATTCCTTAAAAAAAATTAGGTAGGCCTTCTTCTCTTTAGGAGATAATGATTTTCTGAGGTTGATATTCTTAGGATTATCAATAGTCCCTAAATTTATGACTTCATAGGAAAGACATGAACTACCAGTTTTCACATTCTTGGGGTTCTTAAATCTTTCTTGTAGATCAAAAAAGTTTCCAGGGTTGACTACTCCCCTAGGAATTGTGTGAAGTTTAGGTTTGGTAGTTGTTATCACTGAAATTTCATCTGCACATGGCGACAAGAACTCAACATTGTCAAACAGTAATGAAGTCATTCATGGCACTGAATTAATCACATAGCATTCCAAAAAGGTCAAAAACTATACAAAGTAGCAAAAATTGAAGAGCACTTTATAGAAGTCAGGTGCATGCCCACATGCGCTGAACAAGAACGTACCATGCGCGCATATGTGCACGATGCGCGACTGTGGGCGAAAAAACCCGCGCACCTGCTAAACGACGCATTTATGGAATTGGTCACCCTCCCAACCACTTATGGATCAGCTCCCAAGACGATTTGACCCTCAAATCTGAGCTGAATCCGCATGGTAGGCTGGTCAAAGACCTAATAAAACCCTAAAGAGCCTCTTTTCACACTACAAAGGAGTTACATAATCACCCAATGCAATGCTATAAAAAGCCATGAAGAAACCTCATTTTCTCAAGGAATTTCATGTAATGTTATGTTG
>JZKD02S2367447.1:1308984-1321516 GCA_000966675.3 Picea glauca | reverse complement strand
AGGGACTCATAGTCCCCTTTCTTCATTGTGCTTTGATTTCATCAATAGATCAGCCTAAAAACATTGGTGACATTGGTCTTTTTGTCCTTGTTATCTCTATATTTCCATGCTTTTACTTTTAGTTTGTATTTGTTTAATTCTTGCTTATATTTGTGTTTTCTTTTCTCTAACTCTTTCCTCTACAAGTGTCATGCTCAGCAAGACCCAACTGGGCATGTAAGCACCTCTTATTTGCTCACCAAGGTGACGAAGAGGGTGCAAACAATAGTGTTGCTGTATTTGTCCATATTATGTTCACTGTCTTCTTTTTCAGCAAGCATTCCCTGGAATACTTCATTGTCAATAGCCAAGTTCTTAAAATTTTCTTCATTAGTTACGAAGGCTATAATATGCTCACCTCCCTCAAATAATATCCAATTAGTAATGTTTTCGGGGACAAATGGATTGTACAATAACTCTATGGTGAACTTAGAGGCTTCATAATAGTCAAGTGGAGACAAACTTGAGGCTGTTGTGGCAAGAGAATCAACAAGCACATTCTTGGATCGAGGAATGGTTGCGATGTTAAATGATTGAAAACTCTCTATAAATCTATGTAATCCTTTTTGGTAATTCCTCAAATGAGGTGAATTGAAATGAATGGTACTTTTGACCTATTTGACATTGATATTCGAGTCTCTGAAGAAAACTAGTTCTTTGATATTTAGGTCAATGGATTTCTTGACTCCTTGGACCAAAACCTCATATTCAACAATATTATTAGTACACTCAAAATCCAACCTAGATGATAAGAAGTTATGTTTACTTGTTGGGTCAATAAAGACGCATCCCACACTAGCTCCTTCTTGAGACTTGGATCCATTAAAAATGAGAGTCCAAATATTAGACATGAATTTAGGCACTCTTTTGTTGGGGTGTATGCTTTGGGATTCAATTTTGTTTTCTAAGATATTAAATTGGAAGCTTTGGTTAGAGTTTTTGCATTATTCAATTATTGTTGAGTTTTCTTGCAACAATAGCTTTGACTTCTGTGAAAAAATATTTCGGATATATAAGGTGAGAAGTTCCCAAAATATGAATCACATGAATAGTTTCCTAACACAGGGAATTATGTTGAAGAAGGTTCATTTGGGACTTCTAGATCAATGATGGTATGTTTCAAGTATTTCTCTCTATCATATCTGATAATGTTGGGATGCACATTCAATGGTAACCATAGGTGAGACCATTTGGTACTGAAATATCCATGTAATTTTTCTGACCAGTCTCATCTTAACAACATCCCATAAGATTTTGGGATATTTACAACTATTATATCAATAACTTGGTGAAATTTTGGGTTGGAAGTGATGGGAATCATAACATCCTTTAGTTCACTGATGGATTTAACTTCGATTTTTTCCATTTTTATAATGTGTGTATCACTTTTGGCAAGGGTGCTTTCAACTTTTTACACACAAAATAGGACATAACATTTGAATATGCTCTAGAATCCACTAGATAGTTGTTCAAATTTTTGTTAAAATTTTTAAAATTCAACATGAAAGGAGGGACAAACATTTTAGATTTCTTGTCTATAGATGCCAAATTCACATTTAATTTTCTGGTTTCCTTAGAGGCCATTTTTCTTATGCTTGGATTGGGGTTTACCATAGGTCCATATCCCTTTAGGGCTTGGAACAAGAGGCCTTTTTGTGGAGGGATCCTGCACAAGTCCATAACAAAAATGTTTGCTTTCATTTTCTTTAAATCTTGTACCACATTATATTCCATTTTTGATGTTTCTTGTGTTGGGAATTTTGGGGCAGAATTTAGTATGGGAGTTGACTTGGCCAAAGGGGTTGAGATATCATGTTTTTTAGGGGCCTAAACTATGATATGTTGACTTCAAGGAACATGGCCCTTGCTTTTGGTTTGTACAAATAAAGTCTCACTAGGAAACTCCTCTTCTTGAGTGACATCCTTAAAATACATCACATGATTTATATCCCACAATACCATAGGTGTTTCTACAAGTGGGTTATTAAATTCATCTTCTGGAGTGTTTGTTGTTTGATCACTAGGTTTCTCTGTCAAGGCACACCTATGCAAGAAACACTTGGCCATTAAATTCACGGAATTCACCCATTGGGGACAATCCTTCTTAGAGTGGTGTTCTTGGTGATAAGTGTAGAAAGAGTCAGAGGCCACATCCCCTAAGTGAATATTCATATTTTCTAGGGGAGGTTCTATGGGCTTATAAGGTGGTGGTTCTTAAAAAAGGGTTTGTAAAGCCTTTGATTAGAGGCCCCTTCACTTGCATTCCTTTTCATGTCTAAAATTTAGTTGGATAACTTATTTATCATCCTTTGTAGGATTTCCATATCGACACCATCCTTTTCAACATTTTGATCAGTTTGTTTTCATGGTGGTATAGTTAACAAGAGTCCAGTTCTAGGTGGTTGTTGAACTTCTTTCTTTGCTAAATAGATCTAACTCTCTCTACATCCTTTCATATGGAACTCAATGGTTTTATCCTCTTCAAAGTTATCAACTAAGGTAGGTTTGGAATCTCTTTTGAAAAACATGGAGATGGAGGCTTGTTACACCTCAATATTGCTCACTTCGATAAGTGTCGTAAGTGTCGCATGATCCTCTCAACTGTCGCAAGTGTCGCATGTCATTCACAAGTGTCACAAACATTAAAAAAAACATATTTCCATGATGACGACACCAAGGAGACATCTAGAATAGCTCAGACACTTGATTTGGGGAAGGGAGAATGATTAACTGAAGTCAAGGAACTCTTATCACTTGAAAGGAGCTCTTAAACAAAGGTTTTGAAGGTGAGCGTTCCTATGTATCTGCCTTAGGAGTGCTGGTGATCCCCTATAAGGTCTTAGGGAGCGTTATAATGCCCTACTGCCCCTCTAAAGGATCTCTATCCATATTTGGAGCGTTGGCGCTCCCCTTAAGCTTCCTATGGAGCGCTATAGCACCCTGATGACCCTTTTGAGGGAGCATTGTCTAATCTGGGCAGTGGATGGCCCGTTGAGGAGAATAAGGGAAAGATCTTTCAAGTTTGGAAGGCATTTGCATTCAAATTCTTGGTTCAATCAAAATATCCTTGATCTAAGGAGGGAATTCCTCAACTTACCCTAAAGATACCTCAAGAGGTTAAGCCTCTCTTAACCTATGTAAGCAGGCTCTATGATGGTGAGAAGGGGGAAGAATTGCTAGCGTGAAATCTATGATCTCATAGGAAACACACAGTCAGCTAAAGGAGAGTGATCAGTGAAGCTGTCATCATCAAGGTCATGGATCTTTCGAGCAAGGGTTAGATGAAGGGGACTTGACAAATCTGTCGCATTCGCATCTACGATTGTAAGTACTGTTGTCATTATTGTCATTAATATGACATGCTTGGCCTACTTCTTTCTAGTTTGTGTCTGATTTTACATGAACTTATCATTGATAGATAGATCTATTTTCAAGCTAATATAAATAGAGTAGGAATTGGTTGTACTTTGTTTGTCTACAGGACTCATCGAGGAGTGAAAGTTTGGAGTTCGACTCGGAGTGTGCAGGGACAAACGTCAATTAAAAGATACTTCTATTCTCCTTCCTCCTCATGCATTAGTTTGTATATATTTGAAAGGAAGTCAGTGTCCACGTTAAGCACTTTCTGTCTTAGAGTTTAGGGTCTAGCTCTTTGAGGCAATCTACCTGTCCGTAGGGAGATTTTCCTACAACAGAAACTGGTGACTCCATTGGGGAATCGAATCAGAAATTTTTGGTTTTGATTTTTCCTCATAGGCCTTGTCTCACCCTTTTTGTTCTTAGGCCTTGTTCACCCCTTCATATCTGATTTCATTTTCTAATTGACACTTCACTCCATCACACTCAGCTTGATTGTCAAAATTCCGTTGAAATTTTGGGTTTTTTGGACTTTTTCTGAGCTTTAGGACTTCAGCGCTCCTCTGCCTTGTTAGCAGAGCACCTAGACTCCCTTAAGCTGTTGGACAGAGCTTTATAATGCTCTGGTGGCCCTTATACTAGAGCACCATCCCTCGTTTGCCCAAAATCTCTTCAAAATTTCCATTTTTTGGAGGTCCAGACCTTGTTTCTTCACTTGCTGAGCTGCTTTGTGATTCAATGATGCTTCCTTTGACCTTTGACATGCTTCCTCTTGAGAAGTAAACACCTTATTGTTCATATTTTATGCCCTTCTTCATTATTTTTGAGTTTTTGTTGTTGAGAGCTTGAAATCAATCCCTTTCTTTCTTCTCTCCTATCCGACTGAGCGGGAACTCTAGTGAAGGACATTTGAAGTCTATAATTCTTCTCATTTGGTTCTTTGAGGTCATCTAATACAATCTCTTTCTCTTTCCTTTTGCATTTTTGGTTTTATTTCTCTTGTTTGAGTGCAAAAGGGTGTGTTGTTTGTGCGAAATCTGTGCTTTCTTGTCTGAATCTCCTTGATCTGAAAGGGTAGTCGGCAAGAGAAATTTTGCATTGAATTGATTATCATTTACATACAAACGAAAAAAGTACATCTTAATGATTAGTTTGCACATTAGTTTGCATTTGTAAAATGTTGTAGCATCATATTGGAATTGATTGAGAACAAAATTGATTGAGGGCATTCCTTATCTAGTGTTTGATAGTGAAAATGACTTTTCCTCTTTCCCTTAAATAGGTATTCATTGAAAAGAAATGATTGCTTATCATATTTCATGCATATTTTGGGAATTGAGTCATCATTCCATCAGTTTCACTTTCGTACACCCTCTGAGTAAACAACAGCCATTAAAATCAACGCTTAACTAAAATTTATCAGACTTTTTACATCTTTGTTAGAAAACCTACATTAGTTTAAGGTGTAGGGATTTGGAATTGGTTGAAAGGATAACTTTCCAAAGATATCAAACAAACTTACTATCTTGTGGTAGGGAGAGTTAAATCCAATTGTCATGTTAGTTTGCCTGGGATCCCCTCTCACACAGTGGTTATGCACGAGGTCACATTCGAGTGAGTTACGGAGATTATCCCTCCATGGTCCAACTGTTTGTAGTGGTCAGATCGTATATTGGGGGTCACTGGAAGGTATACCCACGATTATGTGTGGGAGCCTTTCAAGTTGATTTCGGACTTGTTATCCTACCCATACGTTCCGATTGGACTGTCGAATGTACCTGCCCAGGGGATGACAATGAGGTGGTGACCTTAGTAGCCATAATATTTAGGGTCTCACACAAGGTGACGGTGAAGGGAAGTCTCACTGTACCTGGAATACACGTTGGTCAAACTCACTCGGGCTCCTTGGAGGGTAAATCCACAATTACTGCATGGAAGCTTGCACCAAGGCGTAAGTCTGTTAACCAGGTCACCAACGTAACTGATCCACCTGCTCTATCCCTGCCCCTTCCTATTTTGATCTTGCGACGTTGGATTTCATCACCAACTAGTGGTTTCATCGTAGGAAGGTTTGTTTGATTGATTGCTTCTTAGATTCGTAGCATGTGTTGTTTGTTTTACTTAGTGGACCTTAGGTCGAGTCAGTGTTAATGGCATTGAATTCTAGGAGTACCAATGGAGGAACCCCTTCTCCTGGGGAACCTTATACCTTTCCTTCGTTTAGAAACTTTGGTCCTCCATATGTTGCCACACTGAGTCTTCCAGGACTCACTATTGGATTACCAGTTTGGTTGTTCCCCTTTCCGGTGATCCCGAATCCTCCCAATGTTTCAGTTGCACCTAATACTTTAGATGTCAATACACCACCCACACATCAACCTCATGTTGACTTTTTGCCTTCTTCGCCCATTAAGTCTCCTTCCATTTCTCCTTCTTTGCCTAGTGAAAGTTCTAAAGCAAGTAGCCAGGTTGATCAGAAGAAGAAGAAATGGAAAGAGAAGAAGAAGAAGAGCCCGAAAAGGACCAAGACCCCAACAACATCAGATGTTGGCTCTAAGAGACTGGTTACTGTTAATAGTACTGGGAGTGTTGATGAGGTCAACAAGATTAAAATGAAGAATCCAAAACCCAAATTCCCTTGCAGCCTTTTTAAAGGTGACCACTTTATGAGGGATTGCCCCATTCTTACCCAGGTCTTAGAAATGTGGTCCTCCAAGTCATCGGCCTCTGTCGGTCATGTCGATGATACCCTGTCAACTAGTGATTTTAAGGTTGGTAAGAAGAAGAAAAATGTCAAGTTCCCTTGAATTTTATGTAAAGGTAATCATTACTCTCACCTTTGTCCTCACATGGATGAGGCTTCTTCTCTTTTGGAAAAACTTCAATTTCCAAAAGGTTGTCATAAGCTTTCCTCCAACCCATCATTGGTTGATGATCCGGTCAGTCTAGTTGATCAGGTGGTCAATCTAGTTTCCTCCTTGATTGAACCACGAACCCAAGTAGTTGATCCAGTTCCGTCATCAATTAGCCCCACTCTTCATCAAAAGAGTGACACTAAAGTGGTCGATCTGTTTTTGCCATCGGTCGATACCATTTCTCCATTGCGGAATGTCAAAGTGACTGATGTAGTCCCTTCGTTGGTCAGTCCCACTCTTCCTCTTAAGAGTTCCAAAGTGGTCGATCCAGTTTCGCCATCGGTCGATCCCATTCCTCCATTAATGAATGCCAAAGTGACTGATCTAGTCCCTTCCTCAGTCAGTCCCACTCTTCCTCTGAAGAGTGTCAAAGTGGTCGATTTGGTTTCACCATCGGTCGATCCCATTCCTCCATTGAGGAATGTTAAAGTGGTTGATCCGATTCCATCATCGGTCAATCCCACTCTACCTTTGGAGAGTGCCAAAATGGTCTATCCAGGTCCACCATTGGTTGATCCGATCCAATCATCGGTCGATCCTACTCTCCTTCTAGAGAGTAAACCTGATACTGCCCATGTTTTTCTTGTTGATACAGACTCTATCGTACCTGGGGGCATTCCCCCTTCTCCTGCAAAACCCTCTCCAAATAATGAGGCCATACTTATTGATTGGGGTGCGCTAACTAGACCTCGTCTTCCCTCTCACATTCCTTTTCAGATTACAATATAGGTTTGTGGTCAAGACGTTCCTCAAACGTTGATAGATGAAGGTGCATCTGTTAGTATTTTGTCTTCTATTGCTTGGTACGCTTTGGGTTTTCCGCAGCTTGCACTGGTTACACAAAATCTGTTAGCTTTTAATAGAATAACTAGTCAACCTTTAGGGATCCTTCCTCAGTTTCTTGTAACTTTGGGAGGGAAAATTGTCTTTATTGATGTCATGGTAGTCCGAGACCCCTTATATTTCACTTTACTCCTTGGGTGAGATTATGTCTATGCTATGAAAGCTCTTGTATCCACCCTTTTTCATGTGATATCTTTCCGTCACGATGGAAGAATTATGACTATTGATCAACTTTCATTCATTGGCCCTGACTGGGTTACCTCCCTTAGTGGTTCTTATATGCAGACAGTATCACCCCATCCGCATGTCAATTATGTGGCATTGTCTCCCATGACCTCAACTTCTGACAATTTGGATCCGTTAGTGGACATGGTGATTTCTTCAGTAGGATTATTGGAGCCTGATCTCCTTATTCCTATCATGAGCCTCGACATGTGTTCCTTCTCGAGTGATTATCTTCCATCCAGCGAAGATCTCTTGGAAGCCATGACTGAGATTTGTCCCTTGGCATGGTACCCTTCCAGAGTATTATCCTCTTGGAAGCCCTGATCCAGACGCAACCACGAGCATAGTTTCTCTTCTCTGTAGCAAGCTCATTAAAAAATGAAATAGAGGTCACGAGCATAGTTTCTCTTCTCTATGGAAAGCTTGTTAAAAAATGAAACATAGGTATTGAGCATAGTTTTCTTCTCTGTAGCAAGCTCGTTAAAAAATCAAACAACGATCTGGGGATCGAACCTGGAACCTTGAGCATAGTTCTTTTCCTGTGTCAAGATCGTTAAAAAATGAAACAATCACCTCTCCCTTCAAGTTGAGTCTTTCACCAGATCTCGTAGATGTCGATTTGAGTCTTTCATTAGGTCTCATTTTTGAACCTTCATTTCATCCACATGTATCCTTTTTCTCTATCTAGCACAGAAATTGGTGACAACCTCAAATTCGATGAATGAATTGAAGCTTAGGGGGCATGTCTCTAGCCTTTGACGATCATTCTGGAGTTAAGCCACTAGATTTCATGCTAGGGGTATACCGAGCTTAGTCTTTGTTCTTTCTCGTGCTCATAAATACATGAGAATGCATTCGGGTAGACTTTTATCTTTTTTTTGGAACCACATGGACACATGAAAAAGGAACCCCCTGGAGTCATATTTAAACTCTTTTCAGACTCTCTAAATATGAAAATATCATCGAGTGACCTTGCTTCCTTTCACACTCGTTAAAAGGTTCGAAAGGGCGTCTTTCGAGCGATAGTTTATCTCTTTTTTGGTCTCGTCATACTACTTTACGAAAAAGGAACTGAGAGAGTTCTCTTTTAAGTGATTTTCCAAACTCTATAATTCTGAAAAACCTTCGAGTTTTCTGTCTTTGGACTCGTTAAAGCACACATCGACAGGCCCATACGGGATTGAACCCTTACTTCTTCCAGTTCATTAAACAAAGGAAGAGGAACTTACCAAAGGTGAGTTATATCGAGCATGTGTTATCCTCCTCGAGCTCGTTAAATCAAAAAGAGGTACTTGTCTATATGGATGGGAGAAAAATTGGAAGAAGCAAGAAAAGAATTCTATTGAGAAAATTATCAACTAATTCTTAGAGTCACCCTTGAACACGACACTTTGTTTTTTGCACGCATTATAACCCGTTGAACCTCTGCATTGAGCCAATCCTTTGAGTTTTTTTCACTCCTTTGGGTCACCTGACGTAAGTCACAACATCCACTACATCATCAAGTTTTGGTCGATGTCATGTTTTTGTTGTTATGCCTCAATGTTTAAGGGAAATATCTGCCTCTAGAGTCAACCATCCCAAATATCTTGCCTCAGAACCTGTGTTAGTCCATGTCCATTTGATCTACCAATTACATCTCTATGTCTGTTTCATGTCATTGATGGGGGATACATCAAGGCCCTCTTTCGACGAGCCTATTCCTATCGACCTCAACACATTATCCGAGAATTAGGCTTAGAAACCAGTTAGTACTTTGGGACCTGCATGCCTGAATGGCAGGCCTCCTCACATTCGACAATAGGTTTACATCATTGACCTCTGATCGGATGATTCCATGGATGTTTGACTCCAGCTCATCCATTCATATTCGTTGGAATTTACTAGGGCACCTTGGGAATCATTGACATTAATGGTGATCTCCCCTGCACTTGTTAACGATTCACACCATTGACCAGTAATCAGGTGGTTTCTGCCATGTTCGACATCAGGACATCTATTCACATGGTTAGAAACGTACCACATTGGGATTGGTAAGAAGACCCTAGGCTGAGTGATCACTTTGATATATAATTTTCCCAGGTTGCGAAGGAGTTTCTCTTGGATGAATGATGCATACACTGTTACATAGATCCACTTTGTATTGGTTGTGGCTATGTCTTGTCATCTCGTAGATCCACTGTGTATTCTTCGTGGCTACGATCAGTCCAGGTCATTAGAGTATAGATCCACATTGTATTCTCGGTGGATATACCTTTTTATATATACAATTATGGATCCGCAGTGTATTTTATGGAGGCCATATCTTGCAAGCCTTGATCAACCAAGCATAGGTATGCCTACCTTGGGTTTTGAAATATGTCCTGATATTTGTTGGATGTTTGTGTGCAAATTCCGTCAGGTTCTTCGAGTCTATACCCTTGCTTGAAAGTCTACAAATTATTTCAGTTATCAGTTCGCATCTTCTAACTTCATACTTTGGGGGGCAATTTGTTACACCTCAATATTGCTCACTTCGATAAGTGTCGTAAGTGTCGCATGATCCTCTCAACTGTTGCAAGTGTCGCATGTCATTCACAAGTGTTGCAAACATAAAAAAAAGCATACTTCCATGATGATGACACCAAGGAGACATCTAGAATAGCTTAGACACTTGATTTGGGGAAGGGAGAATGATTAACTGAAGTCAAGGAACTCTTATCACCTGAAAAGAGCTCTTAAACAAAGGTTTTGAAGGTGAGCGCTCCTCTGTATCTGCCTTAGGAGTGCTGGCGCTCCCCTATAAGGTCTTAGGGAGTGTTATAATGCCCTACTGCCCCTCTGAAGGAGCGCTATCCATCTTTGGAGCGCTGGTACTCCCCTTAAGCTTCCTATGAAGCACTATAGTGCCCTGATGCCCCTTTTGAGGGAGCGCTATCTAATCTGGGCAATGGTTGGCCCATTGAGGAGAATAAGGGAAAGATATTTCAATTTTGGAAGGTAGTTGCATTCAAATTATTGGTTCAATCAGAAGATCCTTGATCTAAGGAGGGAATTTCTCAACTTACCCTAAAGATACCTCAAGAGGTTAAGCCTCTCTTAACCTATGTAAGCAGGCTTTATGATGGTGAGAAGGGGGAAGAATTGCTAGCATGAAACCTATGATATCATAGGAAAAACCCAGTCAGCTAAAGGAGAGTGATCAGTGAATGATTCAGGTGGATATCAGTGGCCACCCACCTTTTCCAAATGGCTCAAAATAGTTTTCTGGCCATTTTGGCAATTTACTATTTTTAGCAGGTTTTAACTTACGGGGCCATTTTGAAGGTCCAAATGAAGGTTTTTCGAGATAGAGTTTCTCAATGATATTTGAAGGCATGATTGAGCCCTGAAAATTAATCTCCTCTACAATACCTTTCCAACGAGCTATCACACGCCTAAAACGGAGATCGTATGCAAAAGTTACGACCCTAGGAAGTTGATGTACTCACTTACCCAAACGGGACCCACATGACTTTTGGCGCTTCATCTCCTAGGGTTAGGTTTTTGGATGTATAGGAATTTTGGCATTCCCATTTATTGTAAAATGGCCTTCAAAGCCTCATTGTAATCATATTCTTGCGAATGCGAGTAGCGGTCACATCTCTTCTCAGAGATAAGCTGCCACCATTTTAGCAAGTCTTTCACTCTGTATTTTTTTAGTCTCTGTACATTTCTCTGATTAATAGAAATCGTGTATTACTGTATATCTATGTTTATGGTTTCATCTATGATGCATTTCTATTATATTATTGAATATCTGTCTCTGTGCATTTATTTATTATATCTCCGCTCTCATTTCGTGTCGAAAATAATCCGGATCAGTGGTATCAGAGCAGGCTGCTCTTGATCGTTTTTCAGTGCATGTCCCCGACGAGGTCCGAGTATGGCAAGTTGGGTCTCGAGCTTGTCTCTCTCGAGGAATATTTCTCTCGCACACCCAAGAAACCCTCAATGGTGGAAGAAAATAAAAACGATGGAGCAGACGATCCTATCAGTCTATTGCTTGAGCAAGCTCTCACGCGACAGAGGGACGAAATGATGGATAATTTTTCCCACATCCTTCAACGTATGCCGATAGCATCAGGCACATCTTCATCAAGCGACCACTTTGTAGGAACCTCTCCTTTCAAGGTACAAGTTAATTTTTATATTCTCGTATTTGAAGGTCAAATAGATGTAGATGCCCTAGATAAATGGTTAAATCTGCTAGAAGTTTATTTCTCTATTCATAATTTTTCAGACAAGGAAAAGATCACCTTCGCACTCCTCAAGGCTCTCGCCCATGTCAAACATTGGTGGGAAACTTACTAGGAGTACAGTTCCACAGAAGATTCTGGAATATATGGGGTCGGGCCCACTTGGGAAATTTTTGTGGATGTGGTAAAGGAACAATACTACCTGTTGGCAACTATGAGGACTAGTACATGAGATGGACCAAGCTATGGCAAGAGAAAGGCCAATCAGTTCAAGAGTTCACCAATAGCTTCCATACCTTGTGCACCAAGTTGGGTATCAAAGAATTTGAACGACATTTGGTTCTGAAATACCGTGGGGCTCTACACAGATACATCCAAATTGAAATGGATTTTCTAGACATCTCATCACTCGGTGCTACCTATCGATATGTTGTTAAAATCGGGTAGAAATTTAAGCACCAGAACAAATAGGAGTTCAGGTCTGCAAATCCACAACAACTAAAGTATGACAAAGACAACCCTAACAAACAGTCTCCCGAAAACCAGTCCAAGCCACAGGAAAAGAAGGGTCACAGGAAGACAAAGAAGGACACCGGAAAATGGTGTGATTTCCACAAAATCCCCTGGCACAACACCGACGAATGTCACTCAAAACAGTCATTGGTGGTCGATATCAAAGACAAGGAGCCAAACCCTGATTCATAATATGATTATGAAAATACTGGTAAAAGACAGATCATCGATGCAGACCCCACTGCTATTGTCACGGCCGCAACAATTCAACCAGAAGAACCAACAGATCCAGAAGAGGGGGAGCACCATTTTCATTCACAGATGTGGGTGAAGGGGACCCTGCTGCATTTTATTGTTGATAGTGGAAGCCAGAAGAACCTCATCTCAGTAGAGGTCATCAAATAGTTGGGATTGTCGACAACA
>JZKD02S2367447.1:1267623-1283989 GCA_000966675.3 Picea glauca | reverse complement strand
AGACTTGCTGCCATTAAGATTAATGATTCGAAGATAAAATTGAGAGAAATTGTTAATAATTTACAATAACTGATTCACCCCCCCCCTCTCAGTTATTTCATACCTGTAACACCTTGTGGAGATGGTTTGTTGATGATATATTGCTGATATATGTTGTTGTTATGTATTCACATCTAACTGATTATTAATGACAACAATGAGTAATGATTAAATGTTGAATGCTAACTAATGAGTTTTGTGTAAGAGGGAAATTTTGGGAAAAATATCCGCACACTCATTCACCCCCTCCTCTAAGTGTGGTAGGTGTGTCCAACATTAATAATTTGTATTCATTTTGTTCTGCTCATAAAATATGGATCAGTGGAATCAGAGCAGTCTTCTCCTTGTCATCTTAATACATGTCCCCAATGAGGTCGGAGTACAAAGACTTGGGTCTTGAGCTTTTTTCTCTTGAGGAAAAAATCTCTCGCACACCCAAGCAAACAGGAGAAAATAATGATGACAGGACATGAGATCCTTTCAAACTGTTGATTGAGAAACACTCAAGCAACAGAGGAACAATATGATGGATAGTTTTGTGCAAATTCTTCGGTAGCTACCAACAGGCGGAACATCTTCTTCGAACGGAGGCACCACCCTCTTCAAGGTACAAATAAACTTCGATATTCCTATATTTGAAGGTCATATAGACACAGATGTTGTAGACAAGTGGTTGGATCTACTAGAAGGTGATTTTTCTTTCCATAAATTTTCGAATAGAGAAAATATCACTTTTTCACTCCTCAAAGTTGTTCCCCATGTCAAATATTGGTGGGAAATGTTCTGTGAGAAAAAGGAAACAGAGGAACCCTCATTATTTTTAGTCACAACCACCTGGGAATCCTTCAGGGATGTTATTAAGGAACAATACTACCCTGTCGGAAGTTATGATGACCTGTATACCAAATGGACCACACTGTGGCAAGAAAGAGACCAAGCAATGCCAGATTTCACAAATATCTTCCATACCTTGTGCATGAAGCTAGGTATCAAAGATTCAAAGCAACATTTGGTGCTCAAGTATCGCGGTGCTCTACATAGATACATCTAGACAGAAATGGTCTCATCCTTGGGTGTGGCCTACAAATATGCCATCAAAATCGAGCAAAAGCTCAAACAAAAGAAACGGTTATTTGGGCTTGGGAACCCCTCACAACAAAAGCTAGGAAAGGGCAGCCCCAACCCATAGAACAAAGGATAGAGAAAATATGGATAGTATAAAGACAACCATTCCAAGCCACAATCAAAGAAGGATACCGGAAAGACAAAGAAGGACACCGGGAAGTGGTGCGACTTCCATAATAGCCCTTGGCATAAAACTGTTGACTGCCTCTCAAACTAGTCGCTGGTGGCCAAAGTGAAAGCCTTTGAATCAAATGCAGATTCTGACTCTGATCCAAAACTAGAAAGGGGAAGACCGATCATTGACGCGGAACCTAGTGCCACTGTTGCTACCACCAAGCTCCATCTTAGTGAACCAGACGAGGCAAAAGAAGGAGAGCGCCTCTTCCATTCACAGATGTGGGTAAAAGGCACCCCTCTACACTTCATCAATGACAGAGGTAGCCAAAAGAACCTCAACTCAGCAGAGGTCATCAAGCGGCTGGCCCTGCCAACAATGCCGTACCCACAACCCTACACCATTGGATGGCTCCTCCAAGGAAGCGATATCTGTGTCAGCCAACGGTGCCGACCATAATACGACATCAAGCCCTTCAAAGATGAGGTATTATGCAATATTTCTCCTCTCAAAGTTTGTGATGTTCTTTTGGGCCAACCTTATTTATGGAAATGTCATGTTGTATATGAGTCTAGGCCTCGTAGTGTTATTATTACTTTGAACTGGAAATTGTATAGGATACTTGAGGCAGTCCCACCTAGTGCTATTTCCTTGATCTCTGCTAAGCAATGCAGGAAGGTCATCTCTTAGACGGGGAAGTTTGTCTTCTTCATGATTTGCTCTCAAAATAAGTGAAAGATCACAACCACATCTAGGGTCTCTATGGCCGACCTCTCTATACAGCAGAAGCAAGTAGATAAGGTCATGGAAGAATATTCAGATATCTTCTCCTCACCTACAGGGGTACCTCTGCACTGCTACGTCAAGCACCCCATCGATCTGACCCACGACGCACCGCTGCCCAATGGGCCAGTCTATCGTATCTCTTTGTTAGAGAATGAGGAGATCAAGCGACAGATCCAAGAGCTACTCCACAAGGGGCACATATGTCCTATCTTATCACCTTGTGGGAGCCCAATTGTGCTAGTACAGAAGAAAGATGGAACCTAGTGACTCTGTATTGATTACCGGGCTCTGAATACAATGACAGTCAGAAATCGGTACCCGATTCCCTGAATCGATGACCTCCTTGATCAACTTACAAAGGAGAAATACTTCAGTAAGATTTATCTAAAGTTTGGATACCACCAGGTCCCGATAGAATAGATAGATGTATGGAAGATTGCCTTCAAGTCAAAGGAAGGCGTTTTTGAATGGTTGGTCATGCCCTTTGGTTTGACAAATTCTCCAGCCACTTTCATGAGGATGATGGACAATATCCTACAACCATTCACCAATACTTTTGTAGTAGTATATCTGGATGACATTTTGATTTACAACAAGACTTGGGTCGAACACTTGCAACATATTCAACAGGTTCTACACACCTTGCGGTAGCGTAAGCTATACACCAACTTGGAAAAATGATCCTTTGTCATGGATAGGGTCCATTACCTGGGCTACATCATTGATCAACATGGCGTACATGTGGATCCAACCAAGATCCAAGTCATTCGTGACTGGTCAGCCCCAACCACACTCACTGAGCTTCAGAGCTTCTTGGGCCTTGCCAATTTCTACCACACGTTCGTGCTAGGATTCTCCCATATTGCATGGGCCCTCAGCTAAATAAATAGGGGTGGTGGTAAGGAAACATTTGCGTGGGGTTAGTCCCAACAACAAGCGTTTGATGATTTGAAGCAGTGCTTGTGCTCAACCCCAGTACTTTCACTACCAGACCTGCAACATCCCTTTGAGATCGAGACAAATGCTTTAGACTATGTTGTGGGTGCCGTTCTCACTCAACACAACCACCCCGTGGCCTATCATAGTGAGACACTGTCAGATACTATCAATTTCTCAGCACATTCTGGTTGAGACTCTGGTCATTACTGGACACCAAGCTCACCAAATCCACGACCTTCCACCCCTAGACAGATGGACAAACTGAGGTTGTAAATCGAATGATTGTGCATATACTTCGCATGTATAATTCAAAGCATCCCCTCACATGTGATGAGAGCCTTCCCTATTTCCATCATAACTACAACCGAGCCTTGCATAGCTCAACCGAACACAACCCCTTTCAGGTGGGGTTGGGATTCCAACCATTGGGTCCCATAGATGTTGCACTTCCCCTTGAGGTCACCTCGACCGACTCATCTCCTGCTCCAACTGAAGCTGACAATGACAAAGACACCTGGTTCATTGAGTGGATCCAACACATCTACCAACAGGTTCAAGATATCCTACAAAATTCCAATGAAAAGTACAAACAACGCCATGATCAACATCGGGTGCCACATAAGTTTCAGGTGGGCGACAAAGTTTGGTTGCACTTGTAGAAAGAACGCCTTATAGGACCCCATCGGAAGCTTCGCCCACTCTTTTATGGGTCATATACTATCACCAAGGATGTGGGGGATAATGATTTTGAGCTCAACATTCCTCCTTTCCTTGGCTTGGACCTAGTGTTCAACATGGATCTCCTTCGGCCTTATTTCCCACCATTATTGGACACCTCAGACATAGCAGAACAACTGACACCAACAAAGCTCAACTCCGACTGCATAAAACAAGAATCTAGTGATCAGATTGTGGACACATAGATTAGGGGCACTCGACAACAAAGGATTCAACTTTATCGAGTCGTCAAAGTAGGGTAGCTCCTGCACCATGGCAAGTGGCTCACCCGAGGCCAAATTCAACAGAAATTTCCTCATCTGATGGGGGAACTCAATGCAATGGAGACCATTGATTCCTAAGGAGGGAGGATTGATCTAGGTGGATATCGGTGGCCACCCACCTTTTCCATCTGGCTCAAAACAACTTTCTAGCAATTTTGATAATTTACTAATTTTAGCAGTTTTCGGGTCCTAAATTTCCGGAGCCGTTTTGAGGCCCTAAACAACGTTTTTTGGGGTATATTGCAAAAGTTTGTACAATTGTTGTAATCCTTAGATAGATCTTTCCAATGGGCTATCATATTCCTAAAACAGAGATCATATGCAAAAGTTACGACCCCAGGAAGTTGATGTATTGACTTACACAAACGGGGCCCACATGACTTTTGGTGCTTCATCTCCTAGGGTTAGATTTTTAGATATTTAGGAAACTCTTGTTTATTGTAAAAATGCCTTGAGAGCCTCATTGTAATCATATTTTTGCGAATGAGCACAACTGTCACATCTCTTCTCAGAGATAAGCCGCCACCATTCTAGCAAGCTTGTTTCTACTGCATTTTACAGTTTCCAGCTTATTTCTTTATTGAATAGAAAACCAATTTTACTGTATCTCTGTTATTTTGTGTTAAGCACCTGTTAATAATCTGTATTCATTTCGTTCTGCTCATAAAATCTAGATTGTAAGACCAATTGGTTTGGCACATAGGCTGGAAACAGGTGTGGAGCTCTAGTGGCTCCAAAGATGATGAGATAAGTACCCTTTTCCTCCAAATACTGATTTCCAATCATATAGATTATATTTTTAGCTAAATTTGAAAGCCGTGGGCACTCTTGTTTGAAAATGATAAACTATAATTTGGCTAGAAACTCATCACATATAACAACATAAGCTTTCTTGTACCTATTCTCCCATAGAACACTAAAATATACATGAACAATGTTCTTAGACACATGCCAACTTAGGCCCATTTCTGAAAAGATATTCCTAGCATAGACTTTATCTAACAAATAAGAGGCCATGTAAAAGGAGGGTACATCTCCAGGATTTGGGTTTTGGTTCTACTCTATTCTAGTGCTTAGTTGTTTGGAGATGATAGATCCCAATTGAAAATGCTTCTCGATATTTCCACCATGTAAGCTAGGGGCATCTAATCCTCTGAGAATCTAGAGCAATCTTTCTCCCCATACAACCAAAAAATCAATTCCATTAAGTACATATAGGGTTATCTTATGTTAGTGGTGCCATACCATCTTGCAATCTTGTTTATAAATTTTATATCTTCCTTTTACCAAGAAGCTAATAGTTTTCTGGTATCATATATTTCATAGAATTTAACTACGAAATTAGTGTTTAACCTAACCTCAAGTTCCCTGAGCTTATAGTCTTGTTCACTTCTACTGGTAAAAATACTCCCACACATTTCCCTTGTCCATCACCGACCAAACATTATCCACATATCTATGGATGATTATCCATTCGAAGGCCTCCATACAAGCTAATATAGGAGACTTAGAGGCTACACACATACCTTTCAATTACTTTCTAATTAAATTAGTAAGAAAATGAAGATTTGTACATTTAATTATCAATTCGGGGTTTTTTTGGAACTTGCAAACTGTTGCACACAATCTATGCAAGAAGAGTGATGTTTTGACTATGGTGTTGTAGCACTTTAATGTCATAATTTAAAGACTCATAATACTTTAATTAAGTCACCAACCTATGCTAAGGCCTAAGTTGTTCTAGAGAAATTAAAGCACACTTGCAGTAATTGGAATCATGCTTGCGAGAATTGAAATCACACTTATGGGAATTAAAATCATACTTGCAGAAATTGAAATCACACTTGCAAGAAATGAAATCACACTAGGGCGAATTAAAATCACACTTGCGAAAATTGAAGTCACACTTGCAAAAATTGAAATGACACTTACATGGAAATTGAAACTTGTTCTTATGATCTATTGGTGACTTTCTCAAGTATAATGAAGGTCTTGTGTTGTCACAACAATTCAGTGTTGGTTCATTCAATATTAATCTAAATTTGTAAATACTAAACGTAAAGAGAACCAGACAATAAACACACTAAGTAAAGTTGCAAGCAGATTTGCAACAACGTGAGTTGAAAAAAATAAAAAATCTAACAACTGATTTACAACGACATGAATCACATCAACTAGATTCTTTTATAACCCAAACTGAAGAGACACAAGCTGTAGCAACGAAAAGCGAAGAATGGTTGTGATGTTAAAAAAATATGAATTGTAGGTTAAGACTTAGAAAACCAAATCACTCATAAGTAGTAACACTATTCTGTAGATGAAAATTATAGTGGACTCAAAGATAATTATGAAATCCAAGAACTATACTCTTACTCTAGAATGACAACAAACTAGAATTTTTTTACAAGATATGAATAAAGTTATGAGCCCAAAATTACAATGATTCAAAGTAACCAACAATAATATAAACCGAACAAAGTAAAATGCTAATTCTAATACTATTGTTACATGCAATACTTGACTAAGGAGGGGGACCTACCCCCTTAGGTGAGGTATTGGGCTACAAAAATAGAATCACACAATCAATAAATACATCAACACACAACTATAAATCTAGAATCGAAATTATATTTCCGTAAGTTGAAAGATACAATAGAAAATTGTAATTGCTAGAATAATTTCCTTCCCTCAACTTTGGGGAGCCAAGGTTTTTATACAATGTGATTACTATTCTAAAATTATACAAATACTGGATGGAAAACCATGATAATCCAACTATTCATCCATTTACAAAGATTCTTTCAATTTTAGTGGGAAACAAGTGTATGCTGACTCAATATGTAGTTGATTTCCATAGTTTTCCATTTGTCTCTTGTTGCCTTCCTTCGTGGAGATTTGTTTCCAATTTCCAGCTATAGTGTTGACCGCTGTGATGGTGAGTTATATTTGGAGTCACAACAATGAAAGTGTTGGAAATATTTTCATTGATATATTGTCATTGATGTCAGTAGTCATGATAAGGTCATTGATGGAAAGATAATGCAACATAGTAGTAAGGTTGAAGCAATTCATGATCGTTGTTGATCACGATAGGATCAACAATGATCCTATGATCGAAGCTCACGAAAGATAACATTGCAGAAATCCCAAAGAAAATCATTGTTATCTTTTGAATATTTAGACATACGGATGGCCATCCCGACATTGTACACTTCAGGTAAAATTGACCAAAGGAAATGTGCATGTAGGAATTTTAGTCGAAGCTAAAGTTCTGAAGTAAACTCAAAATCCCCAAAAACTCAAAATCCAGACAACCATCCAATTGTAGGTAAATTTTTACGATAAGGAAGAGTCGTTGGATTTAAACTAAGGAAAAGCAACATCACAGACATATCGAGCCGTTGATCGAAGATCATGATCAACAAAAAACATTCATTTCGGGTAATATCACTTCGGGTAAAACAAGAAGTAAGACCACATCGACAAGGACACGTGGCACAATCAGATGGTGACAAGTGTCTAGGTCCAAGATGACACTTTATCTTACATAATTCATGAAACTAAGTGATATGTGGCAACCACTCGATCAATGCCAGGTCAGCAGTGACATCAACGAGTCACTTCGGGAGTATGTACTTCGGGGGAAATTAAAGTTTACCACTAGTAAACCACACGAAGAGTCGAAGGCTGGAGTTAAGGCTGGTTGTTGATTTAGGATTCTAGGCAATATTTCTTAGTCGTTGGATTAATACAGTAGAATAAGGTAAGCATGGACCATTGACCGACAATAAGCGATCAATGCCATTTTGTGACTTATTTGGTAGGTAAACATTCAGAGGGATTGAACTACCTCAGAGTTCTAGTAACCTGATGTCTCGGACTGCCGAAGCTCCAAAGTAATATCTGACTGTCCATTGAGAAGGAATATTCACAGTCGAGATCCCAAAATCGTACAATGAGAGGGCCATTAACAAAAAATCTTGTTGAGGTTGCGCAGACTGTCCACTCAAACATAGATTAAGACATAACTGTCCAATCTACGAGTAAATAGATAATACATACTTCAATGAAACTTGCTCTGAGAGGGTTGGAAGGTCGCAAAGGTTGGAAGTCATGAAGGACAAAGTTACAAATTCTTGAAGTAAACAAGAACAGTTGACTCACATGTATATTAAGTCATGGTCGTCGCTTTGTTCAAAACCTATGGACAAGTCAGGATCACCCGACTAATGAAAGAATGAATATTGACTAGCCGATCTGTTTTGGGGAAATATACCTTGGGAGGTTTAACGATTGAAAATACTAGAAAATGCCCGAAGGCCAAAGTACCAGAGGACTAGGTTCCAACCCCTAGTTATGGGGTATGAACACATAATCCATGAGGTGCTAGGAAAATTGCTTAAATTAATAAGCCCACAGTCCTAGCTCCTAGACATATGAAAAGTAATTAAGAAGGGAATTGCTGAGAAGCACTCTGACAAAATTTTCTACAAAAGAATTAAATAAATACAAAGGGAGAAGTCTCGAAGGGTTAATCTACAAAGTGAATGATCATTTTCCATCTATATGTACAATTAAAACATAACCGTCGATCTTGATAAGCAATTAATCACTAGCTCGAGTCAACACCTAGTCACGGTATATGGTCACTTGGTGAAATAAATTCCCTATGGGTAAAATCATAACAATCCCTGCACCTTATGTATCTATCTATTGGTCACAACGGTTTGGTCATATGAAAAACAAAGGGGAATTACAAGTTAAGCACCTCTCAATTCTAGGTACAAGAAAATGCATCAGAGAGCGAAGTAACAACTTGACTCGGATCTATTGAGAACTAAGGATGCAATGAAAGTGTGGGATCGAAATAACAAAGTCAATCCATAAATGTTATCGACTCTTAAATGTTTATCAATATATATATGATGATGAATTCATCATGTCATGATATTATATGAATAATAATGAAGGAAGCACAAATGGAGATTAAGTCCGCAGTAACGAGCCCATGGTCATTTGAAAAAGAATGGTTTGAAGGAAGTGCATGTTTTAAGTAGTGATGGGTTAAAATGATGAAACAATTTGCAAAGAATTTGAAGTCTTTAAAAAACTATTAATAATAGTAATAATAGAAGTTATTATTAAATAAATGAAAGGGTTCGATGATTCATTGTCAAAAGACACAATTGTTCAAGTTCACACTAATTGGAATATGATATAAACAAAGAAGTATGGTGAACAAAAGGTTTAGTTGAGTTTGTTGAAGTATACATATTTATGGATTGAATGAAGGTTCATTCTATCAGGTTGGCGCCTGTTTACCAGATGGGTCTTGTATGAGGATTAGATTCCTCACATCTTAGTTGCATCTGAGATCAACAATATGGGACTTGTTATGATGGTTGGATTCCTCATTTCTCAGTTGGATATGAGAACTACAAGCTGGGTCTTGTAACAGAGAGATGGGTCTCTCATAGTTGTTTGAAATTGAAGATATTCAAATATTGACTTTATGTATTCATTCAAGTTAAATTAATAAACAAAATATTTATTCTTTTATATATTGATTGAGAAAATGAAATAAATATGTGTTGTTCAGTTTATTTTTGAAAAGTGAAAATTGTCCAAAGTTTTTTGACACCGATTCACCCCCCCCCCCTCTCTGAATGTCAAGTGCCCATTTCAACAATTGGTATCAGAGTAGGTGCCTTCATCACAATTTAAACATTGAAGGTAGATTCAAAAGAAATGGGTGGAAAATTTTCTATATCCACAAATGAAGCTCCCTTATTTGATGGAACAAATTATTCATCATGGAGGGAAAATATGAAAATATTTTTGGAGTCAAGAGGATTTAGAATTTGGGATTCAGTAGTAAGTAAGTCCTGACACTTAAATACCTCAAAGAGAAAAACAAAAACTACAAAGAAGGCAAGGAGAAACAATTCAATAGTCTTAAAAGTAATCCAGGATGGATTGTTAGACCAAGTCAAAGAAAAGACGAAACACTACAAATCTGCTAAAGAATTATGGCTCCAACTAGAAAATTGTTATCAAAATAAAACACAAGAAGAAGATAAATCCTATAAGAGTGAGGAATGAGACTTAGATTAAAAGGATTCCTATCAGAATGAGGAACATGACTCAGATAAAAAGGATTCTCGTCAGAATAAGGAACAAGACTTTAATGAAGAAGATTCCTATCAGAATAAAGAACAAAACTCAGTAGAAGATAATTCTTATCAGAATAAGGAACAAGATAAAGAAAAAGAATATTGCAATCAGATTGAAGAACATAATACATTGAAAGACATTTCTAATATGAATGAAATGAAATATTTAATTCAATCCTCGGTCATAAATGAAGACGACAACCTCATCAATGAATTGAGGCATACCTCAGTAATCATTAAAGAAAAAGAACATAATCTTAAGACTGATGTTATAATTGTAATAGAAGAGATTCACATGGAACCAAAAACTGGTATACATATTAAAGTTCATATGGAGGTTATTGACAATATTGAGTATACAATTATGTGCACTCTAGAAGACGTGGAGAAACTTCAACAAAAATATATGTTGTTGTTCATTAATTGGGTTGGTTGTCATTGATGTCAACCCTTGAAGAAAGTTCGGTAGAGAATTCCATTAGCACAAATGTTTGGGTAATGGAACCAAGTTTGTTGGATGGATAATGGTATGCGTTTTGATATATTTGCTGATAAGACTATTCTAGATGGATAGTTGTTGGAAGCAGGATAAAGCAGAAAGAAAGGCTATTTTGGGAAAGAAGGCACACATGAGGGAAGCGATAGCTAGAAGAAAGAGAAGCACAGGCACATGCATGGAATACCTAAATGTTAGGGTTAGGGGTTTTGCAATAAATTGTAATGGATGGTGAGCCATAAATGTATAAATATATATACCTAGGTCTCATAGGGGGGAGAGATAGAAAAAGAGGAGAGACTGATAACTAGTTGTAATATTTTGCTATATGACCTACTTTTGTAAGATGTTGAGATGGAGAGGAGTAAGGAGGGTATATTTTGAGGGTTAGATCATAGGACGAGGATCCTGGTGCAATCTAGTCCACCTTCTAATAGATATCGACCCTACTACAAAGAGTTGTAAAGCACACACCACTACAGTTTTGGAATTGCTATAATAAAAGAGCTTGAGAGCCAGATCTTTATGGACGTAGCCTAGGGGGGGTGAACCATGGTAAAACCTGTGTTATGTGACTGAATTCATGTGTTTCCTAGCTTCTTTAGTAGTTGTTGATATGTTAAATAACCGAGTTAATTATATTCCATGCATAATCATGAATGGAAATTTGTGGTGTTAATAAGTTAAAGTAGAACTCTCTGAGCCCACTTCTCAGATCCCCACTCAATCCTAGAATGTAGACACTTGAGTATTGTATTCACCCATTAATACTATCTCGGGTGAGACTGCATAGTGCACTCTGTGTGCTACGTTGCCTTCTGGTTTACCAGGAGGGCCGATAGTTTTAGAGGTTTTGTTGGAACCCCAATAGTTATGAACCCTGGGTCACTCAAGATAAGCATATAAACTCATATAAGAATAATAACCAACAAATGGTTATGTTTCTGTTGGTTGAAATAGTAGAGGATTGAGTAGACGATCTCTATTCAATATTTTTGATATCTGCAAAAAGCAGGTCAAGAGAATATTGAAGCGAACGATGAGAAGGAAAAAATAATGAGCCACTAGAAGGGGATGTTGCGACTGTGGAATCCCACGAGACCATAGATCGAAAGATGGATGAAGAAAAAAGAACTAGAGTTTGCACAGAAAGATAACAAAAACCCGAGAGTAACACCACACAAGTATCTTGAGAAATACGTGTTTACTGATTTGCATGAAGTCTTTTTCTGTGATTTTCCACACTTATTGAAGGAGTGGATATTAAGGTTGAAGGATAACCATGCAATGAAATGGATCCAAAAGTTAGAGTGGACCTCAATACAAATTGAATAACCACAACAGGTGAACAACCAATTCACCCACACAATAGATTTGTGGTTCGACAGTATTGTAGCAGGCTTTATAATAGAATGTTTAGTCTATACAGTGAAGTTGTGAAACATAGTGGAGCAAGAGTTTCTATGTGGGCCTTGAGGAAGGTATATTATATCAATGTATAATTATATTGATATCTTACTGTACAACAAAGGTGTAATGACAATGGATTCAAACAACTAAATTTCCCTTTGTGCATTGGGGAAGGGAGGAAGCATTGACAGAAAGAGACGAAATGGAAGGAGAAATGGAAGGAGGAATGGATGAGGGAAAGAAGGAGGAACCCTTGGACCCAATCATGATGGAAAACGACCAGATCAAGAGGATCATGGTGACAGATGGAAATATGCACAGTGGAGTACCCTATCAATACAAGGTGAATACAAAGAAGAGAGTCCTAGTTGCGAGGGAAGGTTTGGGGAGTGATGAAGAAGAGGTAGAGGATCCTGGGCTATGGAGCAGATTGAGGAACTCCTACATGCAACATATGAGAGGAAGATGAGAGGTCCAGGAGTGGGAAGAGAAGACAAAAATCCTATCCATATTAATGTCAGTGTGGAACCCATAAACCCATGTGCGACTAATACACCAAAGATAACACCACCATTTAGACAACCACATTTTGGGGGAAAAAAGACAAAAGGAAGTACATCTACACAAGGAACAACAACTAGAGGAGCCAATTCAGGAAGCACTAGTCAAGTATATACACCGTGCAGAGGTAGTAGTTCAACATTCATGATGGAAGGACACGATCCCTCTATCAGGTTACCAGAATTCAAAGGAGAAGGGTCGGAGGACCCAAAAAAACAATTGTTTATTTGTGAAAATATTTGGGAAGCAAAACAGATCACAGACGAAGACACTAAACTGGAACAACTAGTGATTACACTGAGGGATTGCACACTGGATTGGTATATAAGTTTAACTACAAACAATTGACCAGGGAAAGCCAAAACGATTGTAGATATCAAGAAATTGTTGGCCAACAATTCACTCCTGCCACATTTAAAATACCCATTATGACAACATAAGTTTCAGACATAGGAAGAGGCTCTGCAGGCATCCATGCATCTAGAAGAAAACTAATATCATCAGATGGATCTAGCCATCGAAGAAATGAAGGAGGATTTGAAGAACTTAACATTCTAGCTAAACCAAAAAATATCAAGGATAAACGAGAAGCCGTTTTGTGTACCACATGAAGGACATAAGGACACCATAAGAACGAATGTCCAACATTCATGCAATATATGGAAGCAGGAATGCCAAATCTGTTACCAACAGGAGGAATATGGTGCAAAATCTGTAAGAAACCGAGCCACGATCCATATCATTGCCCATTGATGCAAAAATACCAGACAGTCCCAACGAGTTCATATTGCAACTTTTGAAAGTCAATGGGACATGATGAAAAAGATTGTAGAACTATGGATTTGATGCGAGAAAGGACATCAGATGCATACAAGGTGTAGGAAGAAATGATGACTGGGCAAGCTCCACCACATTTTAACCAAGGCTGAACCCCATACAACACTGTAGATCAACAATATAATACTGTGCAACAACCATATAATACCACACAACCATAGTACAACACAATGCAACCTCAATACAATACCATGTAGTACAATCAGGTGCCTCAGCATAATGCACTGAGAGGAGATAGAGCTGGCTATAGAGGTGGTGGATGATAAAGAGGAAGATTTGGACGAGGTAGAGGACTAGTGGTATGTCATAATTGTAAAAAACTGAGACATTATGTAAGGGAATTTCCACTCCCAATAGAAAAATTGTATGTATTCTCATGCATTGGACCATGATAAAGAAGAATGTCCAACACTATTAGTAAAGATCCAGGAAATAAGGAATCAAAAAAATAAAAATGTTCAATGGATTTTTGCTGAAACAAGGGATGAAGGATGAAACATAAACATAGTTACATGCGGAGGAGACAATACAAGAAATGACTCGGCTCAACAAGAGCCAGTACAACCCCAGTGGGTGAAAAAGAATGCCGAATGAAGGAGACAATTTGATGCACAAAATGAGAAGGAAACATTTAAGAAAGCCAAACAATAATTCTTGAAGCAAGACATTGCGTCGACTTCAATTGTGCAACAGAGCAAGGAAGCACTAGAGTACGAGATGCCTCCATTTTTGAATAACACCAAAGAAATGCAACCACTGGGACAAGTAAGTACAATCAAAGACTTTTTACAATCATGTGTAAAACCATTGAACGATCCATCTGGTGTCAACATATTATGAAATATGTTAGAAAAATGTAGTATAGAGACAGAAGGAAAACCAGAACAAAGAACAATCAACCACCTACATACAAGAAAATGAAGTAGTTGGGAGTTCAGGCTGAATGCCAACATTGAATATTTCAACATGCGAGATATCATACTAGATCTAGGATCCAAAGTCAATGTATTACCCAAGAAGACATGGCAATGTATGGGAGATCCCACATTAGGATATTCACCTATCCAGCTAAAACTAGAAAACCAACATAGAGTTCTACGAATTGGTAGACTAAAAGGAGTGACATTAGACCTGGATGGAGTGTGCACCAAAGCAAACTTTGAAGTGATTAAAATAGTGGAGAACACAACACCATATCCAGTGTTGCCTGGCTTGGATTGGGTTTTTGATAACCAGGTCATAATCAACTTAAATATAAGAAAAATGACATTCGATTCAGGAGAATATAGGGTCATCGCGCCATTAGATCCATCAGACAGAGAAATGTTTGTAGAACCTACTTGCTTAGATTTAGAAGAAATCAAACAATTGTATAGAACAACTGCATGCGATGAGGATTACGTAAACCCAACTACAAATGGGATACTCAATTGGTGGAGCATTACTTCATGTTCGACAGACTCAGACACAAGTCTAGAAAACTTACAACAAAGGCTACACGAATTTTCCACCAGAAGATGTGCACGAATATACAACACAGTAAGATGGGTAGGCACAAAGATAAGGGAACCACCCAGTTTCCATGGAGTGAATGATCTATAAGTATTCTTGGTACAGTACAAGGATGAAGTGATAGAAAATCAGAGAATCTTAGCACTCGATATAGAACTCAAGGCCACACCTGCAAGATGGTGGGGCACACACAAGAAAACAATGAAGGATTGGTACCAATGTGTTAGAAAAACAGGACTGCGGAGAAATAAAATAAAACAAATGCAGAAACAAAACATAGAAGACACACAATACAAGAGAGACACATAGTTATGTGGTTCACCCAGTGTGGGCTACGTCCATCAGAGAAATTGCCAGGTCCTTCCTTTATTATTATCCAACAAATGAAGGGATACAACCTACAACAAAACCCGTTGTAACTTTCTCTTCTTTCTCTCACAGTATCCTCTCTCAGAATACAATATTCACCATCAACCATAGCTGCAATACATTTCCCTCATAAAATAGGGTTGCCTTCTAGGGAAAAAAAACCCTAACACAATCTCTACCGTTAGATCTGTGACCTTATAATGAACGGTCCTGATTTACACTGAAATTACAATATACTTTTATAAGGCAATTTTTTCTTCAGGGGCTTTGCCCCCGAACCCCCATCGGGGGACACTGCCCTCGAACCCCCGTTAGGGGCCCACTTGCCCCCAGACCCCCCAGCTAGGGGATAGCCTCCCTGGACCCCGTAGAGGGGGTACCCCCCCCTCTGCACTCCCCCGCGTGGAAGAGTGTACATACTTCTGGGGTGTAAATACTTCATGGGGTATAAACACGGTTGAACATAAAAGACCTATAAACCAGGAAGATAATTAGGCTCCACAACCAACAATCTCCCACTTGGAGACTGATCTCAACAACTCCACCACTACTGTATATGATGGACTCTGAACCTTCTTAGACCTGGAAAATTTCTCATCTTCATCTTCATTCTTGAAGACCAACTAAAACTGAGCAAGAACTCAGTTTCTCCTAGGTTACTCCCTTTGTTAACATGTCTGCAGGATTCTGGCTAGTGTGTATCTTTTCCATCTTCAATTTTCCATCTTCCAAGGTCGATCATATGAAGTGGTACCTCAACTGTATATGCTTAGTCTTTGAATGGAAGGCTGAGTTCTTTGCAAGGTGAATGGCACTCTGACTGTCACAATACAACCTGTTTTTCTCCTTCTTCTTTCCCAATTCCTCCATAAACCTTTGTAACCAAATCATCTCTTTACTAGCCTCTATAGTAGCAACATACTCTACCTCTGTTTTTGAAAGTGCAACAACCTTTTGTAGTTTCGAAATCCAACTTACTGTTGTTCCACCTATAGTAAAAACA
>JZKD02S2367447.1:1239446-1259401 GCA_000966675.3 Picea glauca | reverse complement strand
GTAAAAGGAGGTTGCCCCCTCGAAGAGGCTTATTATCTGAAATTATCTCTTTTTCAAGGCGTTGAGTACTTTCCTGAGGTTTTTATATGCTATATTGATGTTTGGTTCTTAACAGAAAGTAAAAGACCTATAAATCAAGAAGATAATAAGGCTCCACAACCAATAGAATGTAAGCGGTTACTACGCATAAGGTTTGGTGCAGAATAGGGAAGAAAAAAGAAGCATAAGTATGATGGATAGGGGGAACCAACGGAACACTTGGAGAAGTGCAGAGCGTTGTGGAAAATAACACCCCCAGAGGAATGGACTCATCATTTTGTACACACCTTATAAGGAATACCAACAAATTGGTATATGGACCAGGAACTGCACAGAGGAACATCGAGTTGGATAATATTGCAACAAAATTTTACAGTCACTTTCTCATTTGAGCATGAGAACCCCAACATAGAGGCAACACTTAAGTAGATAAGAGGGGTGATATTCATTAAGGAACCAGAAGTCAAACTCATAACTGAATAACAACAACAAAACAAACAAATAGTCAAATAATTGTTGTCATGTTACCATGTGCAGGAGGAAGCATGTTGGCACAGGGGCAAACCTAAGGTTGAACTCTAGCAATGCACCAACAAGCCCTAACTACTAGCCCTTTTGGAAACACCTGCGAAGCAGATGCAGTCTCACCCGAAGTAGAAATAGGGGGTTGCAGGACACATGTGTCTACAACCAGAGGAAATGAAAAGTGGATTCAGGACAACAACACACAACAATATTGTTATTCTTTATCTCACTTAAGCCTACTTCACAAGTTATATCTCATATCTAACACAATAATGAACAACAATATAACAAATGGAAAATAGCACAACATCAATCACACATAACAATAAGATATACGTGGTTCACCCTCTCCCTAGGAATACGTCCACATAATTGTGTTTCTTGATATATTATATGAAAACATACATTTCTATTTGTGCACTTATCTTTTAGATTTCTCTCTCTTTCTCTCGTCCCTCTCTGTGCACCCAACTGGAGGGTTGATCTTTGCACCCAGCTGAAGATTTTACAATATAGTCTCAACATTGTTCTCTACAATCGATTCTCAACAACGAACAACAACAACCATGGTATCAACAACCCAACCTCAAACAAACCCTCCTAGGTCTTCTAGACCTTTATTTATACATTAAATAACAAAGTCTAGTTGTCAAAACCCTAGATCCAAAACCCTAGGTCAACTTGACTCATGCTTTAAGGGCTTCACCAACCTGTCTTTCCTTCTTTTCTGCAAGGTGCTCCAAAGCACTCGTTTATGTCTTATTCTACTTGTTGAGTTTTCCACGATCATTTTCCTTATTAATTTGTCTTCATCGATATTATCTTCCAATGGCTATCTTTCCCTTACTTTGCTCCTTCTTTTATGCTTCTTTGACCACTTCGATCCATTCTCGATTAATGTTTCTTCCGCACAATTCGTACTTCGTTATTCTTCCTTAATATTCACTTCCTTCCATAACCAAGGGCCAACAGGCCCCCAATAGTCACCTGTGACTCATCCCGAGTCACTACAGGGTTGAACCTTTTGTTTTACTTCGAATTTAGAGTGTGCAGACCAGCCTGCGTTTTCTTCTCTATCCCTTCCTTTCTTGTGCAGTCTATCTTTTCTATGTCTTGTACCTAGTTTCAACTGCACCTAGTACCCGGACCCTTCTTCCTTATACTTTTACTAAGATTTGCAAGGCAACTGGTTGTCATAATACAATTTCAACCGACTCCCATTTACCAAACCTTCTTTCCATTCTCCATTAAGGGTCTTCAACTGTGCAACGCCTCCTTCTATAACATAGGAAACTTCAAATGGTCCTAGCCAATCTGTCCTAAACTTCCCTGGATGCTTCATGAACTTGCAGTCATATAACAATACCAAATCTCCCTGCTTAAATTCTTTTTTCTTGATGTGTCTATCATGATAAGCCTTTTCTCTTTCTTTTTGTACCTGCTAATGAAATCCTGCAATAAACCTGTCTTCTTCCAATTCCAGTAACTGTGCAATCCTATCTTGAACAACGCCTATGTAATCCATACCTATAAATGCTACGATTCTTAAACTAGGAACCAAGTATTCCATAGGTACCACTGCTTCCAAGCCATATACCAACTTTTGTTTTCTATTTGTTAGTTTGTCCATGACATGTGGGACTAGCTTGTGGCTAAGAAACCATGAATCAGGGGCATCTAAGCCGTCCAAATCACCTAGGTATCGCACCCGGACAGAGCCACACCAGCCCTTAACATGGATAGATTTCCTGTCCCCAAAGGTTTTGAACCAATGACTTTAACATCATGGAGCACCTTAATAACACACTCCATCACCGACTGTCCTACACCTCAGGGACAACCATATACAAAATTAAATTGGGTCTGTGTTGTTAAATTCTTGCAAGTAGTTATGTAGGCCCATAAGACTGCTGGAATTCTTAAATACCAATCATCTCTGTTAACACTACAAATCTCAATTAGTGTTGTCTCCAAGATCTTATTGAAGGCTTTGACTATACTATTCTCTCATGGGTGGTATGGAGTACTCTTATGAAAAATTCATGAGTCTAGGATTCAACATTTTTGTTGATGAAGTGTGTGCCTTGATCACTCATGATAATCTTCGGGCATCCAAACATTGTTATGATATCCTAAAAAACAAACTGTGCAACTATAGCTGCACTACAATCCTTAACTGCTCTTGCTTCTTCCCATTTGGTCAAATACTTTGTCACAGTGATAATATATCTAGCTCCCGTGCGCCTTCGTGGTGGGTTAATAGGTCCCACAAAGTCAATGACCCATTTCTCGAATACTTGTAATGTTAATTGTGGTACTAAATGCATATCATCTCTTTGAGAAGGCTTTCCTACTCTTTGACATACATTGCAGGATCTGTAGTCTTCCTTAGCATCCTTATGTAAAGTAGGCCACTAGAGGCCAACTCTGAGAATATTCTGCATTGTTTCTATCCCTGCATAATGTCCTCTTGCGATGCCTTCATGTGCTTCTTCTAGAATCAATGATCTTTCTACCTCCATAACACATCTCCTCAAGATCTCATCGGGTCCCATTTTATACAATTGTCCATCTATAAGTTGAAAGTCGGATGTGAAGACTACCAGTTGTTTCTTTTGAATGAATGTGTGTTCACAAGGTGCCATTCCTATGAACGAGAATTGAACTATCTCGGCAAAGTGATCATCGAATTTCCTAATGGCCAACAACTGTGCATCTGGAAGTGTATCCTCCAGAGTACTAGGTTCCTCTCCATGTTCCAACCTGGATAAGTGGTTAGGCGCTTTATTCATTCTTCCTGGATTAACCATAATTTCAAAATTATACTCCTATAATAGTAGTATCCATCTGCATATTCTCCCGCCCAACACTGGCTTGTTGACTAAGTATTTCAATGTAGAGTGGTCAGTGAACATGTTAAAATGTCCTCCCAACAAATAGTGTCTAAATTTTTGCAATGCATAGACCATAGCCAAGCCTTCTCTTTCAGTCATAGTGTAGTTCCTCTCAGCTGTAGACAACTTCCTTCTAGCAAAGGCTATAGGGTGGTCGATGTCTCCTAAACCCGGCTGTGCTAAAACTACTCCTAGTGCAATGGAAGAAGCATCGACATGAACATTGAAATCCTTACACCAATCTGGGAAAACCAATATTGGTGCAGTGGAAATTTTCTACTTTAGTGTGTCGAAGCTCTACTGGCATTCTTCTGTCCATTGGAACTTGTTGTCTTTAGTTAATAGCTTCTCCATAGGTGTTGTTATCTTTGCATAACCCTTAATGAAATTTCTGTAGTATCCAGTGTGCCCCAATGTAGTGTGAAGATGTATGGCCAAAGTAGGAGGAGGTATATCAACAATGATGGAAATATTGGAAGGATCTACCAACAATCCCTGCTTACACACAATATGCCCTAGTAGCACTCCAAAGGGTGAAAATAAAATACATTTTTTTTTTTTAAATTCAAGGCAATCTGACATTGCCTACATTGATCTAACATCAATATTAAACATTCAATATGGTCTTTCAGTAAGCTAAAGACAATCTAATCATCAAAATAATATTCTAGGAACTTCTGTAAGAACTCCTTAAATGCTTCGACCACCACCCTAGAAAAGATGGTCAGTGCATTCTTCAAGCCAAAAGTCATCATAGTGTATTGAAACAAACCCCATTCTGTTGCAAATGTGGCCTATGTCGATCTTCCTTAGCAATTCTGATCTGATGATAACCTGAAAATCCATTTGTGAATGAGTAGGCCTCTTGTCCTCCTACATTATCTAGAACTTCATTAGTAAAGGGTGTAGGGAAGGGGTCATGTAGCCATGCATCATTCAGTTTCCTCAAATCTACACAAATTCTAATTTCTCTTGTCTTCTTATATTGGACCACCATAGGGCTAATCCATTCAGATTCTTCAATAGGATCTATGATTCCTGCTTCCAACATTCTATCCAATTCAATCCTAAATTTCTTCTTATATTTGGGATTCAGTCTATAAGGTCTCTGCTTGATAGGTCTTGCATCTGTTCTTAAGGCAGTCTTCATTTCTCCCATGGGCCCTTTAATGCCCTTCATGTCTATGAACTTGGTTGGAGACAAGTCTTGATATTCATGTAATAGCTCTGTGATCTTTCTGATAGTAGAAACATCCCAATAGTCTCCCACATTTGTTAGTTTAGGTGTTAGCTCTATTCCAATATTAACTTTCTTGATTTTAATGGGTTGTCCAACAAAGGGTAATTCAATATCAGGACCTTCTATGTCTCTGTGACCTTTAGTTTCTGCAATGTTTACATATCTAGGGTCATCATCCTCATCAACATTAATATTGTAGCAATCTTGTAACTACTGAAGTGGCACAGTCCATTCATCTCCTTCCTAGGTAAAAGGGAAGTTAGGTGCCTCCTCAAAGACGTTCTTTCTCATAGTTTGTAAAGACTAGTCTACTATAGGGTACTGAATTTCAAATAAAAAGGTAGCTATAAAGTTATGAGTCATTCCATACTAGTTTGTAGTGATGAGGCGCAGTTCTGCATGCAGATACCAGTTGATAGGTGTAGTATCCAAGGTGTTAATGAACTTGTGCACCCACTATTTTTTAGGATTGTTTCCCCAGGCCACCTCACAACTTCGCATGTGGTCCTTAGGACAACTTTGGCTTGTGTAACGAACTTCACATCCTTCATCTTGTTCTGAAAAGTGCACTGTCAATAAGGTGTGACAATGTGTCCACTCCGCGATGTTCCTCTTATGTTCTCCCCACCATCTAGTTGGTGTGGCTTTCAATGCCTCATCCAGTGCCAACATCCTCTGTTATACTAGTACAATTTTCTCAATTTCAGCTAGAAATGTCTCTAAGTGATTCAAACCATCAAACATTGGAAGATTACTTACTTCTGTGATGATCCAACAAACTTCTCTAGTCAATATGGCACATCGTCATGTGGAGACCTCATACATCCTGTTCTGCAAATTTTCTAATGCCTCTTATAAATCTGATGAACATGCGCTTTCACTCTCCCAGCTGAGGTTTCCATCTGTTGTAGGATTAATGTAGTCCTATTTTCTTGATGTCATGTTGTTGATGTTTTGTTGCTCATCTGCGGAGTCTTCTTCCTTGATCGGTTCTGTGTATCTGTGACCTTCATCTGGGTCCAAAGGTGCGATGAATTTAAGGCCATTACCCTCAAAGGTCATTCTTCTCTTCTTTAGGTCATCAACAATCGAATAGTTGAAAGCCCAATCAATTCCTAACAATGACGTAGGATAAGGACATCTATCATCAACAATTTCAATCACCTCGAAATCTAAAAATTTCCTTATCCTATCAATATCTACAAGAACATGCTCTAGTCTTCCAAAGGGGCTCACCGCCTACTGATTGGCCATCCTAAGCTTGATAGGAGAGTAAATCAGTCTAGGTTTTCCCATCAGTGTCCAAGTCTGCTTCGTCATCACATTGACTTCTAATCCCAAGTCGAGGACCACATAGTCCACATCATAGTCTCCAATCTGAGCACTAAGGTTTAATTCCTTGTTTTTCCTTCTCCTTCTAGATACCTGATGTATTGCTTTATTCAACAGAGGATCTACCCTTCCTATCTCATACTTTCTTATCAAGTATTGGAGCTCTTGTACAACTCTTTCATCCTTAATCAAATTAATGCAAGTACATAAGAATTCTATAATCTTGCTTACCTCTTTTTCTTTCCTAGCAGACTGATCAAATGCCAATGGCATTCCACATTCCCTTACTTCTAGTTGTGCCTTAGATGAAGAAGCTTGTCCTTATACAAATTCTTTCCTTGCTTCCTCAAAAGTATGCCTCTCTCTCTTTGGATCAAACAATTGTGCCTTCTCTACAACTTTTCTGATCCTTGATCCTTCTGTAGTCTTTCTTGGAGTCACTCTGTCTTCTCCTGTAACAACACCTCCTCTAGTAATAAAAATGGCTCTAGGGTATTCACCACGAGGTTCTACTAATACTAATTGTACTTGTTGGTTTCCTCCTTGTCTCTCCTGGAGTTTGGCCAACAATACTGGACAATCTTCAATGACGTGATTAAATGAGTTACAATAGTTGCAAGTGGTACAAGGGTTCTGCCAAGCCCTTGCCAAGTGTCTTGGTTGTGCACAATTATAACATATGATCTATCTTCTACCTCGACCCATGCCTCCTCTTCCTCTTATTATGAATCCACCACGAGGGTTGAATTTTCCTCTTCCTGGGGAGTTGAACTGCACATTATTTCCTTCTTTTTGTGTTTCTCCTTTAATTCTATATGTGTCCCTTGACCTTTCATGCATGAGATCCTAAGCCCTACAATCCTTCTCATCATGTCACATAGACTTGCAGAATGTGCAGTAAGGATTGGTAGGTGTCTGGACATATTTTTGACTATAATAACATTCACAAGGGTGATGTCTCATTCTAAATACCTCACTCCAGGGTACAATAGTTTTCTTCAAAGGACTAGGTGGTACAGAGGCCAAGTATTCATGAAATAGGGGGAAATTCTCTTTGTCATGGTCCTCTAATTTACATATGATACACCAGATATCTTCTCTATCCTCTTTTCCTTTGTCTTTATTCATATCTTCGACCTGTAAGGATAAACTGGTTAACTAATTTAATATCTGACTCATACCTAGGATGACTTCTCCTACAAGGGTTTCTTCTAGTTTCATAGTGATCTTCAATGCTTCATTATGTGATGCAACCTTCTATTGCATCATAGGGACTCTGATATGTGGCAAGAGAGAGACAATGAACCACTCTTTATTCTATTTGTCTGGACTATGAAAACTCAATCAACTTGTCAGATTCTTAAACCTCTGATCAAACTCCCAAACAGGTTCAATGACCTTCTACTTGATCTCTTTCAGCTATGTAATGCATTGTGACACCGACTTAGGTTTCTTGAATTCTTCACTCAATGTAGTCTTCATAACATTCATCGGTTTAGGCTGTCCAAGTCCTGAAACAAACTTCATATACCAGTTCAAAGTGTGATCCCTCAAGGTGGTACTAAGCTAGGTTCTCTTAACAACTTTTTCGATGACTTGCTTGATACTCCATATAGCTTCACATAAGAACCAGTGCTGATCAGGATCTTCAGATCCATCTCCTCTAAATATCGATAACCTCATTTCATCTGCCATAGATCTTCCTTGGATTTTCTACTGAGTGTGTACTAAACTTCTTGTAACAGTACTCTAACTTCTCTAACTACTTTGATTACTCTAGTTTCTCTGGTTACTTAATGCTTCTATAACAACAGGAGGAGTAATAGTACTCACTTTGACAGAAGGCTCAGTTCCTGAAATTTCTAGTTCTCCTCGACGAAGATCATTATGTGCTTCCTCTGTTCTTGCAGATTTTGAATGCTCTTCGTTTGTTAGATTTGCTTCTTCTCCACTGTAGAATCCTTCGTCTCCATAGTTATTCTTAAATAGGTTCATAAGAGGAACCTCTCTTAATGGTCTCCCACTGCATGTGTGTCCAACATTTGTGTCATTTTTGCTGTCTGAATTCTTGAACATTAGCTTCACCCTATCTTTAGGATATTCTTCTCATGCAATAACATCTTAATCCTTAGCTTTAAGAAGTGTAGGAACTTTCCTTTAGGTCCCTTAAATAAGTACCTCTCTTCTTGGCTATATGATTCAACTCTGTCAATGGAAAACTCAGTAATGTATTCTCCGATAGTTCTATCATACTAGAGATCCACGAACCTAGACACAACATTATCAACTCTCTTGAACTTCTTGATCAATGTTGCTATCCAAACCATAGATGGTCTATATCTGATCTAAAATTGGGTATCTTCTAATCTATATAACCACTCATATAACTCTGTATGAATTCCTCCAAAGAAAAACTTGTGTATGTCAGTGAAGATGTATCTTCTCAACTAGTCTTTTGTACTAACACTAGGATTATTGTTCTGGGCTTCAACGAAGTCCTTCTATTGTTCTTCTATCCACTTCTGAATTTATGTCTTAGATGGGAACCACCTTGAAATTCCCTAAAAAATATCCCAATCCTAGCAACATAACCATTTGTTGGCACAGGGGTAGACCTAGGGTTCAACTCTAGTAGCGCACCAACAAGCCCTAATTATTGGCCCTTTCGACAACACCTACGAAACAGATGCAGTCTCACCCAAAGTAGCAATAGGGGGTTGTAGGACACAGGTGTCTACAACTAGAGGAAATGCAAAGTGGATCCAAGACAACAACACAAAACAATCTAGTTATTCTTTATCTCACTTAAGCCTACTTCACAAGTTATATCTCAGATCTAACACAACAATGCAATAACAATATAACATATGGAAAATAACACAGCATCAATCAAACATAAAAAAAGGATATACGTGGTTCACCCTCTCCCTAGGGATACATCTACAAAACTCTGTTTCTTGATATATTATATGAAAACATACAGTTCTATCTTCAAACTTAGCTTGCAGATCTCTCTCTCTTTCTCTCATCCCTCCCCATGCACTCAGCTGTAGGGTTGATCTTCGCACCCAGTTGAAGATCTTACAATATAGTGTCAACAATGTTCTCTACAATCGATTCTCAACAATGAACAAAAACAACCATAGTATCAACAAACCAACCTCGAATAAACCCTCCTAGGTCTTTTAGACCTTTATTTATACATTGAATAACAAATTCTAGGTGTCTAAACCGTAGATCCAAAACCCTAGGTCAACTTGACCTATTCTTTAAAGGATTCACTAGCCTATATTTCCTTCTTTTCCATGAGGTGATCCAAATCACTCATTGATGTCTTCTTCTTCTTTTTGAGTTTTCCACGATCATTTTCCTTACTGCTTTGTCTTCCTCGATATTCTCTTCCAACAACTAGCTTTCCCTTACTTTGCTCCTTCTTTTTTGATTCTTTGACCACTTCGACCCATTCTTGGTTAATGTGTCTTCCATCTAGTTTGTACTTCACTCTTATTCCTTAATCTTCACTTCCTTCCATAACCAAGGGCCAACAAAGAACCATATGAAGATGATCCATGTGACATTCATATCGAGGAAACGAAAGGAGAAAGAGAAGTGGAGGGTCCACATGTAGAATCAAAAGTAATTGTTGCGCCGATCAAGGTGAAGAAAGTCAATGTTGGGACAATTGAGAATCCCAAAATGGCTAGCATTGGAAACTACTAGGATGAGAAAACAATGGAGAGAATAATAGAGTTATTGCATGAGTACAACAATCCATTCCCCACAACATTTACAAAAATGAAGGGTATAGCAGGAGAGCTAGGATAAATGAGGATACCACTCAGAGCTGAAGCGAGACTGATCAGACATCAACCATACAGATTAAATTCGATATATAAGAACAAAGTCAAAGCTGATATCGAAAAGATACTTGAAGCTAGAATCATAGAACCTGCGGAAGAATCAGAATGGGTACACCCGATGGTAGTTGAAGAGAAAAAACAAGGTGGGATAATAATATGCGTCGACTTGAGGAAGTTGAATGATGCATGCCTACATGACATGTTCCCTACACCTTTCACGGATGAAGTATTAGAGAATGTAGGAGGACATGAAGCTTACTCATTCACTAATGGATTCTCAGGATACCACTAGATCAAGATAGCACAGGAAGATAGATACAAGACCACATTTTCTACAAAATGAGGATCCTACCAGTACACAATCATGCCATTTGGACTGAAGAATGCACCAACAATATTTTCCAGAGTAGTCATCACTACATTCAAGGAGTTTATCCACTAGTTTCTAGAGGTATACTTGGATGACTTGATAGTCTATAGTATATTGAAAGACCATGTAGAGGTCTTGCGACTAATGTTAGAAATATGTAGGCAGTGCTAGATATCATTAAACATCAAGAAATTTATCTTCTGAAGACCGTTTGGGATACTATTGGGCCATATAGTGTGCAAGCAAGGTTTACTAGTAGATCTTGTGAAGATTGTAGTAATTGTTAACTTTCCACCACCAAAGACAGTCTGTCAACTAAGAGAAACATTGGGACACACATGATACTACATAAAGTTTATCAAAGGGTACACACAGATTACTACGTCAATGGAGAAACTGTTAAGGAAAGATACAAAGTTTTAGTGGAATGAAGATTGTCAACATGGTCTGGATATGCTGAAAGAAAAGATGGTCACCACGCCAATACTAGTATTTCTAGATTGGGATAAGACATTCCATGTACATGTAGATGCATCAGCCATAACACTTGGAGCTATTTTGGCGTAGCCAGGAGTGAGATATTTGGATCACCCTATAGCATTTGTGAGAAGAAAAATATCAGAATCAAAGAAGAAATATAACACCACAAAGAGGGAAGGCCTAGCTATGGTCTACGCACTGCAGAAATTCAAACATTACTTATTGGGAAAACATTTTAAGATGTTCATAGATCACCCAACCCTTAAATACCTAGTCAACAAGCCAATGTTGGGGGGGATAATCTGTCGATGGTTACTATTGTTTCAAGAGTTTGATTTTGAAGTAATAGTCAAGACAAGAAATTTGAACGCAGGACCTGACCACCTATCAAGGGTCACAAACGAAGAAGAACCCACAAATTCAGATGACAACTTTCTGGACGCACAATTATTTTCAGTCCACATCACTGATGAATACTTTGTAGATATCATCCAGTACTTGAGTATAGGTACTGCTCCACGAGAATATAATACCGTGCAGAAGAAGAACTTGGCAGTATGGGCCGCATAATATCAGTTGATCACATGACACTTATACAAAATGGGTGCAGATAGCATCTTGTGAAGATATGTAATAGAACACGAAAAACCAAGGGCTTTAGTAGAAGCCCACGAGGGAATAGCAGGAGGAAATTACGTAGGAAAAGATACTGTGCATAAGGTATTGCACATAGGACTATGGTGGCCGACCATTCACAAAGACTCAAAAGAGTACTGCCAGAGATGCGATGTCTGTTAGAGGGTTGGTAAACCCAATAGAAGGGATGAGATGCCATTGCGACCACATGTAACATTGCAGGTATTCGACAAATGAGAAATAGGCTTTGTGGGACCAATTAACCCACCAAAAAAGAGGACAAGAGAAAGATACATTATCACCACGACATAATACTTGGCAATATGGGTGGAAGCAACACCAGTTAAATATTGCATCGCATAAACAACAACACACTTTCTATTTGAACAAGTGATCACTAGATTTGGTTTCCCAAGAATACTGATGAGCGAACAAGACACTCACTTCATTAACAACACTATTAAGTCTATGACATAAGAGTTTGAAGTCCACCATCAAAAGAGAACTCCATATCACCCACAGACAAATGGAACAGTAGAAGAATTTAACAAAATACTTGAGAATGCATTGACAAATATTTGTAATGTCAACAGGGATGATTGGGACCTCAAAATTCCAGCAACATTGTGGGAATACAGAACCACATGTAATACGTTGACATGACAGATGCCATTCATATTAGTATACGACCAAGAAGCAGTCGTTCCATTAGAATTTCTGGTACCCAATCTATGCATAACATCGATTACGCACATGCCAGAGTGAGGTGCAGTACATGAGAGAATAAATCAATTGATGATCATGGAGGAAGATTAGATCCTAGCAAGGTTCCACCAACAAGTTCAGAAATCAAGGGAAAAATATTGGCATGAAATACACATCAAGAAGAAAAATTTCAAAAAAGGATACTTAGTCTTGATGTACGACAAAAAATCCACTCAACATCTAGGAAAACTCAAAATACACGGGTTAGGAACATACGAAGTAAGAACTGTCACAGATGGGGGAGATGTAAAATTGAAATACTTAGGGGGCACATAACTTAGAGGGATGATCAACGGGAGTCGACTGAAGCTGTATAAGGATAGTAGACCACCCATAACTTGAAAGTCACTGCGCGCGGACAAAAAAAAAAAAACAACAGGATATTAAATGACACCAATAGAGGTTCAGTGCACCGCAAGGAGAAGGAGAACACACACACTTAGGAATACAAATATGGAGAAGACAAGGCCAAAGGTTAGTTCAAAACAGAAACAAGTAGGAAAGGTAATGACAAAAAAATAAGTACTAAATGACGAAGTCAAGTGGAATTAAATGCCAGAAATGACTGACGGGATGCCACATTAATCACGCCAACTAGAGACGGTGAGGGAAAGTAATGGAAAGTATGAAGGAATCAGAGGTTCATTGAATCCATAATAAATAAAGTTTCTTAGACAAGATTCACATGATTCCCATACAAAGAAAGGATGCGGGACCAAAAAGATATTGCGAAGTTAGAAGAGGCAGAGAGATATAGAGCATACAAAGCACAAAGCGAAGTTCACAGAACTTGACGGATGATAAAATTTCACCACCATGGCACCACCCAAACAAGCCGAATCGAGATAGACTGCTAAAAAATCCAGAGTTAGGACCAGGGCACAAATACAATCGCAAGAAAGCGAACAACAACCACCAGAGGTCGTCAATGTAGATGAAATCCTATCACCGGATATAACACCATTAAACCCCACACCCATTGTGGAGAAAAACCCGAAGACAACATTAGTGGGCATGGATGTGGATATGACAGAAGAGGGACAGGGCCAACAGAATGAGGTCACAGGCAACCAAGTGCAACTAGAAAACCCTGATGAATCCCTGAGAGTCAATGTGACAACTACGAATTAGGAAGCAGCAACCGAGCCAGGTGAATCACAAGAAACCGTGTTGGAACACCCACATGAGGGAATAGTCAAAGGCATCACAATACAAATAGAACAATATGATAAATAATGACCAATGGATGATGGAACCTCAAGTCAGCCACCACCACGAAAGGACAAGCACACAGTACTTAGGTCACCACACAAACAACCCATCACAATGATTGTGTTGTTGCACATACCAGAAGGGGTGAGGGTAAAAGAAGATTTGTTGGGATATGTAGAAAAACCAAATTACTCAGACCATGATGTAACAGACATGGACAATTTTTTAGAGTTCACGAAGCAAGTCTACCTATAGAATTTGGCTCTAGATGCATTTGGGGCACCAATTCATCAACCTCTCCAGTGGACAGTAGGATTGGAAAAAACAAGGATCTTATGTTTGCTAGAAATACCAGATTTTGGTAGAGGACAATATGAAAATAGTTTCATCAAACAATTGATGGTGGTCATAGATGGTAGAGATATATGGTTGGACAAGATTGTCTCAATAGATGTAGAGATCATAGTGCATATCAAAAGGATTCCATCATGGGGCATGGATCCTGCACAATTTCTCGACAACAAAACAAAAGAGAAATAAGTCATTGAGGATATCAAAAAGAAATACGACACTGACAAGGGGATGCATAGAATCATCATCAAATAGATCAGTGACATTGTGAAAACAATGGCCACAAAAATCATGGCCTGCAAGATACTCAGAAAATGTTGCAAGGAGGAAGTCCCGACTGAGGTTGTTGCAGTTGCAACACATTGTGCCGAGGGCACCATAGTCAGTTGGGCCCCTTATATTTTGAATTTGTTTCTGGATGACTGCAAGGATGCACATGATCTGGGAACACAATTTCATTATTCATGGTTGATCATGATGATAGCCATTATGGGATGGAAGGAACCAAAATATGTATTTTTTGCCACCAGACCCAAACCCAATCATGGAGCGAGATATTTATTACTTGGTGTCGCTTCAGATGCCAGGACCAGAAAGATTAATGCATCTATATTCGAAGGATATCTCCACGATATACATGAGACCATCGCCAATCTATGGAGAATAACACTGCAGACTGATGCATACTATCATAACATAGCTAACTTTAAGGCCACTTGACATGCGATGTGGATCTAGGCATGCAAGGACCCCAACAAGTAGTGGATACAACTGCACTATTGCATCATAGAGGGTGACATAGAAATGACTATTAAGGATTGGGAAGATAATTAGAGGATTCCATTATTCACTTGAGACATGCCTCTAGGGGCAGAGGAGGAGGAAGCAATGCAGGAACATCCACATGATGAGGAGGCAGGGTAGGTAAAGACACAATGCCAGGAAGTCCTAGTGCCCAAGAAACCAAGAACAGGCCAGACCAAGCAAAAGAAGATGAAAGGAGGGACACCTGAGGAAGGAAACTAGAAGGGGAAGAAGAATAATACACAGGCACCCCAAGAACAACAAAAATAGGTTGAGGCAGTGAAAGGGACTACACCAAGTCATGATCCATAAGAAGCAGGCCCAAATAAGAGACAAACTACTCAGACCGGGGGTGCGCGTAAGAAGATGAAGGTGCATAGAACACCTCTTGAGTACACGATTACAGAGGATGATGCTAAAATGATAGCCCAAATAGTTTAGGACCACACATCTGAGGATTTGATAATGCTGCATCATAGGGAAAAAATTCAAGAGGAGATGACATAAATGTGATATATCCTCAAGTAGATTGGGGATGCATAGGCAACCAACAATAGCAAAGAAACAAGTCCAACGACATTAGAGGCAGGAGAAGAACTAGAAGAAAATGAGCGGGACACATTCCACACAATACTACAACCGAGTTCAACATTTCACATTACACCCATCATGATTTGCATGGACGAGATCGTGGGGCAGAAACCCCTAAAGGACTTAGCTCATTTACAATTGGTATTGCTGCGGATACCATCCAAGGCTCTACATAAGCTATAGTTTAGTGTTACTTAGGAGGTACAGTCTCATGCACACACAAACATAGCCTAAGTACAATGACTAACGGATAAATGAGATGATATGGAATTGATATGCGAGCAGGCCAAGATCGATACCAAAGAGGAGAGGGAATGCATGAACGGATTGGAACGAAAAGTGGTCAGAGCTTACGAGAATATTCCAAAGACCACTTAGAGAGATGAACTCACAACAACAGAGAAGATTGATCATATTGCATAGGAAATCGATCAATATCAATAGGAGATTGAGAATCTATACACGCAAATTACACCTACCATGCCACCAGAGGTAAGGGAGCAAAGGAAACATGAGGCAACAACCTAGATATAGGAGATAGAATGACAGGTCAACACAACAACCAAATTGTTTGAAAAAGCAACATAGTTCTAGACAAAGCTGGAAGAGGGTCAACATGTCCAACAATGGGACAAGGAATAATAAAGGATCAACGTAGCTATCCAATACCTCAAGCAGAGTCCATCACAGATCGTGTTAAAGGGGCACAAGATATGAAGAAATTGCAAACAGAACTTGTCACTGTGTAGACATAGAAAAAGGAGCACTAGGCTCAAATGGAACCACTCCAGGAGTGAGTAGCAGAGGTCATTGCATAGGCAGAAGAAGCCAAGAAATATATGGCATAGACCCAGGAAGAGTGTGTAGAATTGATTAGCGATGAGATTTCAATACAAGTAGTGGACGTACTCAAGAAGAAGACCATGCATGCTCAAATTCACAAGCAATGGAGCTTATGGAGAAATTATAAGTGATCACTAGGGATATTGAAGAAGAACACAAAGGTTAGGTGTCTCAGGATGAGCCACATGTCAATGTTGGGGGCCTGTTGGAAGCAGGCCAAAGAGGAAAGAAAGACTATTTTGGGAAAGAAGGCACACATGAGGGAAGTGATAACTAGAAGAAATATCAGCACACACACATGCATGGAAGACCTAACGATGTTAGGTTTAGGGTTTTTGCAATATATTGTAATGGCTGGTGAGCTAGAAATGTATAAATATAGATACCTAGGTCTCATAGGGGGGAGAGCTAGAAAATGAGGAGAGACTGATAACTGGTTGTAATATTTTTCTATACGACCTACTTTTGTAAGCTATTGAGCTGGAGAGGAGTAAGGAGGGTAGATATTGAGGGTTAGATCATAGGCTGAGGAGCCTAGTGTGATCTAGTCTACCTCATAATATATCTCGACCCGACTGTGAAGAGTTGTAAAGAGCGCGACATTGTAGTTTTGGAACTGCTATAATAAAAGAGCTTGAGAACCAGATCTTTGTGGATGTAGCCAAGGGGCATGAACCATGGTAAAACCTTTTTTATGTGGTTGAATGCATGTGTTTCCTTGCTGCTGTAGTAGTTGTTGATATGTTAAATAATCAAGTTAATTATATTACATGCATAATCATGAATGACAGTTTGTTGCGTTAATAAGTTAAAGTAGAACTCTTCGAGCCCACTTCTCAAATCCCCACTCAATCCTATACTATAGACACTTGAGTACTGCAGTCACCCATTAAGAATATCTTGGGTGGGACTGGACAGTGCACTCTGTGTGCTGTGTTTCATTCTGGTTTACCAGGAGGGACGATAATTTTAGATGTTTTGTTGGAACCCTAGTAGTCATGAACCTTGGGTCACTCAAGATAAGGATACAAAATCAGATAAGAACAATAACCAACAATAGTACATGTCATGCCATTTCTGGTGGTATGTGGAATGTCACATAAATCCTCATGGTTAGAGAGTTATGGCCATGTGAAGTTTGAGAACCCTCATGAGTCATCTGGAAGCCCCAAAATGTCAAAGTAGTCAAAGTGTTTGCAAAAGAAGTTATTTAAATAATAAAGTTAATGGAGAACTCCATAAAATAAGGAAAGAGGGATGCTACATGAAAGTATAAATAAGAGGCAATGCTCTCTCATTTAATCACACTTGAACCTATTGAATATCATTGAATATCTATTTTGTGAAAGGTTATTTGGGCAAGTATTATGGATAGAAAAAAGTGCGGCAGGAAAAGTGTGTCAGGAAAAGTGCGGCAGGAAAATAGCGGTAGGAAAAATGTGGCAGAAAAAGTGTGATAGAAAAAGTGCGACAGAAAAATCACAGCAGAAAAATTGTGGTAGAATAAGTGAGACAGAAAAAGAGCGACAAAAAAAGTGCGGCAGAAAAATCGCGATAGAAAAAGTGCGGCAGAAAAATCGTGGCAGCAACATGGTTGGGGTCTATTTATGAGAGATATGGCACATCTTGTTTGATGTACATGTTGGGTACATGGTTGAGACAAGTAGTTGATGAGTTATCACATACATGAGGTGTATAGTTGATGAGTTGGCACATACATGAGGTGTATAGTTGATGATGTTGGTACATCTTGATGAGTCAAGTTTGATGCATGGTACATGTTGGTTTAGGTTATTGGTACATGTTGTTTGGTGCAGGTTGATTGGTACAGGTTGTTATAGGTTATTGGTATAGGTTGACAGTGGCAGTGGTTGATTTAGTGATAGTGACAAGTTGTATACATTTGGCATTTATATTTTAGGGCAGTTGGACGGGGCAAGGATAGGTGGTTGTAGACAATTTTCGGTTGTAGCCGAAGAATTTAGGGGGTTGTAGCCTCCTTCTAGTTGTAGCCAGAGAATTGGGGATTTGGAGCTTCCCTTAGGTTGTAGCCTGAGAAAGTAGGGGGTTGGAGCCTTGTTCCAATTGCAGCTGGAAAACAAATGAAGTTGGTGCTTCCAATGAATGTAATTCTTCAATACATATATGAAAAAACATTCCTTGTTTTTCTCCCGCTTTGGGTTTTCACATAAAAACATCGGTGTACTATGTATGTGTATGACTTCTCATTTGTTCATTGTTTATTTACTTTGAAATTATTGGATGATAATGCTACATTGATATAACACTTGCATTATATGGTTAAAAAGGATTAAATTTCTCTATTATTGATTCACCCCCCATCTTAGTAATCCAACAATTGGTATCAGAGAAGGTTCCTTCAGAAATCACTTTAACCACTGAAAGGTAGATCATGGAGAGAAACAACATGTATAAAAATGGAATACCACAGTTTGATGGACATAAGTATGCATTTTGGAGCAGAAGGATGAAAACATATTTACAGGCACAAGGATTTGAAATTTGGCAATCAATTGTAGATGTATACAAATAACCAAGAGTTCCACTGACAAATGAAAGAGCAATAAAACTCGGGTAAAATAATTCCAAAGCCACAAATTCACTTCTGAATGGTCTTTGTGAATCAGTTTACACCAAAGTTATACATTGTAAATCTGCTAAATAGATTTGGGACAAGCTTCAAAATATTTATGAAGGAGATTCAAAAGTCAAAGCAACAAAGCTTCAAACTTATAGAAGTCAGTTCGAACAACTAAATATGAAGAAGATGAGCATATTGCAACTTACTTCTTATGAGTCGATGAAACAGTGAATGCAATCATAGGATTGGGAGAAGAAATCAAAGAATCTGTAATTGCTCAAAAGTTTCTAAGATCTCTCCCTATGAGATTTGATCCTAAGATATCAACACTAGAAGAAAGAGCATATCTAGACTCAATTATCATGGACGAACTACATGGAATATTCACAGCATATGAAATGAGAATTGAACAAGAAAATATAGATATAAAAGAAGCAAATTTAAAAGCATCCAAATGGTCAAATAAAAAGGGAAAGAAAAAGGAAAAAGAACATAGCAACAACAGTGACATCTCAAAAGATGATGAAGAAATGGCCAACTTTGTCAAAAGATTGGACAAGGGAACCAATGAAAGATATAAAGGTAAGTTTCCTTTGATTTGTTTTAATTGTGATGGTATTGGTCATTTTGATAACAAATGTCCTCACAAGAATAAGAAGAGGAATGATTAAGATTACTCAAATAACAAACAAACATATAAAGGACAAAGAACCACAAAGAAAGTTTTCAAGAAAAGATTATGCACCAAAGAAGACATATCATCATCAGATGAAGATGAAGTCAATGACATTGAGACATAAAGAGTTCTATTCATGGAAGTAGAATACTCTGACAAAGAAGACATCGAAGAAGAATATGATGATCAGGGGATCAAATTTTGCTCAAATTTCAAAGTGCTCAGAATGCGACGAAAACAGTGCCATTGCGTCCGTCTCGTCTTCCTGATTCCGGAGGTATATTTACTTTGTCAAATGGACTCCGTATGGAGAATATATCACGATCTGTTCATCAAGCCAAACAGAGAAAAATTTTGATACTGACTGTACCAGTCCGTACAGTCCGTACGGTCTGATGTGGCAGGACCGTACGACCGTACAGTGGTGACGTGGCAGATGTTGATTGATTGACTGTTGGCAAATCGGGAGCTGACATGTGTCTGGTTGGATGGAAAATGATATGAGGACACATGGCCCAATCCATGGGTGCCACGTTTCACTCATTGGTTGGCTAGTGGTTGTATGTAAAATATAAGGGAGTCCGCGGGGTTCGACCCCCGGACCTCCCCAACACCTAACACCTTCGCACGACTACCTGACCATTGGGCCACGAGTTAGTTCTTATTTAACATATGGTTTCAATATTATTTGAATTCGTTCATTGTATTAAATGGAAAGGGGGGCGGGCCGGGGCT
>JZKD02S2367447.1:1220892-1235745 GCA_000966675.3 Picea glauca | reverse complement strand
TGTATGAGCCTCCATTGATTGATGATCAAGGAGAGCATGTTCAGATTCCTTCCATAGATGATTTTTCTCCAGAGTATCTAACATAACTGTAGGAAGACACCATCCTTGACAGGAGAATGCGAACTTCAAAGCGAGGAAATGTGGAGTATTTGCGAGTTGGTCTTAAAGGGACCAATCCATGCAAGGCCAAGTGGATTGAGGTTGGAAGGGTGAGGGAACTATACCCTCATCTTCACATAGACTGAGATAGTCTTTTGGACATCCAAAAGCTTCCCAATGGGGAGGTGTGATTAGGGGATCAAATTTTTCTCAAATTTCAAAGTGCTCGGAATGCGACGAAAACAGTGCCATTGCATCCATCTCGTCTTCCTGATTCCGACGGTATATTTACTTTGTCAAATGGACTCCGTATAGAGAAGATATCGTGATCTGTTCATCAAGTCAAACAGGCAAAAATTTTGATGCTCACTGTACCAGTCTGTACAGTCCATACAGTCTGTACGGTCTGACGTGGCAGGACCATACGACCATACACTGGTGACGTGGTAGATGTTGATTGATTGACTGTTGGAAAATCGGGAGCTGACACGTGTCTGGTTGGATGGCAAATGATATGAGGACACGTGGCCCAATTCGTGGGCACCACGTGTCACTCATTGGTTGGCTAGTGGTTGTATGTAAAATATATGGGAGTCTGCGGGGTTCGACCCCCGGACCTCCCCAACACCTAACACCTTCGCATGACCGCCCAACCATTGGGCCACGAGTTAGTTCTTATTTAACATATGGTTTCAATATTATTTAAATTTGTTCATTGTATTAAATGGAAAGGGGGGTCGGCCGGGGCTTAGCCCCGACCCGTGGTTCCGTTATACCACATAACCGTGTATTAAAATATATGGCGCGGGTTTATAAAACATAACCCAAAGTTTATATGACCATATTCAAATGTTTGCACGCGGGGTTAACACATATACCCGTGGTTTTTGTTATATGCAATGTGACCGGTGTATAATGTGCACGGGAGGTTATTTACACGGTTGTGTAACCACTTAATCACTTTTTACTTCGCGCGAGGTCACATGCGCCATATTCCCAGGTGCCTAGGCGGTTAGGGGATGCGCGCCCTTAACCGTCCTACGGTTTGCACCGTTGGTACGGTTGCACCCGATGCTGGGTTCTCACGCTTTAAAATGCGTGTGAGCTAGGTTCATTCAAAGAGGGTGCATTTTGTAGATGCAAAGACAACAAGCTTGAAGGAGGGACTTCCAGGAGGCATAACTTCTTCATTTTTCGACCGATTGAGGTGCCGAAAGAGCCCAGACAGGGGTTTTGGGATGCTCTAAAGCCATTGGAGCAGTTGGTTTGTTAGTTTGAGCATTGTAAGACATGTTTTTGAGCACTTTTGAGCAATTAATAATAATGATCCATTAGAAGATGGACCAGGAGATGTAGCCCATAAGAGGGGTGAACTCCTTTATCAATTGTTATGTTTATGTGCTTATGTTCATTGATTATGTTGTTGTCTATGTGTAATTTGCATAAGTAATCCTTTAATTTATGTGTTGCAAACTGATCCTTTTTCTTTAAACACATAACATTCACTTGCAATAAGTTTTCAAGTTTTTCAAGTCTTCTTCATTTTTAGATCATATGAAGAGGTCTAATAAGAATATAAAGAGGTAGAAGTTGACTACCGAGAATAATTGTTGTGTGCCATATAAGTTATAATAAGAGAAAAGAAGAAAAACAAGAAGCTACAAGTGGAACTAGATAAGAAAGAAGACACTCAGGAGCTAGAACAAATAATCACAAATTTGAAGGTTCGAATAGAAGAAGATAAAAGAGTTGAAGAAACACTCAAAGAACAACTAGAATAAAGAGACCGGATCATTGGAAATTTGGAAGCAGAGATTGTCACATTAAGAAAGGATATTCAAAATAAAAATATGCAGAACAACTCAAAAGTTTTAGATGACATTATCAACAGTAAAAAACCTCATCATGACAAGTCTGGACTTGGATATAACAATAAAGAAAATGGATCAAGATCCAAAACAACAGAGAAATAAAAATATCCAAAAAGATATGCAGAAAAAATGAAAGGGGATAGGAAGATATACAAGGAATATTATAGGGACACTCCTCCACCTAGAAGATTTAGATTTTAGAATCAACAATAGATAGATAGGCCTTAGGAAGAAGAAGGATTCAGAAGAGAAACTCCTTTCAGAAGATTTTCAACTCCTAGGTATCAAATTATATTTTATTTTTATTTTTATTTTATGCATGTAATAATTTTGGACATAAATCTATGAATTGCAGAGATAACAACATGAACATACACAACTTTGAAAGTCATACACAAAGGGTTATCCAATAAGGCCTAGTGAAACATAGAGAAGAAGTTACAACATGTTTGAATCATTGAGCACTAAAGTGGAATGCTACAAGTGTAACAACTTTGGACACGTAGCCAAATATTTCAAAATGATAGTTCCTCCTAGAGGACCACAACAAAACAATAAGAGTCACAGACATGAACCTCAGAAGAGAACATGGATAAGAAAACATAATCAATATAGTAATGAAGAATGCACACTCACTCTACAAGCTAAGCAGAAGAAACGTGGTTGGTATGTTGACAATGGTTGTTCAAAACACATGACAGGTGATAAAGACATGTTTCCAACATTAATAAAGGAAAGAGATGGACCAGTCTCCTTCTGAAATAATGATTTAGCTAAAATCATTGGAAAAGTCACAGTCAGAATTGCAAAAAAGAATACTAAGGAATAAAATGTTCTACTAGTAGAAGATATGAAACATAATCTTCTAAGTGTGAGTCAAATGTGTGACCAAGGTCATAAAGTTACTTTCGATTCATAAAAGTGCGAGATAAGAAAAGAAGGTTTAGGAAAATTGTTTGTAACAACTGTAAGAACTTTAAGCAACATATATGTACTAAGTGAAATTAGAAATGAAAAGTGTTGTCTAGGAAAATAATATGAGAGTTGGATATGGAACATAAGAATGGGTCACATACACTTTGATAACATTGTCAAAGTCAAAAAAAATGACGCACTTAGAGAAATGCCCTAGATTACGAAACCAACCAACACTTTATGCAAACATTGTCAACAAGGAAAACAAACAAAGACCATGTTTAAATCAAATGAATATTCAACGACAAGACCACCGGAAATTGTGCATAATGATCTAGTTGGACCAACAACAACAAAGGGTTTAAAAGGTGAGAAATACTTTATGTTATTAGTTGATGATTATACAATAATGACTGAAGTTTTCTTTCTCAGTAATAAGTCAGAATCTTTTAAAAACTTCAAGGTCTACAAGGTAATGGTGAAAATGAAATGGATTCAAAAATAAGATGTTTGAGATATGATAATGGAGGAGAGTTCACTTCAAAGGAATTTATGGACTATTGCAGCAGGCATGGAATAAAAAGGCAATTATTCGTTGCTAGGACACCTCAATAGAATGGAGTTGTTGAAAGAAAGAACAAGACAATATAGGAAATGGATCGAACAATGTTAATGGATTCAAAATTGACAGATATCTTTTGGACACATGAAATGCATACATCAGTTCACATTCAAAATAGAGTAACGCTCATAAACAATACTGACAAAACTCCTTACGAGCTATGGAAAGGAAGACCAACAAATGTGAAGCAATTCAGAGTATTTGGAAGCAAATGATACATCAAAAGAGAATATGGAAGAATGAGAAAGTTTGACTCTCATGTGGATAAAGAAGTACTTGTTGGTTACTCAAGTACAAGAAAATCATACAAGTGTTACAATTTGAGGTTGAACAAAGTTGTGGAAATCATCAATGTAACAATTGATGAAACAGGTGGACGCAAATTAAAGGAAGAAGAAAATGAATCAATGGAACAAATTTACGAAGAAGAAGAAGAATATGAAGAAGAAGTAGAAGGGGAAGATGAAGAGGATCAAACAAAAGTAGAAGAGAAAGTTCAACAAGTGCCTCCAAAGACACCTAACAAATGAGTACAAAAGAATCATCCTTCATATTAGATTATCGGAAACACAGATGCAGGAGTTGAGACTAGAAGAAGAATCCATTCACCATAACAAATGAACATAGCTCTCTCATCTACGATTGAAGCAAAAAGTTTTGAAGAGGCCAACAAGGATGAATTTTGGAATAAGGAGATGGATGAGGAATTGGATCAAATAGAGAAGAATGACACTTGGGAATTGGTTCCAAGACCAAAGAATAAGAATGTGATTGACACAAAGTGGGTATTCAGAAATAAATCGAATGAATATGGATAGGTTACAAGGAACAAAGCTAGATTGGTATGTAAAGGATACACACTGCATGAAGGAATCAACTTTGAAGAGACATTTGCTCCAGTTGCCAGAATGGAACAAATCCGATTGCTCCTAGCTTATGCATTCTCTAAGAATATTAAAGTGTATCCGATGGACATGAAATCAACTTTTCTGAATAGGGAACTTGAAGAAGAAGTCTACATTGAACATCCAAAAGGATTTCAGTTGTTAAAGAATGCAGATTATGTGTGTAAATTGAAGAAGGCCTTGTATGGTCTAAAATATGCTCCTAGAGAATGGTACTCTAGACTCGATAAATATCTACAATAGGCAGGGTTTAGAAAAGGAAGTGCAAGAAACAACCTCTACATCAAGGTAACTCAAGATAGTATTTTATTAATTGAAGTTTATGTTGATGATATCATTTTTGGAATCACTGATGATAGGTTAAGCCAACAATTTGCAAAGGATATCGAAAATGAATTTGAAATGTCATTACTTGGAGAAATGCCAAGTATTTCTCCTGCCACACTTTTTTTGATGGATTTTTCCTACTGGCATTGTACACTTTGTGAAAAATTGATTGAAGGAAATGTGCATGCAAGAATTTTAGCCGAAGCTGAAGTTCCTAAGTAAACATGAAATCCCTAAAAACTCAAAATCCTAACAACTATTCGATCGTAGGTAACTTTTTGGGAGAAATAAGAGTCGTTGGATTTAAACCAAGGTAAAGAAACATCATAGATAGATCGAGTTGTTGATCTAAGATCACGATCAACTAACTACATTCATTTCGGGTAATCTCACTTTGGGTAAAACGAGAAGTAAGACCACGTCGGCAAGGACACGTGGCACAATTAGATGGTGACAAGTGTCTAGGTCTAAGATGACACTTTAGGTTATGTAAGTCATGAATCTAAGTGACACATGGCAGCCACTCAACCAGTGCCAGGTCAGCAGTGACGTCAACAAGTCACTTTGGGAGTATGCAGTTCAGGGGAAATCAGAGTCTACCACTAATAAACGACCCGAAGCATCAAAGGCCGAAGTTAACGTTGGTCGTTGATTTACGATTCTAGGGAATATTTCTCAGTCATTGGATTAAGATAGTAGAATAGGGTAAGCATGGACCATTGACCCACAACAAGCGATCACCGCCATTATGTGACTTGTTCAGTAGGTAAAATTTCAGAGGGATTGAACTACCTCAAATTTCTAGTAACCCGGTGTCCTGGATTGCCGAAGCTCTAAAGTAAGATCTGACCATCCATCGAGAAGGAAGATTCATGGTTGAGATCCAAAAAGCACACAATGAGAATTCCATTAACAACAAATGTTGTTGAGGTTGCATAGACCATCCACTCAACCCAATATTAAGACATAACCTTCTGATCTACAAGTAAATAGATAATATGTACTTCGGTGAAACTTGCTCTGGGAGGTTTGGAAGGTTGCAAAGGATGGAAGTCGCAAAGGATGAAGTTTTGAATTCTCGAAGTAAATGAGAACCATTCACTCACATTTATATTAATTCATGGTCATCGATTTGTTTGAAACCTCTGGACAAGATAGGATTTTACGACTAACAAAAGAAGAAATATTGACTGTCCAATTTGTTTCGGGGAAATATACTTCGGGAGGTTTAATGATTGCAAATATTAGAAAATGCCTGAAGGCCGAAGTACCAAAGGATTAGGTTCCAACCCCCATTTATGGGGTATGAACACATAAGCGATGAGGCGCTGGGAACATTTGTTAAATTAATAAGCCCACGGTCCTAGATCCTAGAAATATGAAAAGTTATTAAGTAGGGTGTTAGGGATATTTCTTGCATAGGGGGGTAGAACACAAAAGAAGGGGTAAAAACCCACTTGTCCAAAGTTTCAGGCGATAACGCACCCGCGGTAAGCAGCAAGCAAGATCGGGCGGTCCAGATTTGCGCGCCCAGATTGATGGCGCACAGCAAATTCCGGATCCCCCTTGCCTTCCGATCTTTAAGCAAGGGGGGGGGGGGGTCTGAGATTGGGGGCGCACCTCTCCAATGGTCCAGATGAGTGCGCCCAGATCAACGATGATGAAGACCATTTCGGACCCCCCCCGCCCTTATACCTTTAAGCGGAGGGGGGGGGTCCGAAATCATAGATGCAGTTTTCGACGGCCACGATCGAAGCGCCCGGATCAACGACGCTCGTGCAACCTCACTCTGCTCAACTGCCATGTGATTAACCAGTGTGGGCCCTATCTCTGTCACTTCAACCTCCCTTCCGCCTTTCCCCCGCTGCCATATGTCATCCATTCATCTCTCCTCTCTGGTCCGCGTGGCCTTCCCTTCTTCTCATCATCCACTCACCGTCGGCCACGTGTCCCGCTCCTCTCCACATCAGCCCCTCACCCGAAAGCAAGTTCTTTCCTTCCGTCATCCTCCTCTTGTCGCGTCACTCCTTCCACGCCCTTATAACCCGACGCGAACATTCCTCTACGTTGGCCTCCATACCTGCTCCTCAAGCTATTCAGTTATTCCAGGTGGCAGTGCGAGAATTCATCCAGATCCCGAAGTGCTGAGTTGGCTGGGCCGTTCTCAATCCCAAGAAGCAGTTACTGAAGCGGTTGGTGGTGGTTTGACATCATCTCCACCATTATGGGGACGTCCTGCAATTAATTAAAGGAACGTCGATTCGCCGAATGAACTGTCAGAATACTGATCGCGTCTGCCACAAGTTGCATGATTATTCAAAGATTGCGGCTGCAGAGTGTCAAAAGCCATGCAGACGCAAAGCCTTCAATGCATTTTCGCGATCTCCTTGTTGTTGTTGTTTTGAGTATATGTAGGCATTTTTGCCATTTTTGTATCTATCGATGGTAGAGCTAAGCTCCCGACTGTAAAGTTTCAGCGATATTCTGGTTTCCTGGTTATGCCTCTGTGTTTGAGACTTCTTGGTTTATAACAAACAGTTTCCTTTATTTTCCATCTTTGTTTCATCTTTTCTGGAGGGTTCACAGTGAAGGATTCACGTGGACTTAACAATCTTGTTGCGATAAACGATTTGTTGTGGCATCTTTGTATTCTTTGGTATATGTGTTTGAACGTAAAAGGATTTTGTGTTTGAATACATTTCTTCTTCGGTCTGTTACAAACCGGATGTCTATGATAGATCTTGCACCCTTCTTGCACAAGTCTTCCACCTACTCACCCTTTATTATGACTCACTATTTGGAGTTTATCAAGACCTCACTCGTTCATGCATGCCTGGTCTGGTTTTTTAAGTTGAGATTGCATTGTTCTGAGTTTTTCTCCATTTGATCACCCTTTAAAACAAATCGTGACATTAAACTGATGGGCTTCGGGCTCTGCTCCTGCTAGAAATCCAGGAGTGACCTCCAAACGCCAATATTTCTGGCGCCGCTGCCAGGGACGAAGTTGAAGATTTTCGCTGGGCAGAACGACAACGACTAACTGATTTCTGAAGGTGCATCGGATATCAGAACTTGAAGATTGCTACTGTGCACCTGGCGACTCCACTGTGACGACTCCACTGGGGAGAACCCGTTCTATCAATTGTGGCTTCGAGAGGCAGACACACGAGGTCAAATCCACATTTGCCTTTGGCCACACCGAAAGCAGACTTGGAAGCGGTGCGCAGAAAGGGAAAGAGAGCTGCGAAAGAAGTTTTTGTCGATGAAAAAGGTAATATGCCCTCCCCTTCTGTGAGAACTCCATTTTCAGATTCTCAGTTTCCTAGTCGTCCTTCCTCTGAAGTTTCCCGTTTTTTGAACTTTGGGAGTGTTCCTGCTGAGTTTTCTCCTCCTGGTTTAATATCAGAGGGAGAGATCCTTGTCACTCCCCTCTCAGGAGGTTTTACTACTCCTCCTTTGATTACTACTGCTGCACAGAGAGAGGTACCTGCACATTCAAGTCCCTTAGACTTCTCTCTGTTTTCCCCGTCATCTCCTATGAGGACCTTTCCTCCCTCCTCACCTATTCACACTCCTTCTCCTCCGAGTTCTCCTCTACTCAACATCCCTATGGCTCCTGTAAATCCCCCTCAGAACAAAATGGATGCCATAGTCGCTGCTAGATATGCTCCTTTGATCCTTCCTCAGCCTTTGAACCCTCCCCCTGCTGGAGACTATTTGAAATACATGCCCAAGTTCAGTGGCGAGGGAGATGTCACTGCAGAAGAGCACCTGGCTGCCTTTTACAACTATGCAGACAACCTCAATATTGAGAATGAAGATGTCTGGATGAGAGTCTTCGTCCAGAGCCTGGATGGTGAGGTTAGGAAGTGGTTCAGGGGGCTGACCCCAGGATCCATAGCTGGGATTGAGGCTCTGAATAATGTTTTCTTGAGACAGTGGGGGGATAGAAAAGATTACATCTACTATATGACTGAGTTTGGGTCCCTGAAGAAGTAGGAAGGAGAGTCTGTCTCTGACTTCTCCAAAATATTCAATAAAATGTATAATAAGATTCCTGCAGAGATAAAGCCTTCTGAAGCCTCTGCTCAAATTTCATATGCTAGTGCATTTGACCCTGATTTCTGTCTCGTATTAAGAGAAAGGAGAGCCACCTCTTTAGCTCAGATGCAAGATGCAACTATAGAGGTGGAATCTAATATGTTAGCAGCAGACAGACTAAGAAACCAGGCTGACACGAATAGAAGAAAAGGAAAATCAAAAGCCTCGACTTCTGACTCTAACATCTCTGGCCCATCACTGTCCCACCCTCAAGTAAGCGAGCTGGCGCAAGTAATGAACTTTCTTAAAGAAGAAGTGGAGAGATTGAAGGTGGAAAGGAGGCAGATGTATAAGGGCCCTCAGAACACCGAAAACAAAGGAGGTTTCAGAAGACCAAACAATTTTGCTCCTCCAACTATGCACAAAGAGAAGGAAAGAGACAGAGATGACCAAAGGATTCAGGCTCCCTTCCAGAACAATTTTGTAGCTGATGAAGAAGAAAGAGAAGTAGACGAGCCTGAGCCTAAAATCCACTCTATGGAAGTCACTCTCCCTTTCCCTCATCTGACCAAATCAGCATATGAAGAGTCTCTCATGGATGGTCAATTCAATGAACTCAGCAAAGCAGACAAAGCTGGCGGTGGCCGGGGCATATATAACCTGAGATCAGACAAGCGGGCAGCAGCCCCTGATGTTCCTGAGTCATCCACTAGAACAGAGAAGCCTGCTGACGAGGTAGCAGACCACCACAGAGGTAAGAAGACCCAACCTCTCTCCCCTATCGTTCAAAATCATGCTCCTGATATTAGAGAAATTCCAAAGCTCACATCTTCCTTTAATTTTGAGCATGAAATCCAAAAGATCAGAATCCCCGTGCCCCTCACTGAGTTAATTAAACATGGGGAATTCAAAAAACGCTTCTCCGACCTGTTGAAATTTGAAGCCTCCGACCCTTCCACAGACTGCATAAACCTCCAAGATGAAAGGCCTGCGGTAGTCCTAGGTCCCATGGTAGAAGACAGAGATGATTCATCCCCTCCCTTCTACACCTCTCTGAACATACATGATAAAGTGTTGCATAATTGCCTAATGGATTCAGGGGCCTCCCACAACCTCATGCCTAAATCCGTCATGGAGGATTTAGGATTAGAAGTCACCATAGCTTATCATGACCTCTACTCCTTTGACTGTAGGAGGGTACAATGTCTGGGAGTTATTAAGGACCTGGTGGTTTCCCTATTTCAGCTACCCATGAAAAGTATGATCATGGATATAGTGGTAGCTGATGTTCCCCCCAAGTTTGGCATGCTGTTATCAAGATCTTGGATTAAGAGACTTGGAGGGACATTACAGATGGATCTCACCTATGCCACCATTCCAGTCTTTGGGGGGGGACATAGGAGATTGTACAGGGAAGCCCAACTATCCTACATAGTCAGTGATGAAGCAAACCCCACTAATCATCCCATTTATGCCCTAGACATTGACTTAGGATCTAGCTTATTGCAGGTCACCGATGAGCCTGAGCCCCCTTTGCACATCAGAAAGCAGCTCAGTCTCAATCAGGAGACGCCTCCTTCAACTACCTCTATTTGGAGGATGTTCTTTGATGGGGACTCTTCCAGTATAGGTGCAGGTGCCAGAGTGGTATTCAAGTCCCCTTCTCAGGAAACCATATCACTGTCATACAAGCTGGAATTTGAAGTCACCAACAATGTGGCAAAATATGAAGCTCTGGTTTTAGGATTAAGGGCTGCAAAAGAAATGGGAATCAAGGAGATGGTTGTGTTCGGAGATGCAGAATTAGTTGTTCAGCAGGTCAAAAATGTCTATCAGACCAAGCAACCTCGCCTCAAGAACTACAGGAACGAGGTATGGAATTTAATTGCTAGTTTCTTCCTGGCTTTCAACATCTCTTTCATTCCAAGGGAAGAAAATGCTTCAGCCGACTTTCAAGCCTTCTCGGCTAGTCTGTTCGAAGCTCCTGCGCTGCCCAATGACAGATCAGAGGTGGAGGTAAGATACAAAACTTCTGTACCAGACAATGTCAAACATTGGAGGGTATTTGAAGATGATCAGGAAATAGAGAAATTCCTCCAGTCCCTCGACGACTTCTCTACATTGCATATAGATGAGGACCCTGACGAGGGACCTGACCACCACCCTGGGGAGTTGTTAAATAAAGTTGTTGACCATCAGATTATTCAACTGTCGGGCAATCATATACCACGAGGTCTAATCCCATTAGAAATATTGTTTGATGGGAATGATGTGGCGATAAAGAGCAGAGTATCAGGAGATAATGCTGATACGACTGAGTGCAACATAGGCACACTAGAGGAGCCCAAGTTTATCAAGATGTCAAGGAGTTTGACTGAGGAGCAGAGGACCGGGTATACCTATTTACTGAGGGAGTTTGTTGACGTGTTTGCGTGGACCTACGAAGACCTCAAGACATACGACACGTTAGTCATTGAGCACAAGATCCCAATGAAAGAGGAGGCTAGACCTTTCAAGCAGAAGCTGAGACAGATAAATCCTATGCTGTTACCTGTCATGGAGAGGGAGGTGAAAAAGCTGCTGGATGCCCAAATTATAGTCCCCTTGAGGTACTCTAGCTGGGTAGCCAACCTGGTCCCAGTGAGAAAGAAGAGCGGAGAAATCAGACTTTGTGTCGATTTCAGGAACCTGAACAAGAGTTCGAGGAAGGACAATTACCCCCTGCCTAACATGGAACATCTATTGCAGAGGGTCACTGGTGCATCTAGGATATCTATGATTGATGGATTTTCCGGCTATAATCAGATATCAGTCATGCCCGAAGACAGAGAAAAGACAACCTTCACCACTCCTTGGGGCACATTCATGTATGCCAAAATGCCCTTCGGATTGATGAATGCAGGAGCAACTTTTCAGCGAGCCATGGACATAGCCTTCATCAAAGAAAAAGATAAGTTTGTGGTGATTTACCTAGATGACATAACAGTCTTCTCCAAGACTGATATAGAACACCACTGCCATTTGAAGGAAGTTTTCCTGAAGTGTCGCAGGTTTGGCCTTTCCCTAAATCCCAAGAAATCATTATTTGCTATGCAAGAAGGGAAGCTGTTAGGCCACATTGTCTTAACAGAAGGAGTGAGGATTGATCCTGACAGGGTAGAAGCAATTCAGGCCCTGCCACCTCCTAGGTCTAAAAAGGAGGTCCAAGCATTTTTGGGAAGGATTAATTTCCTGAGGAGGTTTGTCTCAAACTTTGCTGAATTGATAAAACATATCACAGCCATGCTCAGGAAGGGCCATGAGATAAAATGGACTGCCGAACCCAGGAAGTCTTTTGACCAAATAAAGAAAGCATTAACTAAGGCTCCTGTGCTGATCAGTCCAGATTATTCTAAATATTTTATGATGTTTTCTTTTGCTTCCTTTGACACAGTAGTGGCGGTTCTGTTGCAGAAAAACAATCAAGGGCAAGAGCGGCCTATTGCCTTCTTCAGTAAAGCACTGAGAGATGCAGAGCTCCAATACGAAATCATGGAAAAGCAGGCTTATGCCTTGGTGAAAGCTCTCAAAGCTTTTAGGATCTATGCCTTACACTCGAACATCATAGCATATGTCCCTTCAACCTCAGTGAAGGACATTCTTGTACAGCCTGACATAGATGGAAGAAGAAGTAAATGGATCGCCAAGATCCTAGAATTTGACCTAGAGATTAAGCCCACCAAGCTAATCAAGGGGTAGGGTTTGGCCAAGCTCCTGGCCGAATCCAATTATAAAGCCCTGGAAATCAATTTGATCGATGAGCAAGCTGAATCGTCCAACAGGGGTTCCCAAAGAATTGTGCCACTATCAACATGCCCCTGGTATAAAGATATCTTGTACTTCCTGCAGGAATTGAGACCCCTGATGGGATGGAAAAAGGCAAAGCAAGGGCTTTGAAGCTCAAAGCTGTCAAGTACTGTCTTATTGGCCAAGCTTTGTATTGGAAGGACCCCCAGGGAATATTACTACTGTGTCTGGACCCACAGCAGGCCGAGAAGGTTATGAATGATTTCCATAGCGGTCTCTGTGGAGGCCATTATTTTTGGAAAACCACTGCTCACAAGATCCTCTGAGCTGGGTACTACTGGCCCACCTTATTTCCTGATGTCTGCAGGGAAATTAGAGCTTGCATCAAATGTCAGAAATTCTCAGGGAAGCAACAACTCAAATCCCTGCCATTGAAACCTATGGTGGTCTCAGCTCCCTTTCAGCAGTGGGGATTGGATTTTATCGGGGAAATCCATCCTCCCTCAAGTGGCCAGCATCGATGGATTTTGACAGCGACCGACTACTTCACTAAATGGATAGAAGTTGTCCCTACCAGAAGCACTTCTCACAAAGTGATCATCGGCTTCCTGAAGGACATCATTGCTAGGTTTGGCTGTCCTAGCAAAATTGTCACTGACAATGCTTCCCCATTTCGGTCTAAGCCTCTGATCAAATTTTGTGACCAATTTGGGATTTCACTGATTCACTCCACTCCCTACTATCCTTAGGGAAACGGACTGGCAGAGTCCTCTAATAAAAGTCTAATCAAGCTTATCAAGAAGATATTAGAGGATAATAAAAGGGCCTGGGACTCAAAACTCAAATTTGCACTTTGGGCCGACCGAGTGACAACGAAGAAGTCCCTAGGTCTCTCACCCTTTCAGCTTGTTTATGGGATCGAGGCAATTTTCCCCACCCAGCTTGCCTTGCCTGTGGCAAATCTTCTCCATGACTATGAAGGAGAACCTAATCTTATGCTCAGAAGAATTCATCAGATGGTGGAAGTGCAGCAGATCAGAGAACAGGTCCTGGACAGAGCTTACAATCGTCAGTAGAAGATCAAGCAGGCTTTTGACAGAAAAAACAAGAAGAAAGAGTTCGACCAGGGTGATCTGGTGCTCAAGTGGGATGCACCCAGGCAGGAGAAGGGAAAACACAGTAAATTTGATGCCCTCTGGTTCGAGCCTTTCAAGATCCTTGAAGTGTTTTCCAATAACACTTATAGGTTGCAGGACCTGGAAGGCAATGAGGTTTTTAATGGCCCAGTTAATGGGCATTTATTAAAGAAGTGTTTTCTGTGAGCCGCTGCCGGCTCGTTTCATTTTTGTTTTGTAAATATTGTTTTTGTTTTTGTTTTGTTTTCCGGACTAATAAATGACTCCATAGCCCAACAGCAAAGGCACTAAGTCTGCAAAAGAGTTCTTAGAGCATCACAGGGATGACTCTATCCCCCATGGAGCCAAATGTTAGCGATATTTCTTGCATAGGGGGGTAGAACAAAAAATAAAGGGTAAAAACCCACTTGTCCAAAGTTTCGGGCGATAACGCGCCCGCGGTAAGCAGCAAGCAGGACCGGGCGGTCCGGATTTGCGCGCCCAGATTGACGGCGCAAAGCAAATTCCAGACCCCCCTTGCCTTCCGATCTTTAAGCAAGGGGGGGAGGGTCCGAGATCGAGGGCGCACCTCTCCAACAATCCAGATGAGCGCGCCCGGATCAACGACGATGAAGACCATTTCGGACACCCCCCCCCGCCCTTCTACCTTTAAGCGGAGGGGGGGGGTCCGAAATCGTAGATGCAGTTTCCGATGGCCACGATCGAAGCGCCCGGATCAACGGCGCTCGTGAAACCCTGCTCTGCTCAACTGCCATGTGATTAACCAGTGTGGGCCCTATCTCTGTCACTTCAACCTCCCTTCCGCCTTTCCCCTGCTGCCATATGTCATCCATTCATCTCTCCCCTCTGGTCCACGTGGCCTTCCCTTCTTCTCATCATCCACTCACCGCCGGCCACGTGTCCCGCTCCTCTCCACGTCAGCCCCTCACCCGAAAGCAAGTTCTTTCCTTCCGTCATCCTCCTCTCATCGTGTCACTCCTTCCACGCCCTTATAACCCGGCATGAACATTCCTCCACGCTGGCCTCCATACCTGCTCCTCAAGCTATTCAGTTATTCCAGGTGGCAGCGCGAGAAGTCATCCAGATCCCGAAGTGCTGAGTTGGCTGGGCCGTTCTCAATCCCAAGAAGCAGTTATTGAAGCGGTTGGTGG
>JZKD02S2367447.1:1188126-1220188 GCA_000966675.3 Picea glauca | reverse complement strand
GACATTAAACTGATGGGCTTCGGGCTCTTCTCCTGCTAGCAATCCAGGAGTGACCTCCGAACGCCAACATAGGGAACTGCTGATAAGAACTCCAACGAAATTTGATATGGAAGAATTAAACAAATACAAAGGGAGAAGTCCCGAAGGATGAATCTCTAAAGTGAATGATAGTTTTTCATCTGGACGTACAATTAAAACATAATCGTTGATCTTGATAAGGAATTAATCACTAGCTCGAGTTAACACCTGGTCATAGTATATGGTCACTTGGTGAAATAAGTCCCTATAGGTCAAAGCATAAAATTCATTGCACCTTATGTATCTATCTATTGGTCACAACAATTTGGTCATATGAAAAACAAAGGGGAGTTACAAGCTAAGCACCTATCAATTCCAGGTACAGGAAAATGCACCAGAGAGTGAAGTAACAACTTGATTAAGATCTATTGAGAACTAAGGATGCAACGAAAGTGTGGGATTGAAATAACGAAGTCGATCCATGACCGTTATCGACTCTTAAAGTTTGATCAACATATATATGATGACAAATTAATCCTTTCATGATATTATATGAATAATAATGAAGGAAGAACAAATGGAGATTAAGTCTGCAGTAATGAGCCCATGGTCATTTGAAAAACAATGGTTTGAAGTAAGCGCCTTTTTAAAGTAGTGATGGGTTAAAATGTTGAAATAATTTACAAATAATTTGAAGTCTTTAACAAACTATTAATAATAGTAATAATATAAGTTATTATTAAATAAATGAAAGGGTGCGATGATTCATTGTCAAAAGACACAATCGTTCAAGTTCACACAAATTGGAAGATTACGTAAACAAAGAAGTATGGCGAGGAAAAGGTGTAGTTGAGTTTGTAGAAGTATATATATTTATGGATTGAATGAAGGTTCATTCTATTAGGTAGGTTCCTATTTACAAGTTGGGTCTTGTATGAGGATTGGATTCCTCACATATCAGTTGGATTTGAGATCAACAAGCCAAGATTTGTTATGAGGGTTAGATTCCTGATTTCTTAGTTGGATATGAGAACTACAAGATGGGTCTTGTAACAGAGAGTTGAGTCTCTCATAGTTGTTTGAAATTGAAGATATTCAAAGATTGACTTTATGTATTCGTTAAAGTTAAATTAATAAATAAAATATTTATTATTTTATATATTGGTTGAGAAAATGAAATAAATATGTGTTGTTCAATTTATTTGTGAAAAGTGAAAATTGTCCAAAGTTTTGTGACATTGATTCACCCCCCCTCTCAGTGTCAAGTGTCCATTTCAACAGAAAGGCGTGCTCAAATTTGTACCAATTTATCTATGGTTGTAGAAAATATGAATGCACCTTGAGTTGCAGCAGTTGGTTCACATCCATAATTGCAACAACTTGGTTAGCGCCCGAAACCATAATACTTGGATTGCAGTAGAGAGATATTTCTGCCCTTTGAGGTGTTGAAGACAATGTATTCTCCTGTATAACAATATTATTGACTAAAAATAATGAGTTCCTTCTAAGAATTATGCAAAAATAATTTAATAATGGAATATGGGGTGGGATCCATACCTTAGTGATAAATGAGGTGAACTAGATAAAGGAAGTATCAAAAAGGAAAGTAATTAACGTAATATGATAAGAAAAAATGTATATACGGGTGTTGAAAGTATGCCATTTTAGGCACCCGTCATCTCCCTTAGCCCAAAACTATTGCAAGTCCTCATGAAACTACGATCAATCAATCTTAGAGAAGTTGGGATGACCCTAGGGGTCATTGATACCAGATATTTCCTTCTCTATTGCCTCCTCCTATTCACTGATATGCTCTTTTTCTAGAGATTCTATGTTTTGTTCTATCTCTACCTTTGCTCGAGTGGCTTTATCACTTCCCATACAATTTGTAGCCTAGAAAACTACATATTTTATCTCCCTAGGTTGACCTATTTCTTGTGAGCTAGTTAAGGGTTCCCATGAAACAAGAGGACTTGTTGCATGGAAACCTGATTTTTTAGGTGCCTTATGTTCTTCAATCTCTTCCCTTAGCATCTTCAACTTGATCTTAAGCCTTAAAGTTTTCACCCTCAATTTTTTTTTCTCTCACAAAAGAGGCATAGATAGGGAGAGAGTGGGAAATTCTTACCCATATTTGAATGATTTAGGTAGAAGTCTGTGGTTGCGACTGTTGTAGGCCTTGATCTAGTATGGCAGTAGGACCATCTGCATAGGAGTCTCCTAGTGGGAATTCTTCTGCTCTTTATTTTTCTGGTAAATGGGTAGGCCATTCCCTAAGAGGTCCCTCTATTGGTTCTTGTGTGATAATAGGGGCCTCTAGTTCTATTTCCTGCTTATCTTCCTCTGAAGTAGCATAATTCGATTCCTCAAGAGTGCCTCTTGTTGTTTCAACAAGATGGATTGTTTCTAGTTTGTTTCCCTTAATTATGTTGATTTGTGTGTTGATGATCATGCCCAATTTCCCCTTGTGATCTGTATTGCCAGAGTGTTCTGTATTTTCCATTTGTGGCTCCAAAATCTTAGGTAATTGTGCTATAGGAGTGCTTTATACTATTTTTTGTAAAAGAGCAGAGGATTCTTCCTTCCCATCCTCATTTCCTTGTGTTGGAGCTTGTTATTGAGTAGGCATCTCCACTACTTCTTGTTGTTTAGTAGAGGCTACCAAATATTCATCGTATGTGTATGCCACTAGGAGAGAGGTGAGACCTGCATAGAGAGTGTCTTAGTGTAATTCTTGGGTGTCCAAGTAACTCTCCTCCTATGATTCTTGTGTAGCAGGGGAGGATTAAACTTTCTTTGTTTCTTGGTTTTCCTTCTGGATTAGCTCCTTGGGATTGGTAGTTCTTTGCTTCTTATGCTGAGTTGCAACCTCTTTCATTTTCCTTAATTTCTTTGGCACGGGAGGTGGCTTTTTGGTAAACCCTTGAAGTCGCTTTGTGCATGGTTTGTTGGCCAATCTCTCCACATCACTGTCACTGTCTACCAAATATTCCTCATATGTGTATGCCACTAGGAGAGAGGTGAGACCTTCATTGAGAGTGTCTTGGTACAATTCTTGGGTGTCCAGGTGACTATCCTCATATGGTTCTTATGTAGCAGGGGAGGATTAAGCTTTCTTTGTTTCCTGGATTTCCTTATGGACTGGCTCCTTGGGCTTGGTAGTTATTTAATTCTTACATTGATTTTTACCCTCTTTCTTTGTCCCTCATTTCTTCAGCACAGGAGGTGGCATTTTGGTAAACCATTGAAGTCTCTTTGTGCCTGGTTTGTTGGCCATTATCTCCACATCACTGTCATGGTCTACTTCTACCGGAGTTGCAGCATGGAGATATTTTTTTTTTCTTGGATTTCTTTTGTGGAGTTGCAACAACTGATCCTTTTTTCTCCGTGGCCTCATTGTCTAAAAGAAGTGTTGCAACCATAGTATATTGTGGATATGGAAGTGTAGGAATTTCCTACTCAGCTGCCTGAAGGGAAACAAATTCATTTTCTATGAGGATAATGGATGTCTGCAAAATATTGTTCCAAGTGTGGCCCTCTTTCTACAACACATTCTCAAACAGTAATTTGATGAGGCTGCGATGAGATACAACATCCCTAGGGTTCTTGGCTCTTTGAACAAGCACTTCCATTATCTATAATGTCCTAAATGCAAAATATGACATATTGATCGACCAATTATGGTGTAAATGGTTGAGCAGGTGAATGTGTTGAACTTAGATAGTTCCATAACATCCTTCACAAGTGAAGTAATGTTGAATGAAGATAGTCGCATATCCCCATGGATGAGGTAATGACTGATGATCGAAGCCCATTCTTTTCTTGACTAAATCTTCCCCTAGTTTGAGGAATTGTCTCAAAATTTCTGGGTGCGAAGTCCTTTGGTTATACCATCTTTTTCCTATAAGAGGTAGCCTAGTGAATTCGTCCATAGTTTCCTCTGAGACATTGACATTTGTTCCTACTATTATGGAGTTCTCTGCTATGTAGTGCATGGATAATTCTAGGACAATCTCATCATTGTAGCCCTGTAATCGTAACACATACTCCATCCATCCCACTCATCCCATGATTTCTTTGATGTCATCATAAACCTCTAGTAACATTATTTCTATAGGCTCTCTATGGATTAATGATCTACCAATGCATCCTTTCATATTCTAACTTTGAGTGTTTGCATTTGTAGAGCTATGCAAATTACTGGGTGGTGAGTTTAGAATTGTAGCAATAAGGGTGGTGGTATGGGAATGGGGATTATAGTAATGATGCTATGATGTGGTGGTTATAGAAAAATGATATCGACACATGCCATTAAACATACTTATTTCAAATTTGGATAGGAACACGTACCTTTTGGCCCTTGAACAAGTTTTGAGGATTTTTGTTCATGTTTGACCTATTTTTGGGACTTCGACAGGCTTTTGAAGGTAGAGTGCAAGACGAATCGAAGATCGCGACATATCGACCCCTTTTAGGGCCATTTTTGGGATTCAGGATTATGTAATGGGTATGGGATGTCAGCCCATGGGTTTACCCATGTTTAGGCCTATTTTGTAATGTACAAATAAGTAGCTAGGTAATGTAAGAAAGAGACCAAGAGGCCAGTGTGCTAAGTGCTAGAGTTGGATCTATGTTATCAAGAGTTGTAAGTGTTTTGTGCATATTGTGCGAGGCTTGAAAGGCTAGTGCAAGTAACTATAAGAGATTGTGTGAAGGCTTGGTGTTGTACCCTAGCTAGAATAAGGAGGATTTGGCGGAGTGTGCATAGATATCCTGTCTTCTTTGGAGTCTAACTTGGATGCTATGTGCCTGTAAGAAATTGACCAAAGATAATAAATAAGAGAAGAGTTAGTGGACATAGCCCTAGGGTGGGGGTGAACCCCGTACATGTTGTGTTTCTATGCTTTGTGTGATGTATTGATGTGTTTATGTGTTTACTATCTTAGTGCTTTAATATAGATGAATGATAGATAGATTTGTTGATGCTTAGTGCTTAATAATATGGATGGATGTTAGATCTAACTTATGTACACATGCTTAGTGCTTAAATACCTTAGATCTGAATGAATATTGTGATAATCTGTAATTAGGGTTTAACTGAGCTGTAACTAAGACTATATATTGATGAATGTTAACTGTTGAGTGCTCTGTTAAGTGTTAGAATCACAGATCTGTGTCCCAGCTAAGGTTGTAGACATCTGAGTCCTGCAACCACCCCTGCCTCTACCTCGGGTGAGACTTCATTTTCTTCGCATGTGTTGTCAAAAGGGCCTATAGTTAGGTTTTTGTTGGTGCGATGTTGTAGCGTTGAACCCTGGGTCTACCCCTATGCCAACAAATGGTTCCATTGCTTGGACCTGAGGAAGAAGACGCTTTGTGAAAATATATGACCTAGAATTATGATTGCTGGGAACTAGGGAAGAAGAAGCTTTGTGCAAAGATTCGATCTGAAATTGTGATTGTTGGGAACTAAGGAAAAAATAAGCTTTGTGCGAAGATCTAACCTAAAATTGTGAAATCTCTGTGCGTAGATCTGTCACTCTAGTGTGAAGTATTCTACTCGATCTGTGAAGATCTGTGCTAAGAAAAGAAGTCTAATCTAAAGAAAAGAGGGAAGATCTAAAAACTTTGTGCCCTGATAGAGGTAAGAATAATGAAAAGTTTGAGATCTTGAAGCTTTGTGCTCTACTAAAGATATGATTAGTGGAAATTTTTGTTTCTAAAGTATGGATCTAGGTATGTTTGATAATATTTGTCCTAGATTGAAAACTAGGACATTGATAGAAGAAATAAGATTTGATATGAGTAGATCTGATAAGAATAGTGAAAGATATGTTATACATATGCATAGAGAGAATGTTTGGACTAACAAATGGATGCAGGATCCTAGAAATAATTTTTTGCAGGTTGGCTACCATGATCCTAGTATGCAGTACAGGAAAGACTGGGGATCATTTAAGAGAAAGAGAGGATTAACCCTTTGTTACAGTTACAAAATACTGGGACATATGGCTAAGGAATTCCCTGGTAGAAGACCTAGTTGCCTCTGTTGCAAAGCTATGGACCATGAATTTTTGGATTTCCCTAGAATGCTTTCTAAGGTTGAAAGGATGAATATGAGACAAGAAGACCAGGAGAAAGGTCAAGCAACTAAAACCATGACAGAACCCCATAAAGAATCATAAAAAGTATTGCTACAGATGAAAGAAACCCTGAATGAACACCGACATATCATCTTATCAAGGATATTCAAAGAAAAATAGTGCATTGAAACACGAATAAGAGACTTCAACATTAACTGTGTTCTAGATGAGGAAACACAGGTGAATGTCATGATGGAAAGAACTTGGAAACTTTTAGGGGATCCTGGTATGATTCTTTCATTGGGAGGAATAAGATTATTTAGAGGAAAAATGATAACCCTACGTGGAAGACTTACCTAGATATCTATGAGTGCTCATGGAACTTCGACAGAGGAAGAATTTGAAGTTGTTAAATTTATTGAGAAAATATATCCATTTGCTATGTTACTAGGAAAACCTTGGATTGAAGGAGATCAGGCTAGAAGGAAAGAAGAATAAGTCTTAGAAAAAAAGAAGCAAGAGTTGAAAGATTTCATGACTAGGAGGATCACACACTTGATTGAAGAACAAGAGAACCGATAAAAGCTATTTAAAACCAGAGAGTTGGATGTCGAAGTGGGATGAACACTAGAAGACCCACAAAAGACTAAAGTACCTATTCTAGATACAGATGAAGTACTACCCCTGATTTCCAGAAAAGAATCTCTCGAGCACAAAGTTACTCTACCAAAATAAAATAAGAATTATAATGGAAAAAAGAATATCGAGACGAAGCTCACTAGAAAGAAGGCTCGAAAAATAAGTAAGAAGAGAGATAAGATCGAAAAGTTATAGAAGGTTCTATAGGGAAATTTGCAGAAGGAAAACTTGCAAAATTGGAACTTCACCGGGATATCAGAACAACGTCACATGGCACTTCGCCATGGCAAAGCAACATATTTGTTGGAACAGTATAACCGTTAGACCAATGACCTGGATGGGCAGAAACAAATTTATGGTCAGAAAGTTTGCCACCAGACCATTGGGACCAAGCCATAACGAACAAAACTGAGTTAATGAAGGATTCTCACCCATTGTAAGAGATATGTTGCCAAGTTATCTATTTATCCCATCCCACCACACAACGAGAACAATTTTTCCAACCGTGATTATCTAAGCCCGCAGAATAGTTTATTTTGCACAGTGATTATCATGCCATTGCCATCCATCCCGTTGCATTGAGAAGTTACTCTTCGAACCCAAGATATTCAACCACGAGCATGTATGTCCAAAGAACTTAGCACACTCAAAGAGTTTGTGAAGGAATTACTCATCGACCTCATGACTGAGAGAATCATGTCTGAAAGAGTGATGTCTATGGGTGTACAAGCGTCCTCGATGAGAGGAGTGAAAGCCTCTCCGTCGACTACTCATGGAGCTGGACCATCCCGACCATCAATGAAAAAGAGAACCAAACAAATAGATGACCGAGCAAATGCAAAGCTGATCTCGACCATATTTCCCGATTACATCCTGCCTCTGGCCAGCGCGATGAGTCGTGATAGTGTGCCAAGAGATTTCGAGTACACCATGGTTATTGCGTACCTCCCAAAGGGGATACACATAGTTTGTGCACAGTAGGACAATATCACATCATTGAAGTTCAGTGACTTCAACCTCAGAGATCGCAAGAACTATAGTATTCTCACCCCGTATAAATACCTGACCAGGATGAAGGGGAAGAACTCAAAGATAATCCCCCAACCGTGGAATATGAACCTCATGCAATCCACCCTATTAAACGTAATGAAAATACCACACTTTGGAAGGCACCAGGAAGTCAACGCTTATGTCAAGACATTGCTTTCATGTTACCATGGTGGATACTTATGGATAAACCATCGTATCAAAGCCGATACAGCATCAATCCATAGGATCATAGGATTAAGTATGCAAGGACCTGACCCATAGGAGTTCTATCAAGGAAAATACACAGATCGCGCACTAGAACATAAAATCAAGGATACATATGACGATGTTGAAAAGGGGATGCGAGGCTACAAGGTAGCCTCCATCTAGAATGGCTCAGTGCGCCTAGAATTCCATCTAATATCCAAAAAGTTAGTAAGGAAGAACAGACCTACACAGGTCATATTCTTTGTCATTGACCTCACAGGGAAGTGCATGGAAGGTCTATATATGAACTGGATGAAGTACCTAGTTAATCAACTGGAACTAGACTATCGTGAAGCACAGGATCAGGGCTACGAGTTTCACTTTATTTGGCTCCTAATCCTCATCGCTTTTGTTGTCTGGTGGATGCCAGAAGGTACGACATTTCTGGATATTGAACCATTCAAGATGCTTACTTTGAATTTCACCACACTTTGGTACACGAGTGATATGAACAAACAGTGGTAGTCGAACTTTGTTTTTCACACATATTACCTCCAGCTTAAGAGAGCCATCGAAGCTGAACCTCACATGACTTCAAACACCCTACAGAGGTTCCAACCCTTGATGAAGTTTTGCGCATATCAACACTTCATCTACCTTACAACGCGAGCCAATGAACATAAGGATTAGCTTCAGTCTTACTACAAACTCACGGAAGAGGATGTTGGCCCTTGACCAAGTTTTGAGGAACACTTGGTCATATTTGACCATTTTTGGACTTCGACAACTTGTCAAAGATGGAGCACAACAAGAAGCATAGATCACGGGATATTGGTCCACTTTTGGGCCCTTTTTGGGTTTTTGGGGATAATGTAATGGGTATGGGATGTCGACCCATGGGTTTACCCATGTTTAGGCCTATTTTGTAAAGTATAAATAAGTAGTTATGCAATGTAAGAGAGGGAAATAAGATAAGTGATAGTAAAGGCTTTGTGTATACTATGTGACTGACTTGCAGAGCTGAGTGCAAGTGTTGTAAGTGTTGAGTGCATGGATTGTAAGAAGGCTATGTGATAGATCTACTCGAGGAAGGAGGATCTGGTGAGGTGCACACAGATCTCCGGTCCTATGCAGAGTACAAGTTTGAGCTCTGTGCTATAACCAGATTGACCAAATCTAATAAAGAAGAAGAAGACTTTGTGGATGTAGCCCCAAGGTGGGGGTGAACCATGGTAAACCTATGTGTTGTGCTCAGTGCCTCGACCTAATTCGTTTATCTCTTCCCATGTGTTGTGCTCTGATATGATTATGCTATGTGTTTTCTTATGATATACTTAGATATATCTACTTTTCTTTGTGATTCTTAGATGTATGGGTGTAGATCTGACATATATGAAAGTGTTGAGTGCTAGACCTATTTGGTTGTTGCTAAGGGCTAACTTAACCTAGTTCTAATTGAATGTTGTGGTGCTTTGTGCCATCTGCGGAGTGCCATGAGGGTTAAAAACATATGAATGATATATGCTAAAATGTTTTCTAACTGTTATAATCATAGATCTGTGTCCCAACTAAGGTTGTAGACACCTGAGTCTTGAAACCACCCCTACCTTTACTGAGGGTGAGACTTCATCTACTTCATAGGTGTTGTCGAAAGGGACAATAGTTGGGGTTTTTTTGGTGCATTGTTCAAGCATTGAAACCTGGGTCTGACCCTATTCCAACAAATGGTTCTGTTGTCGGGACCTGAAACTGTGATTGCTGGGAACTGAGGAAGAAGAAACTTTGTGAAAAAGGAAGCTCTGTGCGTAGATCTTTTTCCCTAGTGTGCAACTTTTTACTCGACCTGTGAATCTTTATGCTAGGAATAAGTTCAGATCTGAAGAAAAGAGGTAAGATCTGTAAGCTATGTGCTCTAATAAAGGTAAGAATAGTCAAAAGTTCTTAGATCTAGAAGCTTTTTGCTCTGTAGAAGTGGGATAAGTGAATTTTTTTGTTTCTAGAGCATGGATCTAGGTATGTTTGATAGATCCTATCCTAGATTAAAAACTAGGGCATTAATAGATGAAACAAAGTTTGATATGAATATATCTGATAAGTATAATGATAGATATGTTATACCTATGCATAGAATGAATTTTTGGACTAACAAATGGATGAAGGATCCTAGAAAGAAATTTTTTCAGGCTAGCCATTATGATCCTAGCGCGTAGTACAAGAAGAGTTGGGGATCATTGAAGAGAAAGAGAGGATTAACTCTTTGTTACAGTTGCAGAATACCAGGACATCTTGCTAAGGAATCCCCTGGGAGAAAACCTAGTTGCCTATGTTGTAAGGCTATGGACCATGAAGTACTAGATTTCCATAGAATGATTGCTAGACTTGAAAAGATGAATATGGAGCAAGGTCAAGAGACTAAGATTATAGAAGAAACCCAACAAGAATCAGAGAAAGTATTAATATAGATGAAGGAAACACTGAATGAACACAAAGATGCCAGTTTGTCAGAGATCTTCAAAGAAAAGGAGAAAATTGAAGTAATAAAAGGAGACTTCAACATCGAATGTGCTCTAGATGAGGGAACACAAATGAACATTATGATAGAAAGTACTTGGGAAACCCTAGGAAGGCCTGCTATGGTTCCTTCACTAGGAAGAATAGGGTTGTTTCAAGGAAAAATGGTAACCCTATGTGGCAGAATTACCCAGATAGCTATGAGTACCCATGGAGCTTCGATAGAGGAAGAGTTCGAAGTCATTAGATTTATTGAGGACTGTGCCCCATTTCCATCTTTGTTAGGAAAGATCTGGATTGAAAAAGACCAGATCTAGAGAAAATAAGAAAAGGAAGCTTTAGAACATAAGAAGAAAGAACTCATGGAATTTTCGACTAGAAGGATCGCCTACTTGTTGGAGGAACAAGAGAACATATATTAGCTGTTGAACACTAGGGACCTGGATGTCGAAGCAATAAGAGAATTAGAGGAACCACAAAAGACCGAAATAACTAATCCATATGAGGAGGGAGTATTACCCTTGGATTTGAAGAAAGAACCTCAGCAACGTGAAGTGACTATGTTGAGAGAAGATAAGACTCAGAATGGAAAAAGTATGACCGAGACAAAGCTCAATGGGAAGAAGGTTGGGAAGCTAAGTAAGAAGAGAACCAAGATCGAAAAGTTACAAAAGGTTTTGAAGGAAATTTCACAGAAGGAAAAATCACAAGAATTGAGCTTCACCGAGATATCAGAACAATGACATATGCCACTTCGCCAAGGTGAAGTAATATAGCCGTTGGACCGATATACTCGTTTGAATTCTTCCCCGAACAGACAAATTTTTTTTTATGGCTCGCCACTAGACTATTAGACTGTACCATAATGGACAGAACATAATTTAATGTAGCCTCATACCTGTTGCAAGAAGACCGTTACTAAGTTTCCCTACTTAGTTCGTCGCACCACACACCGAGAATACTTTTTTCTAAGTGAGAATTTGAGCCTGAAGCCTGAGATTACTTCACCTTGTGATCATTTCCTTGTTCCCATACTGTTCACTGTAGTCTCTAAATTCATTTCACACCCAAGCTAGTTGACCCAAGCTTGTATGTCGGATGAGCTCAACGCTGCTGAGAAAGTAGTTGAAGAAGTTTTGATTGACTTAATGACTGAGAGAGTCATGTAGGAGTGAGGATTATCTATAGTTGTCCAAGTATCGTCAATGAGAGGACCCCAAGCCTCCCCTTACACTGCTCATGCCAGTCCATCCCAACCGACCAATGAGAAATGGACCAAGCACAAGGATGACATTGCAAATGCCAAGCTTATCCCACACATTCTACCTACTTACTTACCACCTCTAAGTGGTGCCATCAACCATGAAAGTGTACCTCACAACTTCGAGTACACTTTGATCACCATGTACCTTTCGAAAGGGGTTTGCACAGTTCGTGATGACTAGGATAAGCTCGCAACACTCAAATTTAGTGATTTTAACCTTGGAGATTGTAAAGTTTACAACATGTTATCCCAACATAAGTACTTAACTAGGAACAAAGGTAGGAATTCTAAGATTGTCCCACAGTCATGGACCTAGAACCTCACACATTCCACACTACTTAATGTAATGAATATCCCTCTCTTCGATAGACACCAGGAATTCAACACATGCATCAAGTTGCTACTGTCCTACTACCATGGATGATACTTATAGTTGGACCTCTGCATCACTGTGGATCTGACCTTGATCAATTAGATCAAAGGCCTTAGTATGCAAGGCCCTGACCCACAGGAGTTTTACCTTGGAAAGACCTTAGACCGAGCACTAGTGCAGAGGATAAAGAAACTTATGGTGATGTTGAGAAATACATGTGAGGCTACAAGGTAGCCTCTATCCAGAGTGGTGCAGTGCGCCTTGCCTGTCAACTAATCACGGGCAAGCTAGTTCGCAAGAACAGACCAACACAAGTGACTAGATTCATAGTCAACCTCACAGAGAAGTGCACCGACACTTTAGTTGGTTTCTAATACTTTAGAAGGTGCCACTTTTCCAGAGATCAAACCCTTCGAACCACTGGCCGTGAATTTTTGTACGTTGTGGTACTCCAGCGACATGAAGAAGCAGTGGCAGTCCAATGCCATCTTCCATGCCTATTACAACCAATTGAAGAATGCAATCTAGTATACACCATGCCTCACTCCAAACACACTTCATAGGTTTATACCTTTGATAAACTTCAGTGTGGACCGCCACTTCACCTATATTACAATGCGTGTTGATGAGTAAAAACAACAGATCTAGTCATACTACAAGTTAACAGAAGAAGACTTGGAGCATATTACCAAGGAATGGTCGAAAAACCTCCTTGTTGTCGTGGACCCCATAGAAATGTTCGACATGGAAAGACCTGAAGCTATGTTGAATACACTTGGACCAAGAAAGACTAAGAAGGATGATGAAGTTCAAGATGTCCATAACATATCCACGAAGACTACTTTGATATCACTGACGCAGGGAGGTTATGGTGAAGAACTAGATGGCATAGAAGTTGAGAAAAACAAAGGCGAGGTTACTCCGCCTAAATAGGAGGAGGATCCCACTAAGAAAATGAAGATTACCCCACCAAATCCCTCATCCTGAAAGAAAACTAAGGCCACCCAGACTACGTTTAAGACTACCCTCACACAGGACGACTTTGACTTCTTAATCACTGCGCTAAATGATGCTTCACTAGAGATCACAGAAAAGCAAGAAGCGAAGTAGGAGGAGGTATTCAGCCAAATCAAGGGCAAACTTCAAGAAGTGTACCAGGCTCTCCAGTCCAGCCGAGTATTTCTACCGTGCCCTTGACAATAGGAACAATAGGAATAGGCAATGAGCCCACCCAATTACAACAGATCACCGATAAAGTTGAAGATCGCCTTCGATGAGCTCGAGAAGACACATCGCAATACACCTAGGCTTTGATAGAAGTACAGAGAGAACTTGTAGAAAAATAGAGTAAAGCAGAATGGGAAAATATTTCTCTGCAAGAGAAGTGGGATGAGAAAAAAAAGCACAGTTATAGAAGAGCAAGGCCAGTTGCTAGAAGAGAAACTTGAAGTATAGGAAATGGTTCACAAAGCACTTCACTCTGTGACGGTCATAGAAGTGAATATTGAAGAATGTGTCCCACAGCAGGTAGCACAACTTGAAGAAGCAATCCAGAAACTTCACTAGCACATCTCAGATCTGGAACTTCGTACATTGGTTGAGATTCCTCAAGAAATAAGAGATCTAAGGGAGGCAACTGCCCGTAGCACAGTTGGCTGATTAAAAAACTTTGCCTTGGAAAGAAAGTAGTTGAGCACTAGAAGTTCCCAGACTTACGAGAACCTCACAGAGAATCTAGAGTTTCAGGCATTGGAGGTACAACTCCAAGAAGCAAAGAAACATGTAGATATGCTACAGGCACAACTGAAGGCCTTGACCCCAATCGAAATAATGAAGAGGTTTGGAGAACAATGCACTGCCCAACAATAGGTACACACGCTGCAAAGTAAAGTGATGGAAGTCTCCCAATGACTTCAATCAATCCAAGAAAAGGAATGCAACTATTCACTAAAGTTGAAAACTAGGGAACCGAGCTTGAACAGGTTGTCATCACCGCAGAACAACGTCTGGAAGGGACAATAAATGATGCATTGATCTAGAAGTTCACTAAGAAAGAGGTTGTCACACTACAGTAGGTTAAAGTATCTCAAGCCAAGCTCAAGGCATTCAAGGTGGAATTGATCAGACCAGAGTAACTCGGGATGAGTCACAGGTGAGTGTTGGGGGCCTGTTGTCCCTTGACCAAGTTTTGAGGAACACTTGGTCTTATTTGACTATTTTTGGACTTCGACAGCTTGTCAAATATGGAGTGCAATGTGAAGCAGATATCACAGGATCCTGATCCACGTTTGGTCCCTTTTTGGGTTTTTGGAGATAATGTAATGGGTATGGGATGTAGGCCCATGGGTTTACGCATGTTTAGGCCTATTTTGTAAAGTATAAATAAGTAGCTAGGCAATGTAAGAGAGGGAAATAAGCTAAGTTATAGTAAAGGATTTGTGTATACTGTGTGACTGAATTTCATAGCTGAGTACAAGTGTTGTATGTACTGAGTGCATGGATTGTAAGAAGGATCTGTGCTAGATCTACTCGGGGAAGGAGGATCTAGTGAGGTACGTGTAGATATCCTGTCCTATGCAGAGTACAAGTTTGAGCTTTGTGTTGTAACTAGATTGACCAAAGCTAATAAATAAGAAGAAGACTTTGTGGACATATCCCCAGGGTGGGGGTGAACCATGTGTTAGGACCACATATTGTACCTTTTTGCCCATACTTTTTGCCATTATTATACCCTTCATCACCTGTATTTAGACTCATATTATCACTTCATCTGATCACTCCAAGGTATACAACNTCCTTTCTCATCACTATATGTTTAATTTGTTTTGCATAATACTTTACATTACTTTTTGACCTAACCATTGATTAGAAGCACATAAGTGTCCATATTTGCAGAATAGTATTCAAGGCCGATGCTGAAACACGGAACTATCTAAGTCGCTGCTGAAACACGGAAGCTGCTACACAGTCCGAAGATGTAGATGCTGAAACACGGAGCTGCTACACAATCTGAGGACGCATAAGCCGAAACATGAAGAAATCACTCAGTTCATAAGTGCAAATGCTGAGACACAGAGGAGGCCGCCACGATGCTGAAACACGAGTCCTGACAGCTAGCAGTCAAACCGACACAGTCAAGAGCGCAATTCACGTGGCTGAACAGGACGTNGAACTAGAAGAGAAAAGACTAGATGCCATTCAACAAACAACTGTAATTCAACAACAAAGATCACAATGGCATGACAAAAATATCAAGAACAAGCAGTTCCAGAAAGGTAATTGGGATCTACTGTATGATTCCCGGTTCAAATAATTTCAAGGAAAACTGCGCACAAGGTGGTTAGGACCTTACGAGGTAGACACAGTTTTTCCTAATGGAACAGTAAGGCTCCTCACAATTGATGACTCTAGAACTCCGTTACTTGTAAATGGTCATTGTCGTCGCCTGTACCAGAAACCTGTTTCCAAAGAAGATTTTAAGGCTACATGCATGGAAGACGCTCATTTTCTTTTCATTAAGGGGGTTTCCAACCCCAGCAATAATTAATTCTTTTGAGATTTTCCTTAGCATTAGATTAGATTAGATTAGATTTCAGATACTAATAATCCCTGTCAAAGAAATATCGCCCTACAATTGATATTTGCAGGTTCAAAGCACAGGAAAGACCGATCCTTCAAAGAGAACAAGCTTTCACGATGCTGAAACACCGCTGCGCGGCACTGATGATTTTTCATGATGCCGAACCACCACTGTGCAACACTGTTCATTTCTCCGATGCTGAAACACCGCTGAGAAACACTGGTGACTTTCTTCCCGATGTTGAAACACCTCTGTTCAACACTTTCCATTTCTTCCCATTTCCAAAAACATTCCAGTCTGCCATTCCCCCATCATTCTTATTCCCGAAACAACTCCGTCCATCACTTGTTTTGTTTTTCCCCTTCCTTTGCTGCAACTCCTTTCCAGCAACTTTTCCCATTACTCAAACACCAGTAACCTTTCATTTTTTTCCTCCCGTTGCTGAAACACCAATTGCCAGCAACCTTTCATCAGTTTTCCTGATGCTGAAACACCACTGTTCAAAATTTTTCATATCCTTCCACCCCGTCATTTTTCTCACCGCCACCATTTCCGAAACAAATCCGTCCAGCAATTGTTTCGCCCCGTTGCTGAAACACCTTTTTCCGCAACCCTTCATTTTTTTTCACCCTCCATCATCGATGAAACAATTCCGTCCAGCAATTGTTTCACCTCTTCTGTTGCTGAAACACCATTTGACTAGCAACCCTTCATCATTCATGATGCTGAAACACCACCGTTCAGCACCCTCTGATTTTCTTCCGATACTGAAACACTAGATATCAGCAGTTCTTCATCTATAAGAAATTCTTCGATTTTTCTCTGTTGCTGCAACACCCACCTTCCACCATCATCCGTCAGCAAGATTCCGTCAGCAAGATTCTACGCTCCCAAATGATAGTTCCAACAGCAGGTTGTGATAGAATCAAAAAGCCGCCGCCGAAACAGCATCATCACAAACAAACATCAAATCTGGTTAGCTGAACAAACCAAATGGTAAGGCAAAGGTATGTAAAGTAATGTAATCCAATTAGACTGTAGTTAATGAGNTTTGAGAGTAAGGGTCCTGTTCTCTGATTGCAAGACAGTTGTTCTTTCCCATTGCAATGTTATTTTAAAATGTAATCCAGGATTCTTAATTTGAACTATAAAGAATTGCAATAGGAAGATTGCTTTCCTGTGATTTAATTCAGAGCTTCAGTTTACTCCAACAAGTATAGATAGAATGATTTTCTTTACTACAACACTAAGTGCTTTTGGAATTGAGCATATATAGTGCGTGGCTATCTTTGAAACAAAAGACTTCCCTGGGTTGATAATTTATGTTTCACTTGATTGTTTGAAATTAATTAAGCAATTATAGTGACCAACACCATGGTAAACCTGTGTGTTGTGATCGGTGCCTCGACCTAATGCGTTTATCTCTTCCCATGTGTTGTGCTCTGATATGATTATGCTATGTGCTCTGTTATGATATAGTTAGATAGATCTACTTTTCTTTGTGCTTCTTATATGTATGGGTGTAGATCTAACATATATGAAAGTGCGGAGTGCTAGACCTATTTTGTTGTTGCTAAGTGCTAACTTAACCTAGTTCTAAGTGAATGCTATAGTGCTCCGCGCCATCTATAGAGTGCCATGAGGGTTAAATACAGATGAATGATCTATGCTAAAATGTTTGCTAAGTGTTAGAATCACATATCTATTTCCTAGCTAAGGTTGCAGACACTTAAGTCTTGCAACCACCCTTGCCTCTACCTTGGGTGAGACTTCATCTACTTCATAGGTGTTGTCGAAAGGGCCAGTAGTTAGGGTTTTGTTTGTGCCCTGTTGAAGCGTTGAACCCAGGGTCTGCTCCTGTGCCAACATAGGACCTTGAGGAGATCACTAAGGAATGGTCGATAGACCTCCTTATTTTGGCAAACCCTATAGAGATGTTTGACACTGACAAACCAAAGACCATGCACAAAGAACATAATACACCTGGACCCAGTAGAACGAAGAAGACCGAAGAGGTCCAAGACTTAAGAAGTGCCTCAGGAAATACTGCTTCCATATCACCTGACCGAGGGCGTTATGATGAAGAGATAAATGGTAAAGGAGCTTAACAGAAGCAAGGTGAAGTAAGATCGTCTAGAGATGAGACCGATCCCCTGAAGAATAGGAAGGTTTCTCCCATGAAACCTTCTTCCAGGAAGAAATCGAGAGCCACTATGACCAAGATGAAGACTGTGCTCACTACTGATGATTTTGAATTCATCATAGCAGCCCTAAACGACGCTTCACTAGAAATCGTGGAGAAACAAGAAGCTAAGCAGGAGGAAATGTATGAAATAATTAAGATCAAATTCCAAGGGGTGCAACAGGCCCTTCAGTCCAACAACGTAGTGCCCACTATGCCCCTGCCATCAGGAGAACTAGAGTTGGGAGATGAACTAGCCCAACTTCACCAACTAGCTGAAGTGGTCAAATCTCGCCTTCATCACACTCAAGAAGAAATAGAAAAAGCCACCCAGGCCTTGAAGAAAGTGCAAGGCATAATCATAGAACAACGTAGATTTTAAGAATAGGAGAAGGTTGATCTCCAGGAAATTTCTGAAGAAGAGACAACACATATGCAACAAGAAAAAGAACAGTTGCTTGCAGAGAAAATTGAAGTGAAAGAAGTAGTCAACAGAGCCCTCCACTCTATGACAGGATTAGAACCATTTGAAGAAGATCAAGTCACGCATCAAGTATATCAATTTGTAGAAGCTATTCAATAGCTACAACAATGAATATCATACTTAGAGCTCCGCACCGTACCCAACACCTCACAGGATGTAATGGACCAAAGAGAAGAAACTGCTCGAAGCACAATTGAAAGAATAAAAGTCCTTTCCCTGGAATGCAAGAAAATGAGTGATCACAGTGCCCATACATATGAGTGACTCACTGAGAATCTAGAATTGAAGGCACTGGAGTCACAACTACAAGAAGCGAAGAAACAAGTAGAGACAATACAGGCATAGTTGAAGCCCTTATCAGTTGTGGAAAGAATGAAGTGATCCCAAGAGCAACGTACTGCCCAGCAATAGGTCCACACTATTAAGAGTAGAGTTATGGAAGTAACTCAGAGGATCCAACCTATACGGGATGAGGCTTACCAACTGTTCACAGAGATTGAAGGTCGAAGAATGGAATTGGAGCAAGTCATCACTACAGTTGAACAATTCCTAGAGGGACCTGTGAACGAACCAGTCATCCAAGAGTTTGATGAACAGGAGGCCATGGCACAACAACAATTTGAAGCAACATGAGCCAATATCAAGGCTTTTGAAGTAGAACTAATCAGATCAGAGTGACTTGGGGTGAGTCACATGTGAGTTTTGAGGGCCTGTTGTCCCTTGACCCAGTTTTGAGGATTCTTGGTCATGTTTGACCTAATTTTGGGACTTCGAAAGGCTGTCAAATATAGAGCACAAGACGAAGTAGAGATCGCGAGATCTTGACCCCTTTTATGGCCCTTTTTTTGGATTTGGGATTATGTAATGGGTATGGGTTGTCAGCCCATGGGCTTACCCATGTTTAGGCCTATTTTGTAATGTATAAATAAGTAGCTAGGAAAGTAAGAAAGACACCGAGAGGTTAGTGTGCTAAGTTCTAGAGTTGGATCTATGTGATCAATATTTGTAAGTGCTTTGTGCATACTATGCGAGGCTTGAAAGTCTAGTGCAAGTAGCTGTAAGAGACTGTGTGAAGGCTTGGTATTGTACCCTAGCTAGAAGAAGGAGGATCTGGTGGAGTGCGCATAGATCTCCTGTCTTCTGTGGAGTATAACTTGGATTCTATGTGCCTGTAAGATCTTTACCAAAGATAATAAAGAAGAGAAGAGTTGGTGGATGTAGCCCCAGGGTGGGGGTGAACCAGGTACATGTTGTGTTGCTATGCTTTGTGCAATGTATTGATGTGTTTACTATCTTAGTGATTTAATATAGATGAATGATAGATAGATCTATTGATTCTTAGTGCTTAATAATATGGATGGATGTTATATCTGACTTATTTACACATGCTTAGTGCTTAAATACCTTAGATCTGAATGAATACTGTGATACTCTGTAATTAGGGTTTAACTGAGTTGTAACTAAGACCGGATATTGATGAATGTTAATTGTTGAGTCATCTGTTGAGTGTTAGAATAACAGATCTGTGTCCCAGCTAAGGTTGTATACATCGGAGTCCTACAACCACCCCTTCCTCTACCTCAGGTGAGACTTCATCTGCTTCGCATGTGTTGCTGAAAGGGCCGATAGTTAGGGTTTTGTTGGTGCACTATTTTAGCATTAAACCTTGGGTCTAACCCTGTGCCAACATTACCTATCATATATTACCTTGAGTGGTTGGGTGAGTAACACATGAATTGAGTCCTCATAATGGAGGATGTGGTCCCATCAACAGTTCTAGTCAAAATTGCAACGTCAATGTTATTGATTTTGTCACTCAGAATTGTAGGAATGATGATGTTAAAAAATGCGAGTTGAAAGTGGAGTCGCAACAAAAGGTGTCACATTGTCAAAAATGAAATATTGATGGTGTATCTCGATGGTGGAGATACAAATTGTAACATAGGTGATGGAGGGGAAAGGTGTGGGTGGAAAGTGAAAAAAATGGAGTGAAGCTGCTAGTGGAGTTGAAATGACATGAGTTGCAGCAACAAAGATGCAACAATAAAAAAAAGTGACTAAATATTGTTAAACGGAATAAGTCATGGCACGAGAGTTGCAGTGACAAGGCTGCAACACAAATGATGTAGTATATGGTGAGTATTCAAGTCACAACATTGGTGGTGAAAGGAAAAGGTGAAAAGTGGGAAAATGAAATGAGGCTACAAGTGGAGTTGCAATGATAAGAGTCATAGAAATGAAGTTACAACAATGAAAACAAACTAAGATTTGTGTAAAAAAAGGACTTGTGAGTTTTGTGTGATGAAGGAACTTTGCAATGGAGTTGCAACTGAGAGAATGGGGGAAGTGAAATTTTCATACTATGGGAGGAATGTAGGTGGGGTAACAGTCAAGGAAATGAAAATGGAATTGGAAAAGTGAATATGGGGGATTGCATATGGAGTAGAAACCAAGGTAATGGAAGGGGAATCTGTGAAGCGAATAGGGGGTTGCAAATGGAGTGGCAACCTAAGTAATTGGGTTAAAGGGTATGAATGCAATGGGGGGTTTTAGGAATGAGAGTCATGACAATGGGAATCTTTGTGACAATGAGAATAATGGTGGAAATTGATAATTGTGGCCGCACGAGTCGCAACATAGGAGATTATAGCGACAACCAGAGTTGCAACAATGAAAATTTCTGCAACAAAGAGAATTTCAACAACTAGAGTTGTAGCAATAAGAAATGGAAACAACTTTATTCTCCCCAACGGATCCTGAAAAAAATAAGATTATTAGAAACAAAAATATTTTAGAGAAGGATTGTGACACAACCATCACGAAACCAAGAAGTTACCTTCTTCTTTATTTTTTTTTGGAACTATATTCTTTTTGTTCTTATTTTTTTAAACTGAAATAGAAATTATCCAACATGAACGATCTCTAGGTCACTGTTGGGTGATCCATTTGTAAATTTTCTAAAAAATTATTCCTTTTATACGGGTCACTGATATAAGCGAATCTTATATCCATTATCCATTAGAGGAATCCTATATTCATCAATGGTGTGGATTTTGATGGCCCCATTTTCATAGGTTGTGTCAATCTCATACAGACCAAGCTATCTGCTGCAAAATTTTCCTATGAAGTCCTTGAATCTGGAATCAAATAATAATTCTCAGTCTCCATCCTTAAAAAAAAATTCTTGATAAATTATCGTGCCATTTTTTCCCTTTGATGTTGCATAACTATGAATGGATGTAAGACATCTTGCCCTAGTTCATCCAACTTGTTGATTTGAAGCAGTTTTTTCTTCAGAGCCTCTAATAGTTCCAACCCAAGTTGTTCTGCTATCCTTATGTTCTGGAACTATGTTTCAATGGATACCAGTATTCACTTTCCATAGACTAACTCATAATGTGTGCAATGTGTGGTAGTCCTCTAGGTGGTTATGTAGGCCCATAAGGATTTGGAGAGTCTATCCCACCAATCCTTGAGGTGTAATATGACAATTTTTGTATTGATATCCTGAAGAATCTTGTTAGTCCCCTCTACCTGTCTATTTTCCTGTGGATGATATGGTGTTTTTACTTGATTCTTGATTTTGTAGTGGTCCATTATATCTATGAAAAGTTGTGATGTGAACTAAGTGCATCCATCTATCACTATCTCTCATGGTATCCCGAACCTTAGAAACATTTCCTCATGGAGAAAGTATACTACTGCTTGTTCTGTTGCTGCTAGAAGTTCCTTTGCCTCCATCCATTTTGTGACATAGTCTGTACAAATGAGGATGTAGGAGTGTCAATGAGATGGAGGATTTATTGATCCCACAAAATCTATGGACCATTTTTCAAAAGGTGCTAACACCATATGTGGTTGTAGAGGCATATTATATGCTTATACGGGTCTACCCATTTGTTGACAAATTTCATACCTTTTTCATGTATTCTTTGGAATCTTTGAAGAGTGTGGGCCAATAATACCCCTGGTGGAGTATCTTGTACCTAGTCCTTTTATCTGCAAAGTGGCCCCCACATGGCCCATCATGAAAGTATTTTAGTATTTTGTGGACTTCGTCCTCTCATACACACCTTATGATAATTAGATATGGCCTTGTGTAGAAGAGGAAAACATCAATCTATGAGAATATTTCACTTTTCTTGACTATACTTTTTCATTCTTTGGGGGTCAGGTAATGAAAAAGTTTTATTATAGCAAACAATTTAACAATATATGAAAACCACGGTGAGCTATGATCTATTTTATGAGAAGAATGGAATGGACATAGATTATTATTATTATTAACACAGAGACACAATGAACAATAACATAGATACAATAAAATTGACTTCTATTCAATAAATAAATATGTTGAAACTGTAAAATGAAGATTGAAAACAAGGTTGCTAGAATGGTGGTGGCTTATCTCTGAGAAGAAATGTGACGGTTGCGCTCATTCACAAGAAGATGATTACAATGAGGCTTTGAAATCGTTTTTACAATAAACATGAATTCCAAAACCCTAGATATCCAAAAACCTAACCCTAGGAGATGAAATACCAAAAATCATGTGGGCCCTGTTGGGGTAAGTTGATACATCAACTTCCCAGGGTCATAACCTTTGCATACAATCTCTGTTTTAGGTGCACAATAGCTCATTGGAAAGGGATATCCGAGGAATACTCATTACGCCATCAAATTCTGATTCAATCTACATTTTTACTATGGCAAGCCCTAAAAACATTGTTTAGGGCCTCAAAATCACCCGGGAAGTTCGAGACCCGAAAACTAGGAAAAAACTGCCAAATTGAAAAAATGCCAAGATGGGCTAGTTGGAATAGGTGGGTGGCCGACGATATCCACCTGGATCAATCCTCGCCCATTAGGAAGCAATGGTCTCTATTTCTTTGAATTCCCCCATCAGATGAGGAGATGTTTGCTGAATTTGGCCCTAGGTGAGCCACTTGCCTTGGTGTAGGAGATGCCCTACTTTGAAAACCCGATAAAGCTGGATCCTTTGCTGGTGAGTTCCCTTGACCTATGTGTCCATGATATAATTAGTGGAGGCTTTTTCCATGCAATCAGGGTTGAACTCTATTGGTGTCAACTGTTCTGCTATCTCTGAGGTGTCCAATAATGATGGAAAGTATGGCCGAAGGAGATCCACATTGAACATTGGATGCAATCCAAGGAAGGGGGGAATGTTGAGCTCACAATTTTTTTCACCCACATCCTTGATGATGGTGTAATGTCCATAGCATAGTGGACAAAGCTTCCGATGGGGACTTGTAAGGCTTTCTTTATGCAAGTGGAACCAAACTTTGTCTCCCACCTGAAACTTGTGTGGCACCTGATGTTGTTCATGGCACTGCTTGTACTTGGAATTGGACTTCTGTAAAATATCCTAAACCTGCTAGCAGATGTGATGGATCTGCTCAATGAACCTGGTGGATTTTTCAGCTCCAGTTGGAGCATGGGATAAGTCTGCAAGGGGTAGTACAACATCCATGGGACCTAATGGTTGAAATCCAAACCCCACCTGAAATGGGTTGTGGCCAATTGAGCTATATATGGATCTATTTTAGCTGTGCTAAACATAGGGAAGAATCTCATCCAATGTGCAAGGGTTCTTGGAATTATACATGCACATGATATACACGGTCATCCAGTTGACAACCTCGTTTTGGCCATCCTTCTAGGGGTGGAAGATAGTGGATTTGGTGGGATTGGTGTCCATCAGTGACCAGAGGCTCGACCATAATTTGCTGAGGAACCAACTTTCCTGATTTAATATAATGGTTTGTGGTATCCCAAAATGTACCCACACTCATTCAAAGAAAATCTTATTATTGGATTCCACTATGATTCTCTTCTTGCATGCGGTCATAATTGGCATCTTGGAAAAGAAGTGAACAACCAAAAAACCAAAGTCATTTTCCCAGTTGGTTAATGGAAGGCCCACCATGTAGTCCATTAATATGGATTCCCAGGGTATGTCAGGAATAGGTAGAGGGTTGTACAACCCTTGTTTCTTAGTGGCTGATTTGAATATAGCACAGGTAGTGGAGGACCTGATATACTTGTTGACATCCTATCGACATTTTCGCTAGTAGAAATGTTGCTGCAACACTACCACTATATTTTCTACATCGAAGTGTCCTGCCACCCTATTGTAGTGGGATTCCTAAATCATATTTGATTGCTCACATGATGGAATGTAGATGTGGACCATATGGCACAACACCCCATCCTCAAGATGGAAATTGGTGACAACCATTTTTTCACCCAAAATCTGGTAGCTGGTGGCAAAGTCAGGATATTTCTCATAGAGTTGATACCGACCAAAGGTCTCGTGGCCCTAAGAGTCTAGAACTATGGTGAGTGTCGTGACTAGAGGTCAGCTGAGGAAATCAATGATGCAGTTGGTACTTCCTGTCTTATACTTGATGTTAAGGTGGAACTGATGGAAGTATGTGGACCACTTCTGATGGTGGTCATTCTATAAATTTCCTTGTGTCTGCATGAACTAAAACAATTTATGATTAGTGTGGATGAATATCTCCTTTTGGAGAATGCAATTCCTCCACTGGTGATAGGATTGCACATTGGATTACAATTATTTCTCGTAAGTAGGGTAATTACAGACGACATATGATAATGTCTCACTATGATAGGCCATTGGGTGGCATTGCTATGAGAGTATTGCACCCACAACATAGTCTAAAGCATTTATCTCTATCTCAAATGGCTATTGCAGGTTGGGTAATGAAAGAACTGGGGCTAAGCACAAGTGCTACTTCAAATCATCAAATAATTTTTGTTGGGACAAGCTCCACAAAAATGTAACCTTACCACCACCCTAGTTACTTGGCTGAGGGCCCATGCAATATGGGAGAATCCCAACATGAAATTACGATAGAAATTGGCAAGGCATAAGAAGCTCTGAGGCTCAGTGAGCGTAGTTGGGGCTAGCCAATCACCGATGACCTGGATCTTGGCTGGATCCACATGCACACCATGTGTATCAATAATGAATCCTAGGTACTGGATCCTATCCCCGTTGAAGGATCATTTTTCCAAGTTGGCATATAACTTGTGCTTCTGTAGAGTGTCCAATATAGAGGATGTCATCCAAATACACCACTACAAAATAATTGGTGAAAGGATGCAATATATCATCCATCATCCTCATGAAATTTGTTGGGGAATTTGTCAAATCAAAGGGCATGACCAACCATTCAAAAGGACCTTCTTTTGAATTGAAGGAAGTCTTCCATACATCCACCTACTATATTGGGACTTGATGGTAGCCATACTTTAGATAAATCTTATTTAAGTATTTGGCCCCCTTGAGTTGATCAAGGAGACCGTTGATTCAAGGAATCGGGTACCGGTTCATGACTGTGATTTTATTTAGGGCCTGATAATCAATGTAGAGTCACCATGCCTCATATTTCTTCTACACAAGCATGATTGGTCTTCCACAAGGTGATGAGATAGGTCAGATGTGCCCCTTTTGAAGAATTTCTTGGATTTGATGCTTGATCTTCTAATTTTGTAACAGAAAGCGGCCCATTGGGTAGTGATGTCTCAGGGGTCAGATCGATGGAATGATTGACCTGACAGTGAATAGGTACCATAGTAGGTGAGGAGAATATGTCTTTTTATTCTTCCATGACCTTATCCACTTGATTCTGTTGCATGAAGAGGTCAGTCATGGAGGCCATGGATGTGGCTGCAATTTTTCACTCACTCTGAGAACAAATCACGAAGAAGAAAAACTTCCTAGCCTGAGAGATGACCTTACTACATTTCTTGGCAGAGATAAAGGAAATGGCACTAGGTGGGACTACCTCAGGTATCCTGTATAATTTCTTGTCCAAAGTAATAATAACACTGCGAGGCCTAGACTCATATACAACATGATGTTTCCATAAATAAGGTTGGACCAAAATAAAATCACAAAATTCAAGGGGAGCAGCATCACACACTACCTCATATTTGAAGGGATTGATTCCATAGTACATACAACACTGTTGGCTAACATGAAGATTGCTTCTTTGGCAGAGCCATCTGATGGTGTAGGGTTGCAGGTGCAGCATTGTTAGCATGGATAGTAACTTGACGACCTCCACTAAGATGTGATTATTCTGTCTACCACTATCAACGATGAAGAGAAGTGGGGTTCCTTTCACCCACATCTTTGAATGAAAGAGGTACTCACCTTCCTCTAGCTCATCAGGTTCACCGGGATGGATCTTGGTGGTAGCAATGGTGAAACTAGGTTTTGCGTCAATGATTCATCTCCCTTTTCTAGTTATGAGTCAGATTCAGAACTTGCATCTGATTAAGAGGATTTCACCTTAGCCACCAATGAATTCTTTGAGAGATAATCAACAGTCTTATGCCAAGGGATCTTATGGAAGTCACACCACTTCCTGATATCTTTCTTTGTCTTTCCATTGTCCTTCTTTGATTATGTATTAGACTGGTTGTCTTGAGGCTGTCCATATTTACTATTCCCTTTGTTCTGTGTGTTGGCAATGCCCTTGCTCTACTTCTGTTGTGAGGGGTTCCCAGACCCAAATGATCATGTCTTTTGTTTAAGATTCTGCTCGATTTTGACGACATATCAATAATCCACGTGCAAGGACATGATGTCTAGAAAATTCATTTCTTCCTAGATGTATCTATGAAGACCACTGTGGTACTTAAGCACTATATTCCACTAAGAATATTTAATACCTAGCTTGGTGCACAAGGTATGGAAGATATTTGTGAACTATGGTATTGCTTGGTCACTTTCCTGCCACAGTGTGGTCCATTTTGTATACAGGTTGTCATAACTTCCAACAGGGTAGTATTGTTCCTTAATAACATCCTTAAAGGAATACCAGGTGAGTGCAACTATACATAATCAGGGTTCCTTTGTTTCCTTTTTCTCACAAAATGTCTCCCACCAATATTTGACATGGGGGATGGTTTTGAGGAGAGAAAAAGTAACATTTTCTCTATTCGAAAAGTTATGGACAAAAAATACCCTTCTAGAAGATTCAACCGTTTGTCTATAACATCTACGTCTATCTGAACTTCAATTATAGGAATATCAAAGTTGATCTGTACCTTGAAGGGGGTGACGCCTTTGCTCAAAAAATATGTGTTGCCTATTGGTAGCCATTGAAGGATTTGAGTAAAATTATCCATCATCTCGTTCCTCTGTTGCGCTAGGGATTCCTTGAGAAATAGTTTGAAAGGATTTCCTATCCCATCATCTTTCTTTTCTCCTACCATGGAAGCCCAAATCTTTATACCTTGACCTCGTTGGGGACATACACTAAGAATGAAAAGGACAAGACTGCTTTGATACCAATGATCCAGATTTTATGAGAAGATCGAAATGAACACATATTATTATTATTATTAACACAAAGAAACAATGAAAAGTAACAAAGATACAATAAAACTGACTTCTATTCAATAAAGAAATATGATGAAAATGTAAAATGTAGACTAAAAACAATCTTGCTAGAATGGTGGTGGCTTATCTCTGAGAAGTGATGTGACAATTGCGCTCATTCAAACGAAGATGATTACAATGAGGCTATGAATTTTTTTTTACAATAAACATGAATGCCAAAGCCCTATACATCCAAAAACCTATCTCTAGGATATGAAGCACCAAAATTCATGTGGGCCATGTTGGGGTAAGTTGGTACATCAACTTCCTGGGGTTATAACCTTTGCATACGATCTTCGTTTTAGGTGCATGATAGCCCATTGAAAAGGTCTATCCAAGAACTATACATTAATCCATAAAACTATCATCCAATGTACAAGTTGACCGCGGGGATCCTTTAAAACGTTGTTTGGGGCCTCAAAAGGGCCCCGGAAGTTTAGGACTTGAAAACTATAAAAAACTGTGAAACTGCCAAGATGGGCTAGTTGGAATAGGTGGGTGGACACCAATATCCACCTAGATCAAGTTAGTAGATTATGAAAAGTTGCATTCGTTTAGAAAATGGTCCTCTACTGTAGGTTCATTCTCATTAGATGTTATTCTACAAAGAAAGTCAAACACTAAATTATCTTTTCTTGGTTTGTCTAAAATGGTAATATCAAATTCTTGCAATAAAAACAACCGTATAGTGACCCTACCATTTGTGATTGGTTTGTTCATTAAATATTTAAAATTTGTATGACCAGTATGCAAAATTACAGGATATCTAATAATATAGTGTCTAAACTTGTTTATTGCATGAATAACAAAAATAACCCCTTTCTCAGTTACCGTGTAGTTCAATTCAATAGGCGAGATATTATTAATGACATAGTAGATTGCATATGCATATTTTCCTTCGAGTTGTCCAAGGAATGCTCTGATAGCTGTGTCTGATGCGTCTATGGAAATGTGAAATGAGAGGGTCCAATTAGGTCCTCTTACTTAGTACACGGTTTTTCAGATACTTTGAATTTTAATTCATCAAGTGCATGATAACATGCATATGTCCACAAAAACTCAATATCTTTGCTAAGGAAGGCAAATAATGGATGATCAATACGTGAAAATTTTTCAATGAATCTACAGTAATAACCAACAAATCCTATAGATATTTGTACTTGCTTCTGTGAAGTTGGAGTTGGAAAATTGAGTATTACCTTTGTTTTCTCTGGATCGACTTGAATAAATTTCTTTTAGATGCGATGTCCCAATACATTTCCATCGGTTTCCATCATGAAATACTTTTCATTACTAAGGGAAACATTTGACTCCTTGTACTTGATTAATGTCTTTTCTAGATTGGTTAATGCTTCATCAAATTCGTCCTAGATACCACAAAGAGGTGTTCATATAGAATATGGTTGTCTACTAGAGGTTCATTCTCATTAGATGTTATTCTATAAAGAAATTCAACCACTACATTATCTTTTCCTAGTTTGTCTAAAATGGTAATTTCAAATTCTTGCAATAAAAAAAACCATCTAGTGACCCTGCCATTTGTGATTGGTTTGTTCATTAAATATTTAATAGTTGCATGATGAGTATGAAAAATTCCATGATATCTAGTAATATAGTGTCGAAACTTGTTTATTGCATGAATAACAACAAGAAAACCTTTCTCAGTTACCATGTAGTTCAATTAAGAAGGAAAGATATTCTTACTGACATAGTAGATTGCATATGGGTATTTTCCGTTGAGTTGTTCAAAGAATTCTTTGATAGATGTGTCAGATGCATCTATCGAAATGTGGAATGGGAGGGTCCAATTAGGTCCTCTTAGTACAAGGGTGTCAGATAGTTTGAATTTTAATTCATCAAGCGCATTCTGACATGTATATGTCCATACAAACTCAATATATTTGCTAAGTAATACAAATAATGGATGAGCAATACGTAAAAAAAATTCAATGAATCTACAGTAATAACCAGAAAATCCTATAAATATTTGTGCCTACTTCTGCAAAGTTGGAGTTGGAAAATTGAGTTTTACCTTTGGTTGGTTCTTTAACCTATCAAAAAACTCTGTGCTACTGACCCGGGGTTCCTATCTTTCATGGTACCAACAAAGCCTAAAACTATCGGCCTTTCTGGTGAACCAGAAGGCAACACAACACATAGAATGTAATGCGCAGTCTCACCCGAGATAGATTTTATGGGTGGCTGTAAGACTCAGGGGTTTACAGAATAGGATTGAGTAGGATATAGAGGGTCTGTATTCTGAGCCACTACTTATTAATTGTATTACAAATTACTATTATCTGGCCTTTAGAATTCAATCAGTGTAACAAAAATGAACTAAATAGAATAATAACTCATTCATTCATCGCAATTAGAATTTAACTAACAAAAGTAAACATACATACACATGAATTCATCACATCACACATGTATTACCGTGGTTCACCCCATCTCGGGGATACATCCACAAATATTTGTCTCTTGGCTCTCTTATTATAATAGTTTTGCAGTTCTTGCGTCTCACACTTACAATTCTTCTTAGATCGGAAGAATATCTGTGAGGCAAACTAGATCGCACCAGGCTCCTCAAACTGTGATCTGATCCTTAAGGTTTACCTCCCACTCAAGTCTCTCATTCCAAGTAATTCTCTTATCAAAATATTACAGAAATGGAAGCTCAACCTTTGCACAATCTCTGAACTTCTGAATCTCTGAACTCTAAAACGACAAAACAACCTCTCTTTGATACCTACTTTCCTATATTTATATCTATCAGGCTCTTAAGCCATTTACACAAAAAATCTTATCAAAAAACATAACTTTTCTATCACTAGGTCTTCCTTCTCCGCATGCGTTCACTGCTTCCCTCCAATTTTCCCCTCCTTCTTGCATGCTCAGGTGTTATGCTTCTTGCTAGTTGTCGCTTTCCTCCCGCACGTGTTCTTTCTCATGATTTCTCTTCCAGTTGTCATTCTTCTTCGTGCATGCCTTCTTTCCCATTTTGGTATGCTTCCAATAGGCCCCCAACATTGACATGTGACTCGTCCCGAGTCACCTAATCTTTCTGAGCTGCCTTGATCTCTTTTGTGATCATCTAGAACTTTTCCCTTAGCTCTTTTGTTGTTTTTAGTGCCTACACGATCTTATCCTTAATGGTTTTGACTACCTGAATGAACACTTTGTTTCTCAATAGTCCTACGCATTCTTCCTGGGTCTGCGCCATCTTTTCTCTATCCACTTCTGCCTGTGCGAGTACTTCTACTACCTACTCCTATAATGGTTCTACTTGAGTCTGCTGCTCCTATTTCTATGTCTACGCAATGATGAGTTCTGGATGCATCTTCTTCAACTCTTGTGTCCCCTTTACATGTTCTGGGATCAGTATGATATTTTTATTCTACTTGAGTTCATGGATCATTGCATTGATCCTTTCCTCTTCCTAGTCCCAGCATTGAACCTGTGGATCCTCATCTAGTCTTGTCCAAAGTTGCTTCTCTTTGTCGAGCAAGTCAGATTCTATGCTAACCTGTTTCTCCATCTCCTATATTTGCATTGTTTCTTCCTACCTCCTTTGCTCCCTTATTGTTGGTGGATTCGTTGGTGTTAGCTGTTCTCGGAGATCCTCGATCTCCTTCTGGTATTGTGCAATTGCTTGCACAATCTGGTCGATCTTTTCTGTGGTTGGGAGTTCATTTCCCTCCGCGATGTTTGGAAGTTTCCCAAACATTTCTCCCACTCTGTGTTCCAACTTGTTCATGTGTTCCATCTCCTTCTAAGCTTCTGATTTGGCCTACCCGTACTCTTTTTCCAGCACTTCCCGCTGCTTTGTTGTTTTTTGTAGCTCGACTAAGTTCTTATGTTCTCGAGACTGTATCTCGTGGTCAACGCTAACCTGTAATTTGTATATTTCCCTTGACGACATCCATGTCAAGACTAATTGAGTGTGGTCCAACTCGTTCAGTGGTGTCTGTCCCACTATTTCATCCATTCGTAGCATGTTAAGTTTTATGTGGACCGTTGTGCATGCATGTGGCATTGGAAGATATGGATCTCATTCTTCGATCTCCATTCTTTCGCTGGTTTGTGTTGTCAACTACTCTATGCATATTGTTAAGGTCCTAACCCGCACATAGGTAGCTTAATGTATTCGGATGTAATAAATGTCAATATTAATAAGACCTTTCAATAAAATAGAATAAGGCGGATGTAAGAAGACCTAATAGAAGCTTCCGCTTCTAGAAGGATCTTCCTCT
>JZKD02S2367447.1:1151595-1184429 GCA_000966675.3 Picea glauca | reverse complement strand
ATTTCGTATATCATTTCTGTGTATTGTGAAGATTATGCTGGATATTTCACTGTTATTCTGTTATTTCTCGCATTTCGTTTCTGTTCTGCATATTTTATATATCTGGTATCTTGCACATATGCTGCTACTTGCACTCTGGGATTCTCCGAGTGTCTTGAAGAGCTTCCTTATTTCTTCCAACTCTTTCTGTAGCTTATCCTTGTGATGTGATACGTGGTCGAAGTCTTCCGCCAGACAATCCTGGACCATTTGGGTGATAATTTATCCATTTTCCTTCGTGATCATCAAGTCTGGTGACAATCGTTGTGCCTTTGATTTCTTGCCGCACAAGTGGCCTGTTCAACCGGTCTCTTATTTCCCCCAGGCTCCTATGCGGTGGGGTTTGGGGTGGTCTCCTGCATTCCCTTGGTTTGATTTGGATGTTCATTGGTCTCTTTCTACCCCTTCTGGGTTCCTATTTGCTATGACCCTTTGCTTGTTGGAGGTGGTTTTTTTTGGCCCGTCCTTGGTTTATTGGGCAGTGGTTTTTGCAGAGGCTGTGGTTTTGTATACGTTGCCTCTCCTTTTGTGGGTCCTTCTGGTACTTCCTGGGGAATGGATGGGATGTTCCATTCAAAAATCCATTCACTGATGACCATGTATGTATCCCCTTCTATGATGTAGTATCACATCGGTAGCCACTGATTATCGAGATCCTACCTTGGTTGTATCCACATGGCTTGCCTTGTTTCCCATAAGTTAGCAATATTTCCATATCGCGTGACAACTTCTGGTGTTATTCTTCATGACTAGTTAATGGCTTCCTGCATATCCTATAGGTATGATTCAAATAGGATTCCATTTTTCCTCTTCTGTCTAGTCTGTAGCCCTGATCTCAGTACTCGATATATCACTCCCTCAGGCTGTGGTCTTGTAGCAAAAACTACATATTTTGGTTCCTGCCATCCCATGAAGGCTATAAGGGTTATCATCCATGAGTAATGAAATTCTGTGCCAAGTTCCTGTGCATCCTTGCAGTTCATTTGGAATAAGTTCAATAGATAAGGCTCTCATCTCACGAAGGTGTCATTTGTGCATTGAGCTGCAACTGCGATGACTCCTAATGGTACTTCATCTTTGTGACATTTCCTTAGAAACTTACAGACTAAGATCTTTGTGCCCAATTGTGTTGCTGGGTTGTTGATCTATTTGATTATAATGCCTCTGTTTCCCCTCGTTGTGTTGTATTTCTTCTTCATTTCCTCTACTAATGCTTTTTCCTTGGATTTATCGTCCAGAATCAGTGTGGGATCCATACCTCGACTGGGTAGTCCTGTTATCTAGGCAATAAGTTTCATTGTTATGGGGACGAGTCTATCCACCCATATATCCCCTCCATGCGTAAATTCTAACAACTTCTTGACACATACATTTGTGTATTGGCCTCTGCCAAAGTGTGGGAGTTGTAACAGTCCTAAAATGCCAGTTCGGTCCAGTCCAAATGCCCACTGATACCACTGGTTAACCACTATATTCTGCATAAACACTCTGGGTGCAAGTTCTGGGTACTTAGTGTCGTCTGAGACATCATGGTTGGAATACTTGAGCTTCCCAACATGACCCAGTAACTGCGGTTCTACCTATACTCCCTCTGGTATGTGTGGTAGCACAATTTCTGCTATCAGTTTCTGACGAGGTGAGCTTGGTATCAGAATTTTGTCATCCTACTGTGGTGCTTGGTATGAAGTTCCAACAATCCCGTTTGCTGCCCTGTAAGCCATTTTTTTCCAAGACAAGGTAGTTCCCACGATCTCTTATGTCTATTGATCAAGGCTGCGTACCTGCAGCTCGTTGGATTTCCCTTCTGATGCTCAATTCTATTTTGTGTCATTTCCTTCCATGGATGGTTTGGTGCTTTCTGGTAGCACTTCCTGTTGAGGTTCCGCTTCTTCATTTAGAGGTTCCCATGGTTCTTCTTGCGTGTCCTCTTTCAATTTTTCTAGTTGTGGCTGCTGAATCTCTTCCAGTATCGGTGTAGGGCTCACCAGTGGTATCTCTAGTGATGGGATCTCATCAATATCGATGATCTCCGGTTACTGTTGCTCGTTTTCTTCCAGTGGTCCTCATGGCCTAGTTTGAACTCTGGTCGATCTAGTGGTCAAGCCTAGTTCAATGGACTTCGGTGGTGCCATAGTGGTGAGTATAGAGCGTCTGCTATCTATAGAGGCCTGTGATATTTCTTTGTTCGTTCGAGCTACTATTTCTCTCTTTGTGTTCTTCTTTTGAAAATAGACAAGTTGCTTCCGTGCTCGCATGTTGTAGGGGCTTGTCCTAAATCTTATTAAAGATGCATCCTCCATGATGCAATTTTTATACCATAATTGTGGATTCAATGCATGTGCAATAATTTTATACTTGCCATTATGCTTCTCTGGCCGTTTCCAGTTGGCATGTTTAATGTGACGTTCCATTAGTCCTTACCGTGTCTTAATTCTTCTTCGTCCTGTCCTATCGTCCCTCTTTTGTTGACTTTTCGTTTCCTGCTCCTTTATCTTAGGCATGTGACCATTACCCTTGCCTTTACTGCATTCGTGTTTCGAGCATCCTATGGCTTTTTCATGGCCTTCTAGTTTTTATTTTTTTGTTTTTATTGCACGGTGGGTGGTCGAATTTCCTTGTACAACTTCAGTCAGCTCCCGTTGATCATTCCTCAAAGGTCTGTACCTGCTAGATCTATCAGTTGTATGGCTCCGCTATCTATTACATATTTGACCTTGTATGGTCCTAACCAATGCATTCTCAGCTTTCCTGGGTGCTGAACCAATTTGTTGTCATAGAGCAATACTAGATATCCTTCCTTGAAAGTCTTCTTATTAATGTGTCGATCATGCCATGCTTTGTCTCTAGCCTTCTACACTTGTTGATGGACTTCTGCCAGGATTCGGTCTTTCTCCATTTCTAACAACTGATGTAACCTTTCTTGTATTGTGCCATGTTCTATCATTTGTGTGATAGAGGCTATGTGTAAGCTGGGTATTAAAAATTCCAATGGTACTGTCGCTTCTTGGTCATAGATGAGTTTGAATGGTGTGTGCCCTGTCAACTTTTTACATGTCATCCTATACACCCATAATGTTGCTAGTAATTTAAGGTCCTAGTCATCTCTGTTGACATTACAAATCTTTTTCAATGTGTTCTCTAGAACTTTTTTGAAGGCTTCTACTATGCCATTTGATTGTGGGTGATACGGTGTGATTTTCTAGTGGTGAACTTCAAATTCTTCAAGCATCACGTGGATGGTTCTATTTATGAAATGCGTGCATCATTAATTACTTTTTCAAATAAAAAGTGTGCAGTGGTCTCTGCGCTACAGTCCTTTACTGGTGTGGCTTCCACCCATATTGTTAGATATTCTGTCGCGGTGATGATGTATCTTGCCCCTGTTCTTTTGGCTGGTGGGTTAGTAGGTCCCATAAATTTTATTTCCCATTTATCAAATGCCTATAGTGTCACTTGCGGTCGTAACGACATCTCATCTCTTCTATTGGGTTTTTCGACCCTTTGATAGACATCACATCCTTGACAGTATTCTTTCAAGTCCCTATGCATCGTTGGCCACCATAGTCCTGCGTAGAGTACCTTCTGCATGGTATCTTTTCCTGCATAATGTCTTCCAGCCAATCCCTCACGGGCTTCTGATCAAATCCTTGGTCGTTCGTTCTTAAGCATGTACCTTTGTAAAAAAAATTCTTTACCCATTTTATATATATGTCCTGCGATCAATTGATAGTCAGTTGCATGAACTACCAGGTTATTCTTCTGTGTAGTGGCATACTCTTGCGGTGCGGTACTTGTGCTTAAATACTGGATGATCTTTGCGAAGTAGTCATCAACAATTTGTACTGAGAATAGCTATACATCCAGAAAGTTTTCTTCTAAGCTTGTGGGTTCTTCTCCATTGGTGACTTGTGATAGGTGCTCAGGGCCTGCACTTAGTTTCCCTAGATTGACGAATACTTTGAAGTCAAATTCCTAGAATAATAGTAACCATTGGTAGATTCTCCCCCCCAACACTAGCTTGTTGAATAGGTAGTTTAGGGATGAGTGATATGTAAACATATTAAAATGTTTTCCCAGTAAGTAGTGTCTAAAATTTTGAAGTGAGTAAACCATATCTAGGCCTTCTCTTTCCGTTGTGTTATAATTCTGTTCTGACTCAGATATTTTTTTTCTTGCAAATGATATCAGGTGATCCAAGTCTCCTACTCCTGGCTGTGCTAAGATAGCTCCTAGTTCTATCGCTAATGCATCTACATGCACATGGAATGCCTTTCCCCAGTCTAGAAATACTAATATTGGTACAGTGACCATCTTTTCCTGCAGGGTATCCAAACCATGTTGACACTAGTCATTCCATTGGTACTTTGTATCCTTCCTTAGCAGTTTTTCCATTGGTGTTGTGATCTGCGCATATCCTTTGATAAATTTCCGATAGTATCCTGTGTGTCCTAGCGTCGCTCATAGATAACAGACTGTTTTTTGTGCTGGTAGATTAACGATGACGATGACCTTTACTGGATCGACTAATATCCCTTGTTTTCATACTACATGGCCCAATAGTATCCCAAACAGTGTTCCAAATATGCATTTCTTTATGTTCAGTGATATCTGACACTGTCTGCATCACTCTAGAATCAAGCGTAAGACTTCTACATGGTCATTTAATAGACTATAGACTGTCCAGTCATCCAGATATACTTCGATAAATTGGTGGATGAATTCTTTAAATGCTGCAATAACCACTCTGGAGAAGATTACTAGTGCATTCTTCAGTCCAAAGTGAATGACTGTATATTGGTAAGATCCCCATTCCTCGGCGAATGTGGTCTTGTATCTATCCTCCTGTGCTATATTAATCTAATGGTAACCTGAGAATCAATCAGTGAATGAGTACGCTTCGTGTCCCCCCACATTCTCTAGAACTCCATCTGTGAATTGTGTAGGGAATGGGTCGTGTAGGCATGCATCATTCAACTTCCTCAAGTCGATGCATATTCTGATCCCTATTCCTTGCTTCTTGTCCTGTATGACCATCGAGCTTATCCACTCTGATTCCTTGAATGGTTTGATTATGCTGACTTCGAGCATTCGGTCAATATCCTCTTTAAATTTATGTTTATAAATAGGGTTCAGTCTATATGGTCGTTATCTGATTGGTCTCACTTCGGGTCTGAGAGGTATTTTCATTTCTCCCAGTTCACCTGCTATACCTTTCATCTCTATAAATGTTGTAGGAAATAAGTTGTTGTATTCGCACAACAATTTTGTAATACTTTCTATTGTTGGGTCATCACAGTAGTCTCTAATGCTGGCCATTTTGGGATGTTCCGTTGTACCGATGTTAACTTTATTTACCTTGATTGGCACAAAAATAAATTTAGATTCTATTTGTGGTCCCTTAACATCTCTGTCGCCTTATGCTTCTGTAATCTGAATGTCGCGTGGGTTCTCTTCATCTGGTATGTCCTCCTGTACCTGGTACCATGACAATAGTTCCTTGACTGTCTATTTATCCACTGCTTCTCTTCAGTAATAAGTTTTACTTTTGGCTCCTCAATGAATATGACTCTGATTCATTTAAGAAATGCGTCTATGTTGGGGTTCTCATGCTCGAATGAGAAGGAGGTGGTAAAGTTTTGCTGCAAAGTCACCCATGTTGTAGTCCTTTGCGCAGTTCCTGATCTGTATACCAGTTCACTGGTATGCTTTCTAATGTATGAATAAAGTGGTGAGGCCATTCCTCAGGTGGTGTCAATTTCCACAGTGTTTCACACTCCCTTACATGTTTTGTTGGTGTTCCAAATACTTCATATATCTATTGTTTGTTGTTTTTCTGTGGTGCGTCGAACCTTATTCACAGTAGCATTTTACATTGATACTAGTTTGTGATGGTCTCCTTGTGTGCGCCCCACCATCTGGTGGGTGTGGCATTGAGTGCTAAGTGCAGTGCTAGTAGCCTCTGGTTCTTTAATACTTCATCTTCATATTGTCTTAAGAATGTTTCCAAATCATCAAGTCCATGGAAACTGGGTGGTTCCAAATCATCAAGTCCATGGAAACTGGGTGGTTCTGCGATTTCTATGCCTATCCATCACATTGTGTGCTCTATTCTTGCACATATTCTCGTGGATACTTCATGTAGTCTCTGCTACCAATTTTCTAAACCGGTGTCTGAATCCGTTGCACATGAAGTAATACTATGCCAACTGATTGCCCCATTTGTAGTTGGGTTTACATAATCCTCCTTGCACGCAATTGTCCTGTATAACTGGTTGATTTCCTCTAAGTCTATGCCAGTGGGTTCTACGAACCTTTCCCCTTCTGATGGATCTAGTGGTGCTATAACCCTGTAATCTCCAGATTGAAATGTCATTTTTCTTGTCTTCAAATTAATTATGGTTTGGTTGTGGAATGCCCAATCCAGACCGAGTAGTGCTAGGTATGGCGTTGTGCCATATACTATTTCAATGACTTCAAAATGTTCTTTGGTGTGCACACCATCAAGATATACCGTTACTCTCTTAAGCCTCCCGATTGGTAGGACTCTGTGATGGTTTGCTAATTTTAATTGGACATTTGAATATCCCAAGGTTGATTCTCCCATGCATTGCCAGGTTTTCTCAGGTAGTAAATTTACTTCATATCCTAGGTCCAGTATGATATCTCCCATATTGAAATCCCTAATGTTGGCATTCAATCTGAATTCCCTACTTGTTCTTCTCCTTCTGTGTAGGTTATTGACAATTTTTGTTTCTAGCTTTTGTTCTGTCTCGTTGCTACATTTCTCTAAGATGTTTTGCAATATTTTCACAGATGAAGGATCAATTAGCATTTTGATGCATGTCTGCAAAAAGTCTTGGATAGTACTTAATTGTCCCTTAAGTGACAGTCCTTCGGTATGATCCAATGATGGTGACATTTCGTATTCTGGGTCTTCGTGGGGTGGTTGCGTAGTAGAATTCGACATTGTGTCCTTCTGAAATTCCTATCTAGCTTCCTTAAAAGTCTCTTTTTCTTTGGGCACATTGAAGTGCTTCCTTGGTTAAATATTCTTTCTTACCCACTGGTTCTGTGCAGGTTCTTGTCAGACTATGTCGTTTCCTGTCTTCTTTCCACCTCGGGTGACTATGTTGATATTTCATTCATCCTCCCTTGCTTCGGTTGAAATCCATTGAACATTATGATTGTTCTGGTTCCTTTTTTCCTAGATCTTTACTAATAGTGTCGGGAATTCCTCTATCTCATGATCCAATGCATGACAATACATATAAGTTGCTGGTGGAAGTGGGCATTCCCTTGCATAATGTTTAGGTTCTTGACAATTGTGACACGTGACTAGTCCTCAACCACGTTCGAAGCCTCCTCTGGCTCATCGTTCTCCTTGATAGCCTGCTCAGTCCCCTCTCGACGTGTTATATGGTGGTGCTTGGTTGTACTGTGCAGTATTATACTAGAGTTGTGTCGGGTTGTATTGTGGTTGCGTATCATTGTATGGTTGTTGTGCAATGTTGTACTACTGTTGTGCAGTATTGTATGGAGCTAGGGCTTGATTGAACTGTGGCGCTTCTTTCCCAGTCATCATTTCGGCCTGTACCCTATAGGCATCTGATGTTCTTTCCCACATCAACTCCATAGTTCTGCAATCTTTGTCATCATGGCCTATGGACTTACAAAAAGTGCAATAAGAATTCTTGGGAACTGTCTGGTACTTCTGCATCATCGTGCAGTGATAAGGGTCGTGACCCGATTTCTTGCATATTTCACACCATAGTCCTCTCTGTAGGAGTGGGTTTGGCATGCTTGTTTCCATATACTAAGAAAATGTTGGACATTCGTTCTTGTGGTGTCCTTCTGTACTACATGTGGTGCACCAAACACCTTCTCGTTTGTCCTTGTTCTTATTCTAATTCAACTGAAATGTGAGGTTCTTCAAATCCTCCTTCAATTCTTCAATGGCCAGGTCAGTCTACTGGTACTGGTTCTCTTCCAGATACAAGGCTACTTATAGCGCCTCATCCTGCGTCTGAAACTTCTATTTTCATAAGGGGTATTTTAAATGCTAGAGTAGTGAGTTGACAAACAGATCTCAGTGTTGCATCTCGGTCATAAGGTATTTTAACTTTCCCTTCAATCACTTAAATTTTTGGTCAATCTCCCATACGGAGTCTCCTGGCTTCTGTTGAATCTCAATCATTTCATTCATGTACTAGTCCTCTGAGCTCGGCTTCTAGAACTCATTAATCAGTAGCTTCTTGATGTCTGCTAGTTTCCTCGTCGTCCCATGAGCATTGTTTGTGTCTAGACTCATGTACTAGTATAGTGCATGGTCTCTTAGCATGATCGCTAGCTACACAAGTTTGGTATCTTCATCTGTGATCTATTTTTCCTCTCAGATCTTAGCACAAATGAACAAATGCTTCTTCGGGTATTCTACTGATTCTCCTCGAAATTATGGTAATCTGAATGTGGGGTCATGTCTTGCCATTCTAAAGATTGAATTTCTACCTCCGTTGCGTGCTATAGATACTTGACTCGTACTACCTGAAATGGCTCCTCCAATTGTTTCTCTTGTGGTAGATGTGGTTCTCGCTATCGAACTTCCTTCGAACTTTGGTTGTCTAAACAACGATGTTCTCTTTGGTGTATGAGTTGCACATGGGTTTATGGGTTCCACACTGACATTAATACATAAAGGGTGACTCTCTTCTCATCCTGTTCTTGGGCCTCTTGTTTTCCTCTCATAGGTTGTGCACAGAATTTCCTCAATCTGCTCCACAACACAGAGATCCTCTACCTCTTCTTTGTGGCTTGCCAAGCCCTCCCTCATGGCTACGACTATTTTCTTGGTATTCACCTTATATTGGTAGGGTACTCTGCTACGTGTCATGCTAGGTGACGCCAAGATCCACTTAAGTTGGTCGTCATCCATCAAGATCGGGTCAAAGAATTCCTCCTCCTTCTTTCCTTTATCCTCTCCTTCGGCCATTTATCCTCCCCTCTGTCAATGATTCCCCCCTTCTCCCATGCACGCAGGGAAGTTTAGCTGTCTACTTCCATCACATCACACCTTTGTTATATAGCATTATTTTAATCGAAGTATACAGTGATCGGATGTACCTTCTACAAGGTCCATGTAGAAATTCCTGCTTTGTCGCGCTATATGACTTCGCTGTGTCAACTGCAAATTCTGTGATGAAGCCTGCCACAATACTATCAAGCCGAAAGTCGACTACACGAGTGAATTTTTTGTTCACCTGTTGTAACCGATCAATCTGTATTGGGGTCCAATCTAGTTTTCGGATCTGGTTCAGAGCGTGGTTATCTTTCAACATTAGTATCCACTCCTGCAATAGGCGAGGAAAATCATAGAAAAATACTTCATGTAAATCCGTAAACACGTATTTATCTAGATATTTGTGAGGCGTCCGACTAGGATTTCTAGGCAAACTCTATCTCTTTAGTTCTCAACTAGCCTTCGATTTCTTCTTTTGTGGGGTTACACGGTCTCAACATTCCCTTCTAGTGACTCAACAGTCTTCTAGTTTTTCTCATTTTTGTCCACATGTGTTCTATCCTATCTACTGATTCCTTTCTTGTTCCTCTTACAATGACAATGAAACCATTTTTTGGTTCTTTAACCTACTGGACAACTTCTCGCTACTGACCCAGGGTTCGTATCTTTCATGGTACCAACAAAGTCTAAAGCTATCGGCCCTTTTGGTGAACCAGAAGGCAACACAACACACAAAGTGTACTGCACAGTCTCACCTGAGATAGATTTTATGGGTGGATGTAAGACTCAGGTGTTTACAGCCTAGGATTGAGTAGGAGATAGAGGGTATGTATTCTGAGCCACTACTTATTAATTTTATTACAAATTACTATTATCTGGCCTTCATAATTCAATCAACGTAACATAAATGAACTAAACAGAATAATAACTCATTCATTCATTTCAATTAGAATTTAAATAACAAAAGTAAACAAAGATACACATGCATTCATCAAATCACACAGATATTACTGTGGTTCACCCCCTCTCGGGGCTACGTCCACAAAGATTTGGCTCTTGGCTCTCTTATTATGATAGTTCTACAGTTCTCGTGCCTCGCGCTTACAATTCTTCGTCTATCAACAAAATCTCTGTGAGGCGAACTAGATCGCACGAGGTTCCTCAGCCTGCAATATGATCCTTGAGGTCTACCTCCCGCTCAACTCTCTCATTCCAAGTAATTCTCTTATCAAAATATTACATAAATGGAAGCTCAAACTTCACACAATATCTGAACTTCTAAATCTCTAAAATATCGAACGATGAACCAAACTCTCTTTGATACCTACTTTCCTATATTTATATCTATCAGGCTCTTCAGTCGTTTACATAAAAAATCTGATCAAAAACCCTAACTTTTTGGTCATTGGGTCTTCCTTCTCTGCATGCGTTCACTGCTTCCTTCCAGCTGTCACCTCCTTCTTGCATGCGTGTGTGTTGTGCTTCTTGCTAGTTGTTGCTTTCCTCCCACATGATTTATTTCCCACGATTTCTCTTCCAACTATCATTCTTGTTCATGCACGCCTTCTTTCCCATTTTGGCCTGCTGCCAACACATTTATTTTCTCTGGATCAACTTGGATACCTTTTTTTTAGATGTGATGTTCCAATACAATTCCATCAATTTCCATCATGAAACACGTTTCATTACCAAGGGAAAAATTTGACTCCTTGTACTCGATTAATTTATTTTCTTGTATTGGCCAATGCTTCATCAAATGCTTCCCCATATGTTGTAAAATCATCCATATATATTTACACACAATAATGAATGTGATCAAAGAATATACCTATGGAAACTCACTGAAAGGAGGCGGGTGTGTTGCATAACCTGAATGCTAGAACACGATAGGTGAATGTTCCCCAAGGATAGGAGAATGGTGTTTTCTCATGGTCTTCAGGGGTGATTTGAATCTCGCTGTATCCATTGAAACCATGAAGAAAAGACAAATTCTTCTTTCTTGTGAGTGTGTCCAGGACTTGGTTGAAAAACGGTAATGGGAAGTGATCTTTATGTGTTGCTTTATTCAATTCTTGATAATCTACACAAATCATCCATTTACTAGTTTTCTTTGGTACCATGACAAGAGGGGAGACCCACTAGCTATCAGAAATGGGATAAATGAAATTAGCTGTAAGTAATTTCTGTAGCTCTTCTTTGACTATGTCTTTCATCGTTGGGTTAATCTAATGCTGAGGTTGACGAATGGGTTTGACTCCTTCTTGGATATATATATATATATATATATATATATATATGATGTGTACATAGGTTAGGGTGGATCCCCTCCATGTCAGAGTAATACCAGGTGAAGGCATCACTCTTCTTCCATAACACTTGAAATAGTCGCTCTTTTTGTTGTTCAGTTACACCTTAGTTGATTTTCAAAGTTTTCCCTAGGATAATTTCTATGATTTCTATAAGGGATCCTTTGTCTTTTTCTTGTATAGATTCATGTTCAATGGTTGATATTCTTTTGGAGGATAAGGAAATTTGATTTTATGGTTTCATAATATGCTCAAGAAGATGTGTATTTTGCGAGGAAGAGGAGGAGGCTATAAAATCATTGATTTCGTCATCCTCTATTTTATCTCTTATGGCTAGGTATTTATATATGGATAGGACCTAGTGGGATTCCCCTTCCTCATCAATTTATTCTTCATCCTCCCAAAGTGGTGTTTTTAAGTATATGTTGGGTTTGTCAGGAGGGTAGAGAGTGAATTTTTTGGTGTATCTCCCATGGGAAATAGTCATGATAATCCAACTAGTTAGTTGTGATATGGTTGTTGGATAGCTACATTTATTTATACTATTAATGTACCATTGATATACATATGAATTGATTTTGAATTGGCTTGGTGTATAGATTAAAGACCCATCGATGAGTTTATTTTACTCTTCCTTTTTTTGCTACTTGTCAAGAATATTTAAAATTTTGTTTTAGTTTGATATATTTATGATGGCAACAATACTATTTGGTCATGATAAAGAAGATTGGTGGCAATGATAATAAGAAGATATGAAATACATGTTTTTTATTTTGTTATCTTTGCACAATTTTTGGGTCAACTAATGAAATTGGTTAATATTGCATGCATTGTGACCTATGGCCTATTGATGTCTATGGTCTTCACCGAGTTTTTACTCTGCTTGACATCTATCTATACCTATGGTCATCTTTGGCCTATATTTTAACCATCATATATGCAGATTATAGTGTTATCTCCTCTGTATGTCAAGATTGACTCAATAATAAAATCTCGATATTGGAAAGGGTTCTTGGTGTGAAATTGCATGGAAATTTTGGAAAGAAATAAGTGCAAGTAGGCAATAGAAATAAGTTGTCATAGGTTTGTGTACTTTGTGTTAAAACTCTAATAATAAGTTAGTTAGTTTACCTAACTGTTATACAGTTACATGACAGTTACGGTCTTTTTTTATTATATATGTACTTATATGTACATGATTATTCACTCATTGATGAATATAGAGTATGTCTTTTCTGTCAGTATTTATTTATCTCCGTTCATCATGGTTTCTTGATTGCTTGAGTTATTTCAATTATGTTCATGCCATTTCTTCATTATGAATATAACAATGGTATCATAGATTTATGACACCTATGTGCCCGTGTGAGAGTTAAAAGATTTCATCCCATAAAGACACGTTGAAGAGAGAGCTAGCTTGTAGAATTAATGAGAAATAACTATCAAGGGATTAGTTTTCCAACTAGTCTCTGAGGGTTTAGTTTGGAATCCGAATTCTATGCAGAAAGGAAGTTCGTGGAAGTGGATCGACGAACAATATTAATCCAACAGATCATTCAACGTTGCATCAATGGGCCTCATTCCATCATGGGAGGGCCCAAGATCCTGGAGATAGAAAAGCTTCTTGTTTGAGTTGAAAGAGAAGAGTCGCGGGTTTAATGAAACGGTCATCCATTTGTGTGCATGGTTGAAGAGCCATTGGTTTTGAGATCTAATTTGATGGAGATCGAGTGGAGTGGTATAAGTTGATGGTGGAGCCACTACAATAAAGATATTGTTGAAGAATCGCTGAGAAAGGGTTGCTTGGAGATTTTTCGTAGAAAGAAAAGTAATGAATAACGTGGTTAGAAGTTGGTCCATGTTTTGTTGTGTTGGGATTGTTTGTTAGCTGCTTGCAAAGTTGACATAAATTTTTTATTGAAGAAACTCTACAAAATTATTCTTGGTGGATATATATCAGTCATGTAGGAAGTTTGTAATGATGGATAGATTCGTGCCATTCATGGGAGAGCCAATTGAGATTTATTTGGTGGAAGATAGCCGTTCATTTTTTCAAAGTCAAGTAGACACTCATAGTTGTGTAAACCTCTGTGAAAGAACAGTTGGTTGGGTGGAAGAACCATTGTGGATATTGATCGAATGACCTTGGAGTCTTGGAGTCACCGTGGTAAAGAAATTTCCAGCCATGTCAAAAAAGACAGCGAAATAAAGAAAGTAAACCTCCGTGAAAGAGAAGTGGATGAAGGTACTGTTATTTTCTTGGGTTAATAATTTAATAATCTTTAAAAATATCAAAAAATGTTTTTGGTGGAGAAATATATATATTAAAAGGATTGGAAAACTTTTGAAGTTATAAGGGTGCTAAAGGGTGCTTTTCATGGTGTTATAAAAAGTATTTTTTTTTTGTTACAGAGTTATAAGGTTTTGTATGGAGGAGTTTTCTCCATTGATTGTAATTGGAGTTATAAGGGTTTTTATTTTGCCTTGAACTTGTAAAGGTGTTTTAAGGGGTCCAACAAATTTCATATTTGTCTTTGCGTCCTTGACCCACCCGAAATTTAATAAGGGGGTCTGTATTAGGATTTTTGTGTGTGTCTAAGTTATTGGACATTTATCTTCCATATTCTGCATAATGGCAAGAATTGGAGAAATATTTACAATATTGTGCACATTAATTAACTCAAGTACAACATCTACAATTGCAATAAACAAGTGCACTCTTAGTACAATGATTACTTGTTTACAAGTAACACACATGAAGATTGATATGTTCAAACTTCAAAACAAAATGTTATCTAATGAGTTAAGTTTGCTTCAACACCAACAATGTGATTTCAACAAACAAGATGACATCGAGGATGAGAATAATGAAGACACTCAGTTGACTAGTGAGGAAAGTCATAAACATGAGGATGGATTAGATGAAGTCCCTATTACAAGAAAAGTTATCGATAAATGTGGCAAAGAAATTAGAATTATTCGACCATGGGAAGAATTATGCTTTAAACGAAATCGATATGGACTAGGATATATAAAGGATGCTGACAACCTTTTTCATATTCCTAATTATTGTGAACCTGTTTTCTTTGTGAGTGGAGTTTTTTTGAATGATAATAAGAATACAGAGCTTGAGGATATTGGTAAGGAACAGGTACATGATATTGTTGATGATGATGTAGTTACAAATATTCCAGATCATGATAATAAGTCAGATAAAGAACCCATACAATGCAAACACTGTCACCGGTTCGGCCATGATAAGTCAAATTGTTTTGATCTTCACCCATGAAGATTTTGTGGGAAGAAAAATAACCTCTTAGTAAGGTGTCAAAAGTGCAAGTGGAAACATATTCATTTTGAATGGTTAGTGAATTGGTGTTGGCGTTTGGAAGTCAATTTATTGGAGCATTCTTATCGACGGATTTATACACAAGTACAATCGTACTTGATTGGAGATATTTCTATAGTTGACGAACATGAATGTTTTTCACGAATGGATGATAGAGGGTATGATCAAGGCCCAATTGATGTAGTCTTCTGAGTTGACGGGCGAGTCTTCAGACATTGTGAAAGCATACACAATGTTCCAGTAGCTTATACAAGTGATGGATATCTTCTTAGCCATACTTGTGAATGAAAGTCAAGGGAATTTGAACCACTTGTCCCTGACAGGGGAAATCTAAAGTTTTCAGTTAGGTTCCAAGTTTGATTTAGATCCTATGAACAGAGGATTGAGTATGCAACCTAGTTCTTGTATGCAGTATTGTTCCTGAAAATATTTTCGTTGATAGTTTGTGGTGAGCTTAAAACCACCAATTGAGCAAAGGCATGAAGTTCTGCTTGTTACATTTTCAGAATTTTGAGCCTTGATATCTTGTTAGTTTATGGTCAACTTAAAATCATGACATTTAGTAGAAGACATCATCTTCTGCTAGACATTCGGTTTGTGGTCATCCCAAAACCACCAGATTGGTTTATGGTCATTTCAAAACTACCAAATGAGTTTGTGGTCATCCTTAAACCACAAATTTAGTAGAAGACATGAGCTTCTCCTATTTTTTTTTCAGAGTTCAGAGAGCGTCTTCAACTATCCCTTTGAATATTTGCTTGACACATTATTGATTGTCAAGTAGTGACCGTTTTTCAGGCAAGAACAAACTTATGATTAAGGGGGGATGTTAAAACTCTAATCATAAGTTAGTTAGTTTACCTAACTGTTATACAGTTATAGGACAGTTACAATTTTTTTGTATTATATATGTACTTCTATGTACATGATTATTCGCTCATTGATGAATATAGAGTATGCCTTTTCTGCCAATATTTATTTATCTCTTTTCATCATGGTTTCTTGACTGCTTGAGTTATTTCCATTATGTTTCTGCTATTTTCTTCATTATGAATCTAACACTTTGGCATTCACCAACAATCTGCATATTTATGAAGTTATGGGCATCTTCGTACAAAGTTACTCCGCATAGTTTTTTTTTTTTTTGGTCAAAGAACCTTCTCTTTGGGCTTTTCAAATGTAGCTCCGATGACTAAATTATTGGGTGTCAGTTGTAGATCTAGGTATGCAAGGATTAATTAGCCAGAAATATGAAGTGTTACTTCAAGGATGGAAAGATACACATAGTGTATATTGTATATGCTCACTGTAATGCCATTAAATCCAGCAAAGCACAAAACGTGGTCGCTCCGCCATTTTGGCAATGTTCATGCTCAAGCACTATAATGCGGTTGTAATTTCTACTGAATGCCACAAATGTATGCTAAATTTAGAGGTGCCTCCTGACATATGGGAATTTCCTTCTGTTCATAGGTCTTGTGCCTAGTGGCTATGTAATTATACACTCTGATGTGTGAAGAATTCAAGGAATTTTTAGATTTTAGTTGATCTAACAAAATATATATTGTTTGAGAGAAGGGGACGTAGATCTGGCGTGAACAATTTTATGTACATATAGCCTTAAGTTGAGCTACTTCGCTTCAACTCAATAAGAAAATTACCATTCACATAAAAAATTTCTTTTCATTTCGAATACATACAATAGAAATACATTTACAAAATTGTTGTTAGATCCAACTTATTCTAAACATGAGAGAGAGGTTGAGATAATTTCTTGACAACCTCCAACAAATCCAAACTAATCACTGACGGATTCTATTGTAAGCAATATCTCCAACACCCTCCCACTCATTACAAAACTTACAATACAAATTACAATATGGTTCTTGTCTGGTTGGTCTTCAGTAGAACTTACACTCACTCTGAATTTCCCGGTTTTCGCTCTTCTCTTCTTCACACTCTCGAGCTTCCCATTTCATTCATTTAAAACATAAACACTTATGACCATTGTTGACAAACTTGCAATGACCAACAATATTGACAAACTATCAAGGCTTCTGCAATAAAAGTTGTCAAGTAGTGAACCATCTATGGAGATACTTCCATCATAAAAAGTGACTTGTAACCGATGTTCTTCCACACACACCAACTTAAATTATATTACAGAATGGCTTAACACACCAATTTAAATTATATTACCATGTTCTGTAGTTGGTTCTAGATTATATTTTACAGACACAAAAATACATTCACATTAATTATTTTAAATACTACACATTAACTACTATAACTGCCACTCTTTGTGTTTGATAGACTCCATGTAAATAAATTCTTCGTTTGTCCATCCAATACTGGAAATCTTCGTTTGTCCATCCAGTGCTGGAAATCTTTTAACTGCAGAGCTGCCATGACCCAGAGAACAACATTTTTGACCCTTGATGGATGATAAGACCACACAAAAAATGAATTTAGACGCAGAGAATATCGGGAGTGCAGATCTATCTGCACAGATGAGATGAAATGTTTGCTCCTACACACCGAATGAACAACACAACAACTCAGGGGAACAACAACTTCCTTACAAGATTTCAGCAGGATATAACAATTTCAATTTCAGCCTATAGCAACCGTGGGCAGTGTCTCACACAAAACTGAAAAATTCACTCCAAACTATACTACTCTCCCGGGCACTCCCTAGAGGTAGTTGAGTCCAGAGCACTCAACTCTCATACCAAATAAGAAGAAAATTAGTATGTACACAAAATCTTTCTTTTCATTAGGAATATACAGAATATATATATATACATTTACAAAATCATAGTTAAATCTAACTTATTCTAAACTTGATAAAGAGGTTGAGAGAATGTATCAACGACCTCCAACAAATCCAAACCAATGATTAACCAATTCTATTGTAAGTAATATCTCACATCACACCAAGAGTAGACCCTTGTGATTGTAGGAAGAGCGCACGTACATTCTTAACCTGGCGTGGTGAAAAGTGAATGATTGCTCGCGGTCTGCGGTCTCCTCCACACGGATGAACATAGCATCTTCTGGCTCTGAGCCTCAAATCAGACTCACGACCTATCTACTTTCATTTGTAGAACTCGTGCATAGCCTCCAATACGATCTGCGAGTACCCATTTTGGGTCAAACATTGCACAAATCAAGCATTCCAACAGCGGAGGAATCGTAGGATACTCCTCCCGATTTCTGAATTAAAATCAGGGTAAAACCCTAATTCGGACCAAGCAGAGGAAGTGGAAGACTTGAACACAGTGGGAGTCCATCGAAAACGAGTCGACCTATGGAGAGGATTGATCTGTGCTGTGGAGACGTGGTAACCAGTTTACGTAGTTCTCGACTAGCAACAATTGGGCAGTAAAAGCGTGATAATTACTTTTTTGTTAAACCTGTTATTTCTTACTTATTTTTCTAACTATTAAAGAAGCCAAAACCCTAGCGACGAACGGTGGAGTTATTTCCAATTGCACCGAACTCATGTAGAGGAAGAAGATACACATATTATTCAAAAACGCTTTCCGAAATGAACACCACAACAAGAAAGGTTCACAGTTATGACAAAACAGATGTCAGCGATATATTTGGTTTTGTCTTTTTGTCTCTAGTCTGCTGAATGCATTTTTATTGTATTTTATCTAGTTATTGTTATTAGCGGACAACGGATATGGCTCATATATAATGGTTGCAGAATGTTGGTTCTTGCCTACTTTGTAAGGATATACAGGTAGAAAAGAGACCCGACCTGCATAAACACACCACCTTTCTTGACGATCTCTTGCTCACAGCAATACGACTTGAAAAGAAAAGAACTTGACCTGCCCTCGATCCTCGACTTGGTAACCATTTCTAGCATCATTCTATACATGTCTTTCAATTCAAAGAATCATAGAAGTTGATCTAAAGAAGCCACATGAACACATTTGGTGCAAACGGAGCCACGAACTGAATAGAAGGATTCATTTTTTTTGGGTACTTCTTCATATATCACTGTAATTATTATCAAAGCATTATAATGAAAGCAAAGTGAGTATAGTGGATACTTTGTCAAAGAGGATTGTAAGGTTAACTTGGAAAACAAACCATTTTGTAAAAGCAAAGTCAGATCATAAGGAGTCATAATGGTTTATGCTTTTCTAATTGGAGTTATAAGGGTTTATATCATTTATTTGTTTTGCATTTGAATACTTTTTTGTAAAGGTGTTATAAGGAGTTTTTGGAAGTTTTAAGAGGTCAAACATATTTTTCTTTGCATCCTAAACTCACCCGAAGTTGAATAAGGGGGTCTTAGGATATTTCATGTGTAGATTGGTTTTTATTGCTTATTTCTTGACAAACAAGCACATCTAAATACATTCTCATATAAAGAAGACAAATAAAGGTATTAAGGAGGCATATTTGAAGCACTTCAAAATGGCACAAATCAAAAAAATATTTAATATGTAATGCTCATCTACTTCAAACACAAAGAAATTTTTTGACTCGGTAGTTGACATCATTTAATGATGACACCAAGGAACAAGAAAACAAACTTAAGGAAGAAGGAAACGAACTTGCGCATTGATTGTGAGTTGCAATCTTTTTCCTTCAATGAAGTTAGTGTAGCATTGACTGATGACATTGAAAGAAAAGTTGATAAATCGAAGGTTCAACATAAGGATCTAGTTGAAAATATTGATAAATTTGTTAGACCATGGGAGAATTACAGTTTAAACGAAACATATATGGCTTAGGATATGAGAAGGATCATGATAACCCTTTTCAGATTCCTAATTATTGTAAACCAATTAAATTTGTTAGCATTGGTTTTTTTGGTTAATGTTGAGAGGAAGGAATAACTTGGTAAGGAACATAAGGGTGGTAATATAGGTATTGATGATATGCTTGATTCAAAATTTATCTTTTAAAGACTATGGTTAAGTTTATGCATGAATTGATTTACCATTTACGAATTAAGAGAAGAATAAGATTTTAATGAAAGAATATTGCAGCCATCATAAAGAATGCAGAACAAAAAATAGACATAAGGAAAATCAAACCATAACACCAATCTTGATAACAGAGTTCGACACAAGTTTGCCTACGTCTCTAGGCCTTTGTCTCAGTGGGAGATGATTTCTTATTAATATTCAATGATGAAAAATTACATCACAAGTATCTCAAATGGATTACAAACTAGTCTGGATGTGTTATGCTTGACCTCAAGAATCCAACACAACTAATGGAACTGAAAAAGGCTGAGCGTAGCTCCTAGAAATGGCCTCCAAAGTTCTCTTCTTCAATAGCTTCCTTGCATAAAAATGGCTTAAGCTTCCAAATTCATCAGTATTTTGTTGTTTCTGAACCTTCTATGGATGTCAAGAACCTTTGACTTTTATAGATTCCGAGTTGGGGTTCTTCTCCCAACTTCCCCCCAAGATCTGGCCTAAAAAATGGCTCCAAATCCTCAAAAATGGGAAAATCCTCCAAAAATCAACACAATAACAATAAAAAATCCAAACCTATAGTCCAAAACTCACAAATGGAAAATATCTGGCCTTCCTAGATCCATTTTGGATTATGCCTCCCCACTAAGAACTTTTTGTCCTCCAAAAGGGTATTAACCAGTCATCAAGTGTAAGATAGTCCCCCCAACTTGTCCTTTGTCTGTAAACTCTATCCTGTGCACCGGTCATATCATAATCAATTTCATAATAACCATGACAAATGAAAGCATATTGTTAACCATTTGAACTCGTTCACATCTTACTGAATCCACTACCATCCATGTAGACAACATTAGCAGGGATACCATCAAAAATATGACTGCAAATGAACCAATATGTTTGATGTGCTTGCACGACATTAACTTATCTTGAAGCAAAGTATGATTGAATTCTCATCCTACAACCATCTCATTTTCATGTTTAAGATCAACTGCTTTACTTGGCACAATTATAGGTGTATTGCTTACATAAGTTATCTTATTTAGTTGTTCCATTGTTAGAAGAGATTGATTTTGTTCCCTGTAGAAGATTGCTTTGCGATCATATAGATAAGGGATGCCTAAGACCATTCCATATGTTTCTAGAGGCACCAAATCACATATTACATCATCCACATACTTAGATGTAATCAAATTTTATGATACATTTCTTTTTTATGGGAAATTTATGATCTTTGCTTATCCAATTTAGCAAATAGGATTTGTGATGCATCTCAGTGTTTAATCCCAATTTCTTAACCACTTATTTTGAAATTAAATTAGATTGAGATCCATTATCTATCAATGTATCAATCTTAGTATGTTTCATTATGACCCTTATATGAAACAATTTACTTCTAGAATCATAACCATCACCAATTTTACCTGTCAAACCAACTGCTATAATCTTAGACTCATCACCTAAATCTGATCCCAAGTATATTCGTCGTGTTGTTGTTGCAACTTTTTTCCTCCCTTTCCTCTCTTTGAACCACTTCGGTCTTTTCTCTGGGTACAATTGTCTCATCATCAAGCCCTTCTTTCTTGCAATGCTTGCAAGAGAGATTCTCTTCCTTCATTGTAGTTGAGTTTGCTTTCTTCCCATTCCATTTTCCTTTTCCTTCTTTCTTTGAAGATGATTCCACCGATACACCAAATCCAGTTTTTCCTTCTTCAATATATGTTGCTTGAACATAAACCTCGTCAATATTAGTAGTGTTAGGATATTTAGACACTTAGGAGTTAGTAAGATCTACTTGGTCTATTGTGTCATTAGGTAAAAGTGTGTTTTCTAGTGTGTTTCTTTAGTATGCATTAGTATGCATTTGTACTTAGGAAATCTGACGGTCACGATATGTTCCCGACATAGAGTGATTCGATGGTTCATACTCTCCTCGATATTAACGACCATTGATCCATGGATTAACACCCGATTGGTCCATGATCTCTATTTAAAGAACATTGAGGGTCATTTTCCGATGATTGATTGTGAGAAACTCTCTTGTAAAATCTCTATGTAATCTTTTTCTTTGCATTAATAAACTACTCTAAGTGGTTGCGTTGGCTGGGCCCGTGGATGTTTTCTTGTAGGGGTTTTACCACGTGAAAACATTGGTGTGTTGATCTTTGATCTGGTTATGTGAGTGGTTACTGAAGGTTTTTGTCCTTTGCTGGAATAGATGTGTTGTCGAACATGGTATCAGAGCCTGTTTGAAGACTCGCTCCTGTTGTAGATCGAGATCGTGAAGCCGAGTTGCCTCATCTCCACTTTTTTTCATTTTCGTACATTTCTGGGCTGAGAGGATTGTTCCATTGCATCCGAAGCGCTCATTTCACTTAGGAATACTTTTCGTTTCACTTGAAAAGGTTTCTATTTTCCCAAGATACGACCATTACAGTTAGATCTGGAGGTATAAAGATTGAATACGCATTTTTTAAAAATTTTGTAGAGTAGTATTTTTTGGTTTTATTTTGGTTTTGTTTTATTTATTTCTAGGTTGCTACTCTTTTAGATATGTGTATGCTCTTTTCCCCGTGCCCTGTGTGATCTCGGAAAATTAGAAATGTATAGAAAAATGTGCATCTTCCAGGTAAGCTAACCAAGATCTAACCCTTGTTGTCATCAAGAAGTGAAATTGTTTTCTTGTGTTAAAAGAGTTTTTTTGAGCAAGCTCTCCAAGTCCGTCTTCCAAAACAACAACAACAAAAATCCTCCTTCTAAACATTACAATATGTTTTGCTAGATCATTTGGTTAAAAGTTGCCTTATTAAGTAAGAGGTAGTGTGTTTAAGTCTCTCTTTTGTTACCTTTTTTGAAAATGTTCATGCTAAAATTTTAAAGTGTATTTCACTTCAAGTATAAAAGTGAATCACAGTGACATCCCCAAAAATAAAATATTTTTGAAATTTAAATTTGTGGAAATTTATTCCGTTTTTAGTAAATTCGAATTTGAATTTTTTTTGTCATTTATAGCAATTCCGATTTTCGAATTTTATAATTGTAATTAATTATTATGACTATTGGGCAGAGACTTGATTTGACCCAACTAACTATTTGACTATGACACTTGTATGAAAACATAGTATTTTATATTGATTGCAGGAGGACAAATGGAACAACCATGTTAAATTTAGCTGACCATGACTCCATGAGTGGGGAACATGTTGGAACTACCTCTAGGCTGATTGTTACAAGTGGCAAATCAATGATTTGGCCATTGGTAGCCCTTGAAAATCAAGGATTTAGAAAGCTGTAGAAATTCCCAAGAGAGGGAAAAAGACCTAGGCAAATTGATAAATAACATATGTGAGGAGGCAGGACGCTGCCAAGTATGCTGGGGGAAAAAGGAATTTTCACTTGCTGTTATGAACACTACTTGCTGAGTGTGAGGAAAGGAGAAGATTACTGATAGAGGAAGACATCCCTGAAGAGGAAATTCCAAGTTTTCCCTCATGGATTCATGGTCAGGCTAGGGGGTGAATAGGACAAGAGATTTGGTTGTCCTATTCTACAGTTGGGAGGAACGTGGCTATTCCCTTTGTCTTCTCGCGAATTGATTTAGATAAGTTATTCTACTCTGTCTTTAGTTAAATATTATGATCACTGATAAATCTGTGTTTTTATTTTATTTCTATTAATGAATCTTGGTCGAATGTTGCTGTGATTAGAGACTGATCAAATACCTCCTATTTATCAATTAGGAATGGATTATTTCTACTAGAACATAATGTTGCATAAATACTAATGAAATTGGATGTATCAACGAAAGAATTTCACTACTCATGTAATAGGATAACCTCTAGGTTAAATCACACTTTTATTTCTGATGAGTAAACTAATACTGTGTATGATGCGTTTGCGATCAATTATATCGTCTTCTATGAATAATCATATTTCTGTAGGTAGTTATAGTATGCTAGGAGTTTCAAATCATGTACTAGTAAATCCATAAGTAAAATATACACCCCCTGCATGACAGGTTTTTCATAAAGATGCATACAGGATAATGCACCATAGGTGTTGCATGTTTATATACCTATATAAAGTACACTAATTTTAGGAAATCTGTACAACAAAACTGAAGCAACAGAAATGGTAAATATTATATATGTCTGTCCAAATGTGATATACAGTATACAACATCATTATGCAAATGCAATACCAGATGCGTAAAGTTTGGCGAATTTGAAATCTAAGCAAATCTAGAACCTGATTAACAAATAACGACTGTATCTAACATATCTATTGCTTTAAGGAAAATATAACTACTCATATTGTCGATCCATTCTTGTAGAGAACATATGGAAATTAAAAGTAAATCTTCCATAGTTTGAATTGTAATAATGATCATAGCATATATATATATATATATATATATATATTAGACCAGAACTGTAATAATAACCAAAGTAATTTTATATATGGTCGAACACTTCGCCAATCCAAGTTCCAAAAAATCAAAATTACAGTAAATATTTTGTACCTAGCCATGATAGGTAACACCCTATCAGGTGTTGGAAAAATGGAAGTTCCTCCCCTTTATCCGGACAAACCAATTACATAGATTAAATCATTCGTCTGAATTTAAATATTTGGAAAATGTAATCCTAAGATAGACATTGTTGTTGCCTGACCTTAACAAAACCCTATCTTGGATACTGAATACCTTTTATGGGATCCAAAGCCCTCGTAAAACTAGGAATCTCGGAGAGGAAGAGACCTTGCAAGAAAACGTAGATATTTAAAATTAATAACCGCATAAGAAAAGTGGTAATCAAGAAGATCATTGAGAAAATTCACAATAGAGTCCATAACATAGGAAAGAGGAACAAAAGTTTCCACAGATATATTCAAGAGTCTGTACTTAACTCGAGGGATGGGGTCGCCTTTCCTTTCACGGCATAGATGAAGCTTTGTCTGGTGGCTCGAAAGGGGGAGATGGGATGATAGAGTCCTGATGGGTACCCTTGCATACAACAGGGCCCCACCATTAGATAGTAATCCAAATCTTACTCCCGAAGAAACGCCATTTATAAACTAATTCAGAGACTGACACAACTAGATCTTAAAAGCATCATGATACAACATGTAATCTTACTAATATAAAGAATTTTATTGTTCGAATGTCTTTTGGCGAAAGAAAATACTTTCTCAAAAAAACTAAAACATAACTATTTCTCTCTGGAAATTTGTGCCCACAGACAGAATCAGTATGTTGGAAAGGAAAACGAATGCTACCATTTTAACCATAGATTTTAAATTCATCACACACAGAGAACCTCTTTCCTTCCCCCTTAAAAATGTATTCGATAGTTAGAACCCACTTTGTATGGAGGCCGGTGAATTTGTTTACACTAAAGGAAAAGGGTATAGAGTCTAGAAGCGGAATAACAGACATAGAATTCGCGACAGGACTCTTGAGTGATGGGTTTTCGAATGAAACTATGTTCCACAAATCAAATATAAGAAAGGAATTCATTCACAGTTCTGGGCTCTCTTAAGTAAGACCTAGGCATGGAGATGGACATGTCTGAAGTTTTTTCCCTTCCAAATGACAGAACCCCGAAGAAAACTTTTACCACTAACGGATATAAGAAGAACGGTCTGAGACTTCTTTCGTCTGTAATACCTCCAAATTATTACAAGCTAATAAACATACCTCGTAACTAGCGAAGAATTAGAGGAAATTGGAGAATAGTAGAAGAAATTTCCACAGGGAAGCATACCCTAACTAATCCAACTGAATAACATAGGGAAAAATAGTCCAAGCTTGAAATATCTTAGGTGGGAATCGCACAGAACAACGAAGACCGCCATAGGAACAACTCCATTGAATCTTTTAGCCAGTTACCTAAACATTCATAATACACAGGCGTATAACAGGGTTCAAATAAACTTACCAGGTTAAGAGCGAGGTGGATAGACGACTCCCTCCCACATAGAGAAAGTAATTCCATCGATTCCTGATTCTAAGACCAGAGGCGGAAACAGTAAACTTTGGCAATAGGGGTTTACCACCAAATCTTACAACCCAAGAAACGTTGAATTCTAGCCATGAGAGTACTTGTCACGACTTAATGAGAGGAACAATGTAAAGTACCATAACCATGTGTTTAGGGCAAGGTGGAAAAGAATGGATGGGCACGCAAGTCGAATAGGAGGCCGAGGAAGGGCGCTGGAGAGAGAGTTTAATGCAACAGTCATAACTCTATTTAATACAAAAACTTTGTCCATGTATTTTCCCATCACCAATTAATGAATGAGGACAAAAGACAGTTCAGACATTGGGTTTAATCCTTACATGTGTTCTTTCCTTTTAATAGTTATTGGACGGACTAGGAAGTTGCATTCGAAAACTAGTCACTTCAACTTCGTTCTAGTTTTAAGAAGAACAATGTATACCTTAACAAAAACCCTAACTACCTAATGCCATTTCTATGCGTATATCACCACGATTACGTGTATACAAAGACACTCTGATCTAGCTTTGAATCGTTAGACTTTACACCCAACAGACTTGTACAAATCCTATAGTCATGCTAAACAAAGGTTAAATGATACCCTTTGAAATACGATTATGGTACACAACCATAATATTATCTTATGCAGGTATGTGAATTAATTCTAACAGCATTAATTCCAAACCCCTTTTTTCATGATGTAGTAAGGAGGAAAATGCATCATATTATGTTTAAGGGTGAAATAATAAACAACTAGACCTTTATCAAAGCATTATACAATTGTGATATGAGTGTGTTATAAGCACGATAAACTAATAAGATACATAATAACACTTAAGTTTTTTTTTTTTTAAGTTGGGATTTGGGGAACATTACATATGGTATTAAAGAGAAAGTCACAACACTGGGCCTAAATAGGGACACATTAGTTGCTTAGTATATATTCTGATTTATGCAAAAACTAATAAACCTTATGGTTACAAACAAAAACCCTTTCTGTTTTGTGTTAATCACGACAAATCAGGACGATGTAGAAATGAGGATGGAAGGAAATCCACAACAAAGACCTCTTGTAGATCCAAGATAGAACAGTGACGGAAGCTCACCCATGGAGGTGTTGGAAATAATGAGGAATCTTATTGTAGAACTGCAGATTTCAAAGACAACAATGAAAATTTGAAGAAAGCACAGTAGGAACAACAAGAGATAAATGAAGTCCTGCTGCGCAGTATAGTGACCAAGAAAATCCAAAAGGATGATAACCATGACGAGGAGGTCAGCAAAAGGGCCTCCAAGAACTCTGGGCCAGAAACAAAAAAAGGGGACAGTTCGTCTGAAGGAACACCTTCAACTGAAGACAAAACTAAACCAGACCGAAAAAGAAAACAGGTAGACCACCTTGAAGGAGAGTTTAAAAAGATTAAACCAACCACCTATGATGGAGAATCCAGGATAGGAGAAGAATCAGAGGCATGGTTGTTGGACATCAAAAAATACTTCCAGATCTACAACTATTCCAGCAACATGAAGGTTAGAATGGCCATCTACAATCTGAAAGGAAAGGCCAACATTTGGTGGCAAGACCTGAAATTAGCCAAGGACCTAAAGGAGAAACAGTTGGAATGGTCTGATTTTAAGAAGTATTTCAAGAAACAATACCTTTCTAAAAGTTATAATGAAAGGAAGACAAAATAATTTTACGAGTTACGACTTGGACAGATGACAATGGAGGACCATATAAATAAATTTCTGGAACTACTAAGGTTCGTACCATACATCTGAGAGGATAAGGTAAAAATTCAACGGTTCTTAAGTTGTTTACCACAATCCTACAGGGACATAATTGAGTTTGACAACCCCAAATCCTTGAGTGAAGTATTTAGGAAAGAAAGAATGTGCTATGACCAGTATAAACAACGGGCATAATTTCCCAAAGTTTGGAAAGATAAGAAACAAGATCGAATGAACCAATGGAAGAAGGGATTCCAGCCATCTCCTTATCGAAATGAAGAAAAAAGCTTTCTGAGAAAGGATTTTCACTCCAATCATCCGAATATGGAAGGCAACGGTAAACCGATAAACATGGAAACAAAGAAGTTTGGGGACAACTCCCACGAGCCATTAATGTTGGGAATGTGGAGAGCCTCATCTAAGGAGGAACTGTCGACGTTTAATTTCTACAAATAGAACTGTTGTTCATAATGTGCAGGAAGAATTGATAGTGGGAGACATGGGCAGAATCCTGCATCGGATAAATGTAGCCATAGATGGTCAACAAGATGACCACCAGTCCTCGGTGGTAGAAATCGAAGGTAAAATTAATAACACTCGAATTTATGTTTTAATTGACCCTGGAGCTACGTTAAGTTATATTACTCCTAATGTGGTACATTCAAATAAACTTATGAAAATGAAGCACGCAAAATCATGGCTTGTACAACTAGCAATAGGTGCTAAAAGGAAGGTAGTTGACTTTATTTCTGACTTTGAGTTCATCTTAGATGGTCAAAATATAACAACAAATCTGAACATCCTACCACTAGGATCTTACAATATGATTACCAGGATGGATTGGTTGGAACAACACAAGGCAGTACTAGATTGTTATACAAAGATACTTAGTTACAAAGATGAGTTTGGCATTGTTAGAACAGGCTAAGGTATACAAAAACTTGTATCAGTCAGACAAGTTTCAGCGATGCAACTCAAGAAATGTATGAGAAAGTAATGTCAAGTCTATGCCATCCAAGTAACGAATCTGTTAGTAAAAGAGGATAAGACAAAGTTAGAAGACTTTGCGGTACTATGTGAGTTTAGAGACATGTTCATGGATGAGATACCAGAATTACCTCCTAAAAGGGAAGTAGACTTCTCCATAGACCTACTACCTGGTTCAACCCCTATCAAAAGCACCTTACTGAATGAGTCCACCAGAACTGACAGAATTGAAAATACAATTACAAGAACTGTTGCACAAAGAGTATATCAGATCGAGTGTTTTTCCATGGGGACCACTAGTCCTCTTTGTGAAAAAAAAAGACGGTACTCTAAGACTATGTATCGATTATAGAAAACTGAACAAAATGACTATTAAGAACAAATACCCCTTACCAAGGATAAATGATCTGTTTGATCAAGTAGGTGGGGCCAAGATCTTTTCAAAGTTGGATTTATGATCCGGTTATCACCAAGTTAGGATAAAAGACTAGGACATAAACAAAATAGCTTTTCGGACAAGATATGGACACTATGAATTCATAGTCATACCTTTCAAACTCACTAATGCACCAACCACGTTTATGTGCTTGATGAACAGTATTTTCAGTCAATACTTAGAGAAGTTCATGGTAGTATTTATCGACGATATTTTGGTCTATTAAAAAATGGAGGAAGAACATGATGAACACTTAAGGATAGTTCTAGAAATGGTGAGAAAACACAAGCAATACGCCAAATTTGACAAGTGTAACTTTTATCAAAAAGAAATATAATATCTAGGACATGTAATTTCAGCAGAAGGCATTGTCGTGGACTCGGAGAAGATAAAATCTATTATGGAATGGTCGGTACCTAAGGATGTAGCATATATCCGGTCATTCATGGGAATCACTAGATATTACCATAGATTTATAGAAGGGTTTTCCAAGATAGCATACCCTATCATGTCATTACAAAAAAAAGGGACCAAGTTTAACTGGTCAGAGAAGTGTCAAGACAATTTTAACAAGCTAAAGGAATTATTGACAATTGCACCCATTCTAAGGGTAGCAGACCTAGATAAAGACTTCACCGTATGTGTTGATGCAAGTGAAGAAGGACTAGCTGGCATCCTAACTCAGGAAGGACATGTTATTTGTTATGAGTCCCGGAAATTAAAAGAACACGAGCGAAATTATGTCACTCATGACTTAGAATTAGCAGTAGTAATACACGCCTTAAAAATTTGGTGACACTACATAATGGACAGAAAATTTCTACTATTGACGGATAATAGTGGGGTGAAATATCTATTTAGTCAACTAGATCTTAATGAAAGACAAGTAAGATGGCTTGCCTTCTTGAGCGAATTCGACTTCGAGGTCAGACATATCAAGGGTAAGGAAAACAAAGTAGTAGATGCTTTAAGCAGAAGAGTCCATGGGTTATTTGAGATAAATATCAGCAGGACAAAAAGTGATCTAGAACAAAGAATAAGGACGATAGGTATTAACGATGGAAATTACACTAAAACAATAACATAATTACAAAACAATACCACCAACTCAGACAAACCAGATCTAAGAATCAACAAGAAGGGACTATTACGATTTAAAAATAGATTTTACATATCGGATTTAGCAGAATTAAAAATAACAGTTTTGGACGAAGTGCATAAGAAACCATATTCTGGCCATCCAAGTTACCAGAAAACAATAACATCACTTAGAAAACTATTTTTCTAGCCTAGTATGAAGGATGAAACAACAGAGTACTTGGCTAGGTGCCAAGATTGTTAGCAGGTTAAGGCTGAGCACCAACATCCAGTCAGCCTATTACAACCATTACTAGTGACAGAATGGAAATGGGAGACCATATCACTGGACTTTATAACATGTTTTCCTAAAACTCAGAAACATGATGATTCCATCATTGTTGTAATCGATAAACTCAGTAAGTCTGCACACTTTATTCTTGTAAAGTATACTTTTAAAGCTATAAACATTGCTGAAATATTCATGAAAAAAATTTTTAGACTGCATGGTATTCCTAAAATGGTGATTTCAGATAGAGACGTAAAATTCACATCCTCTTTTTCGAAGGAATTGTTTGCAGGGATAAATACTAATTTGAATTTTAGTATGAGTTACCATCCACAAATGGATGGATAGACCGAAAGGACAAACCAAATAGTAGAGGATATGCTCTACATGTACGTAAGAACAAAACCGAACAAGTGGGAAGACTACCTGCACTTGGTAGAATTTGCATATAACAATGGGTACCAAACTTCAGCTAAGTTGATCCCTTTCGAAGTACTGTACGACCGAAAGTGTACGACTCTAATTAGCTAGGACAACCCGGCTGACAGACTCATGATTGGTCCAGAGATGCTCCAAGAAATGGAGAACATGGTAAGGAAGGTACAACAAAACTTAAAAGAAGCACAAGACAGACAAAAAAGCTATGCAGATCATAAAAGAAGACACTTGGAATTCCAAGTAGGAGACCATGCTTATTTGAAGGTCAAAGCCCAAAAAAATTCATTGAAGTTAGGGAACTGTGCCAAGATAGCACCCAAGTTTTGTGGGCCCTTCGAGATACTAACTCGAATCGGACCTGTAACATACCAACTTGCACTCCTAGCTAATCTAAGAATTCATAATGTATTTCATGTTTCTTTATTGAAAAAGTATGTTCATGACCCTACGCATATGATTGATTGGAACTTGGTGTAGGTGGAACCCGAAGGCGAGCTCCAGGTGGAACCCATGCATATTCTGGACCCGAGAGAAATAACACTTCAGAACATAGCCATCACTTAGGTAAAGGTGCAATGGAATCACTTAAGTCCTGAGGAGGCCACTTGGGAGTTGGAGGGAGATTTGTGTAAATCTCACCTAATCCTATTCCAAGAAAGGAACGAACATTGAGGACAGTGTTTTACTGAAGGGGCAAAAGATGTGACATCCCCAAAAATAAATTATTTTTGAAATTTAAATTTGTGGAAATTTATTTCGATTTTAGTAAATTCGAATTTGGAATTTTTTTGTCGTTTATGGCAATTCCGAATTTCAAATTTTATAATTGTAATTAATTATTATGACTGTTGGGCAAAGACTTGATTTGACCCAACTAACTATTTGACTATGAAACTTGTATGAAAACATAATATTTTATATTGATTGTAGGAGGACAAATGGAACAACCATGTTAAATTTAGCTGAACATGACTCCATGAGTGGGGAACATGTTGGAACTACCTCTAGGCTGATTGTTACAAGTGGCAAATCAATGATTTGGCCATTGGTAGCCCTTGAAAATCAAGGATTTAGAAAGCTGTGGAAATTCCCAAGGGAGGGAAAAAGACCTAGGCAAATTGATAAATAGCATATGTGAGGAGGCAGGACACTGCCAAGTATGCTGGGGGAAAAAGGAATTTTCACTTGTTGTTATGAACACTACTTGCTGAGTGTGAGGAAAGGAGAAGATTACTGACAGAGGAAGACATCCCTGAAGAGGAAATTCCAAGTTTTCCCTCATGGATTCATGGTCAGGCTAGGGGGTGAATAGGACAAGAGATTTGGTTGTCCTATTCTATAGTTGGGAGGAACGTGGCTATTCCCTTTGTCTTCTCACGAATTGATTTAGATAAGTTATTCTACTCTGTCTTTAGTTAAATATTATGATCACTGATAAATCTGTGTTTTTATTTTATTTCTATGAATGAATCTTGGTCGAATGTTGTTGTGATTAGAGACTGATCAAATACCTCCTATTTATCAATTAGGAATGGATTATTTCTACTGGAACATAATGTTGCATAAATACTAATGAAATTGGATGTATCAATGAAAGAATTTCACTACTCATGTAATAGGATAACCTCTAGGTTAAATCACACTTTTATTTCTGATGAGTAAACTAATACTATGCATGATGCATTTGCGATCAATTATATCATCTTCTATGAATAATCATATTTCTGTAGGTAGTTATAGTATGCTAGGATTTTCAACTCATGTACTAGTAAATCCAAAAGTAAAATATACACCCCCTGCATGACAGGTTTTTCATAAAGATGCGTATAGGGAAATGCACCATGGGTGTTGCATGTTTATATAATTACATGTCTATATACCTATACAAAGTACACTAATTTTAGGAAATCTATACAACAAAACTGAAGCAAAAGGAATGGTAAATATTATATATCTCTGTCCAAATGTGATATACAGTATACAACATCATTATGCAAATGAAATACCAGATGCATAAAGTTTGGAAAATTTGAAATCTAAGCAAATTTGGAACCCGATTAACAAATAACGACTGTATATAACATATTTATTTCTCTAAGGAAAATATAATGACTCATACTATCGAGCCATTCTTGTAGAGAAAATACGGAAATTCAAAGTAAATCTTCCATAGTCTGAATTGTAATAATGATCATAGCACATATATATATATATATATATA
>JZKD02S2367447.1:1114146-1132235 GCA_000966675.3 Picea glauca | reverse complement strand
AGAGATTTTTTTCTTTAAAACAAATTGAAATTAAATAACCTCTCTCAATTTTTGCACAAATATCGGGAATTTGGATAATAAAATCCATATCTAAGAACTATTTTTCAGGCTTCCATTTTTCCTGATTTTGTCATGTGTTTGCGGTAGATGTTTTGGAAATATGGAGATGAATTTGGAAAAACAGAGAGAGGTTTTTACTCAAGATAGGATCATCTACAAAAACTTATCCTTTTTTTTACATAGACATCTCATATTGAGAGAATAAAATACTTCATTGGACCCTATTTTTTAGAATTTCAGGAGGCAGAAAGTCAAAATGACAGATGCAAAGAGATCGTATTCAAAGGCATAGATCACCCACAAATCCCATCAAAAAAATGTCATATCTCTGAATGAATCTCAACAATACTCTATGATTGTAATCTAAAATCTAATTAGTTTAGATTTTCCGAAATTGATCCTGCTCATTTATGATAGGATCCTTTGTAAACAACTGATAAATACTTCACATTTCGAAGTATTAAGGGTTCAACTTATGTGAAAGGCTACCTGGGACCTGCAAAATTTTAGGGGAAGGGAAACCCATGCAAAAGTATGAAGGCCATGTTTATTTCTTTGTGAGATTAATAAAACAATCTTGTTTATTGCCTGAGATTCATCATGGAGCTTATGTTCATAATTGTTCCTTCTCTATTTTATTTGTTTATCTTACAACAATTTTGTAAGAGAAATGTGACTAGAATTCATCTTTGTTTGGTTCTCCTTTCACCATAGAATACACTTGTTGTGTATTTATGATTCTCTGTTACATAATTCATCCATTTCTAGATGCTTTGTTTCAATTAGTAGATGTATGTGTTTATTCTTCTGCAACTGCATGTAGGGATTCACCCATGGTTATGTGCCTCTTATGTAATGATTTTTGTTTACGTGTTCATGGTTCCCTTCCAGGATTCATCTTTGGTTAGATGCCCTATTTGATTTCTTGCCTCTTTTCCTTCTTGTTCTAAAGCTGCCATAAGAGATTCATCCTCTTTTAGGTGCCTCTTATTACAGTGGGCTTTAATATATTTCAGACCACCTCTACATCATTTTAACCTGTTGAACAAGGTGCCTATTTTGCCTCAGTGTTTTAGGGAGGTTTTCATCCTATGTTAAACTATAAACCATTGAATTTCATGTCATGAATCCATTTCCTAATGGCCTATTTTCTTTGATCCAACCAAACCATTTAAAAAACAAAACCTTGTACTATTATAACTAGCCTAAAACTCCCAACAAACAAAGATAAATATTATAGAGAGATCCCTCTCTGGGTCTAGGAAGGCTAGATCCTAGACTCCAAAGTGGTGTTTTAATCACCTCTACCCATTTCTTCTTCAGCCTGAGAAATTACAGAGTGCTAACATAGTGACGACCATACTGGGGAACTGTTCCTCAGAAAAACATATCAAGTTCCATATCTGATTACTGATGGTGGACAGTGATCAGACATAAGAAGGCTAAATCATCCACCTGGAGAATCTAATCAACTCCATATCATTTCCAATTCAAAGACTCCATTGGAGGAAGATCTTGAAACATGACCATACCATTTGAAAATATCAAGTATTTAATATGGAAGTTTATCTAAGATATGATAGGTTTTATTTTTAATTATTTCTTCCCTTATCATGATCTTGATCCAGATGATACTGCCAAAATTTATGAAGAGCATGTTCAACCTGATGAGCCTCAAGAGGTTAAGCCTAGTGTTACAATCCCTATACATACTCCTACACCTTTAAAAATCTGAGATAGATAAAAGCCTCTTGTCTTACCTCCCATACTCCATGATTTCCCTGCCAATTACTTCAAATATCTTCCCAAATTTGAAGGAGAATATGGCTACATCACTGTTGTGAAACACATTCAAGGTTTTGAAAATTATCTTGACCTTTTTGAGGTGGAAAAAAGTGATGTTAGTATTAGGCTTTTTTCTTTATCTTTTCAAAGTAGAGATAAGAAATGGTATAAATATTTGCCAGCTGCAAGCATCAGTGATGTCAATCGGTTTCTGAAAGTTTTCTTGGATCAATGGGTGATCAAGAGGAATCCCTTCCTCATTTTGGAAGAATATAATCACTTGAAAAGACATCCAAAAGAGACAATGCAACAATTTTCAACCAGATTCAATCAAGTCTACCATTCAATGCTTGTTGATATAAAACCTCCTCATGATTTAGCTCTCTTACACTATCTAGATGCCTTTGATCCAGAAATGGCATTTTAGTTGAGGGAAAGAAACACCATAACACTCAAAGAAATGAAAGATAGTGCAATAGAAGGTAATTTGTTGATCAAAAGGTCAAATTTGGAGGTAGAAGAGATAAATAACAAAGAAAAGGAGCATATGACATCCTCAAAGGCGAAGCTAGACATTTTGGCAAGCACCATGGAAGAAATTTTGCACAAGATTAACATAAGAGAAAAGCTTGTTGTTCAAAGACACCATGTTCCATTAGTTGAAGAGAAAGAAAGGGTCATTGTTCCCAAGAGTTTTGCAGCTCATCCTTGGTATCATAAACTAGAAGATGATTACATTATGTATTCAATTCACAACCTGGTCAAAGATGAGACTCGAACTCAGCCTGTAGAAGAGAAATCAACTGATATGATGTGTATGTTACATGACATTTCTTTCATGGATTATCTACCCAAGTATGATTAATATGATGATGATTATGTGGTTGAAATAGATGTTGATTGTTCAAAGAAACCAATCGCATGATTTTTGGAGACATAAGCTTAGTTACAACTTAAATATGACAATAAGCCTCTGCATATTAACAATGAGGAAAATGCATAAAATATCAGAGTAAGTGGAAAGTATTTTCCCTTATGTTTCTCTTGATTTCAGTTTCTGAGAGAAAACTATAAGAAAGTTGTAAATAGTAGGGATGGATAATGTTCTGATCAATTAGTTGAAGATGTCATTGATGATATGGAAGTTGTTCTAGACCCAAAATTGCAGCCCTTGAGCTACATTGATTTTCAAATTCCAGATGCAAGCTTAGAGCCTCAGATAGAATATGAGTTAATCCAAAATAATTATGTACCATTCAGATTTAATTCATTTTAGTTTTTAAAGAAGAATATTGATCATGTCCTAAATGATAAGCACATAGAAAACTGTGAAGTTTCAATGGAAGCAATGCAACAATCATGTTAGTTCCTACATGTTCCAATAGCTGATGTGTTGGATGAATTGTGTTGTCCAAGTCATGTTTCATTTTCCAGTTATGGAATTAAAATTGGTTATGATATAGACATTAGTAGGCGGTCTCTTTCATGGTATGGTTCAGCAAGAGTTTCTTTTCAAAGTTTGACAAAAAATTTGCAGCCATATCAGGAACTGTATGATGATGTAAAAAGCATATGTTCCATGCCCAATTATGACCATAAATTTGTTGAAAGTCAAGAAATAGGTTGTGTTTTCCTGATCCCATAGTAGACTACATGGAATATTTTTTCAACATAAAGGATCAATCATGTTTTCGGCAGTGGCCATTACAATTTGCAATTTTGATTCTATGGACAAAATGTCAAGTTGTCCTTTTGATTGTGCTAACAAGTAGTTAATAAATCCACTTTTTTCAGCAGCTACTTGACTGACTTCATTGGCATTTTTGTATTATTTGATTTAACATGATTTTCAGCAGTGCAGGGTAGGTAGTAGTGTGCAAATAATCTCAGCTCTTTAAGCATCCCTTTCAACAGTTTTTTTCAATATCAATTTCAAATTTTAGTCATTAGTTTGATTTGGTTTCATTTGAAGTATCAAAACAAGTACATGTTGTAGAATAATGTTTTGGGATCAACCCAATAGATAAGGCACAAGTATGAATATTCAGAGTTCTTTGGTTCTTGTCACCTGTTGAAAGAGTTTCCATTCCCAGGTGGAGCCTATGTTAGGGTCCTATAATCATAGGTGATTTCATTCTTCAACTATATATTTGACATTGCTCTCGTGTTGAAGACACGTGACTTCTTGGGCTTGGTTGATTTCGCTTCTCCCTTCATCCATTTCACATGATCCTTCATCACCCTATTGTGCCTTTCATTCCCTCACCCTCCATTTCTTCACCCCTTCACTAAATTTTGTCCCTGCATGAATAAACAAACTTAGGCTGAAAAAAACAATAGGTTAGTAATGAATGGTTAGTGGCATTGATAATATTAATTAGATTAGTGAAGTTAATTTAATTAGGTTAGTGTGTTTAGGTTAGAAATTAGGTTAGTGTAATAATTAAACATTAATTAAACAATTAAAAAACATTATTAAAAATAATTAAAATTAAAATTAAAACAATTATATATATATAAAATAAAGATATTAAACAAAATCATAGAAAAAATAAAAACAAGAAACAAACCATAATTAAAATATTAAACGATTAAAAAATAAATAAATAAAAAGAAAAGATAAAACACGTAAAACAAAACTAAATAATAAAGAACAATTAAAACAAAATAAAGAAAAACATAAAACAAAATAATAATAAATAAAGAAAAACAAATAGAAAACAAAACAAAAACATTTAGCTCCCGCACATATCCCAAAATAAATTAAATCAATGGGTGTAATGTATTCCGGACACCCCTTGCCATCCGAAATTTACAAGAGGGGGTGAAACCACCTCTTCCACATGTAATCACCATGTGATTTCATACGCCCCCCCTAATACCACTTACCACCCACTATTAAATTTGAACGTTTTTGCAACGAAGTAGAGATGAATTTTCGTCGGCATAGAGTCATTTTTGTGACCCTGTTAATTTTTTTTTCGTTGGAATTAATTCATCGGTCTAGCGACCACACATGGATCTTCGTCGGTCTAGCGATTGAAAAAGAAGCCTATTCACAATAGGGAAAAGTTTGGCTAGCGACGAATGTTAGTCGATCAAACGACTAATATTAGTCACAAGAGTGACTAAAACAACCCTGGAAAACTTAGTCAATAAACCACTATGAGTTGCTAGAATGACGAATATTAGTTGGTCAAATGACTAATATTAGTCACAAGAGTGACCAAAACAACCCTAGAAAGATTAGTCAATAAACCACTATGAGTTGCTAGAACAAATAATATTAGTCACTAGAGCGACCAAAACATCAATTAAAAAAGGTCAAAAGAATCACGATCAGTTAGTCACACTAGCGACTAACTGACTAGCGACGAACACATTGGTCACTCTAGCAACTAACAGGTTGGTCTCTAAAGAAACTAACACATTGATGTTTGTGACCAATTGGCTATACTATCGACGAACAGGTTGGTCACTAAAGCGACCAATATTGGGGTTTTTAAAAAAAAAAAAAATTCCATTCACATAGGATCTATGCAAATCTGACCTACATGAACATTCTTTAATAGCAAAAATGAAATGGTCCATGACTATAATAGACAATTAAAAAGATTGCAATGCAACTATCTATATGCCTATGTTTCTTTTGATTTTTCAAATTAAAATGAAATGAATTGCAAGAAAAGAAACCTATAGATGTAAACAACCATTGAAATTCAAAGTTACAACCTATTTGTAGAGAACAAACAAAGAGTCAAACCCTAAAAAAATCTCTTGAAGGAAAGGTAGTAAAACCATAGTGGGGTTTGTTCCTCAATCCTTTGGATTTTTAAGGGTTTTAAGCCAAACCTACAAACTAAAATCTAACTAATCATCCACATTCCCTAAATATAAACCTAGTAGACACACGAAAGAGATAAAAACTAGAAAAAATAATTTTTTTAACCACTACAAAAAGTTACCTCAAAAAGTGTGTTGGCCCATGACGAAAGGTACCATGTTTCCTACATTGAAAAACAAAGGAACCATACCTTGTTGATGCATTGGTCAATGCACTTGTTGACTTGAATAAGTGTGATGGTCTCTAAGATTCTCCTGCACCTGGGAGCTCAACTCTGTGGGATTCCTTTGTGGTTTCCAACCCTTGTCACTTGCAAACGCAACACATAAAGCTAAAAGAAGTCAAAAAAACCTAAAAAACTCATAAAAACAAATAAACTCATTTACCACACACCCACAATCAAGGATCTTGAAATTGGCTCATATCCCTAGTGGAGTCACCACTCTATTGGTGAAAATGTACAAACAGAGTGAGAAACTTTGCAAACCTTGTGGTTGCTACAAGATTACAGACAAATGAGTTAGAAAACTAAAAACCCTATATTTCAATGAACTAATTTATTCTCTAAGCTATGTTATTCCTATATATGGAAGTAAAATGCAACAAAAAAATAAAATACAAGAACAACTATTTGATCAAAGAATAAATGAATCCATTACCCAAATGGTAGACTTCACAATATCATTGGTGGAGAGATGTTGAAGGTGTTTATCTTCTAATGGCCTCTCCTTCATAGGGTTCTTTGATTTCCTCGAGTGTGTGGTTTTAGTTTCTCTTTCCTTTGGCTATAGATGGATGCAATAGTGTGCTCCTCAAGAAACTAGGGTTTCATTCGTAAAGGGACAAACCTAGGGAAAAAATCCACAACGAGGGAAAATGAGAGAAAGAGGAATGAAAGAGTGATATTGAAATGGGGGGAGACCTCTCCTTGTTTTATAGGAAAAATATGGAATTTCTCTCATATTTTTTCTTTTCTAAATTAAAAATAGGAGGGAAAGTCATAAAAAGGGTTTATGAATTAATTAAGTGGGATTAACTTTAGGGAAATGGTTCCTAAAGTTAATTAAAGGGGATATTTAGGGCTTTATAAGTGAAATTAACTTTAGGAAAATGGTTCCCAAAGTTAATTAAATGGGATATGGTGTAAAAGTCATGATACCCATACTATTGTTCGAGTATTTCAATACACATAGCATTTTGTTCTAGATTAAAGTTCGAACCAAATCCTCCCTTTCAACTCGATTTTCTAGTAATGGCAATGATGCAAAAAAAATTCGCCCCTATTTTCTGGTAATGGAAATGATTTAGAGGTATTTCTCCCTAGTTTTATGGCATTGGAAATGATTCAGAGTTATTTTTCTATGGGTTCCCTCAAATCACGAGTGGAAAGGCCTTGTAGTTGTCTTACCTTATCTACACCGAAGGGCAAGTGGAAAGAGTGAAGAGCATGGACAAATGAACTATCACACTGTATGGAGAAACAAGGTCTAAATTTTTCGGTATGAAAAGACATCAGAGAATACATTTCTCCCTTGCAATGTCTTTAGTGAGACTGAAAAAGCAGGTCAAACCCTTGATCTGACAATGTTCAACAATTATAAACAACTCTATGACATGTTACGAAAAATGCTTGGTATTGAATATTTAGAGCTATCAAACCATATTATCTACAAGGATATTGGTAACATTATGAGGCAGGATGGAGAGGAACCTTCTAGGTAATTTGATCTCACTTCAAAACTTACACCTAATCCATTTACTAAATTAGGGCTTGGGCAAAGGCTAAAAGAAAACAATTGTAATCTATTTTCTTTGATTCACAAAATGTCTCTGCATATCATGTTAATGTTTTCTTTGCTAAGAAAATCGAAAGCACAAGCAACTACAATGTGAGGGAAATCTTATGTATTAGCTAGAAGAACTTTCCTATTGTGTTTTCTTCTTGAGTTTAGGAATAATTTCTTATGTGTATTTTCAGGCAACTAAGAAAATATTTTATTGTCTTTGAATTGAATCCATAGATTTCATGAAGACAGTGAGGAGGCTTACAATCTTAGCTGAATCTGGCAGTGACAACATGTTAAGGTAATTTTTGGTATGCTTCAATATACATGCMTRATTCTTCCATTACAAGGTTGGATCTCATTCAAGATCATTAAGTTTATTGTTAAGTGTGAAAAACTATCTAATAACGATGTAACTTTGGAGGAACACAATTTATATAATGTCTAAAATTAGGATAATAATGATATTGACTCAAATTTAATGTTTTTTTTTAACCTGGTAGGTAATCTCCTTCAACTGTTGAAGGTAACATAATTATCAACAGTCCTGTGTTATTGATTAAACTGAGAAAAATAGACCCTAGGACAAAGAGTTAAACTTCATTAACTCTCTTATCAATCAATACATAATAGAGCATTGCATGATACAATATTTTCATTTTGTCCAATTCTTTCTTGCAAAGTGGCCATAGATGAAAATGGTCAGTGAAATGGATACGGTCTTCTTTAGTTTGAGCAAAAACACTGAAAAAAAAACTCCATTGAAAATTTGAATGGTTTGTTGATGAATTATAAACAGGTCTATATTGGTCTATTTGTTTAATCTCAGGAAAGAGATATGAGATTCAAATCATGGCCCATTTATCTGTACAATTCAAATCTTATTAGATATGTTAGAATATTGACAAATATTGTTGCATTTGGAGAGTTCTTGGCCAACAAGAATATCTGAAATGCACTATATTATTTTATCTTTGTCTATGATGAATTGGATGGATATTTTGTGTGTATGTTGAATAAAGTGTTTATTTTTGGAGTTGTGACAAAGAGGTTTGCAAAAAACCCATCAAATAGCATGGTCAAAGTTTTTATGGTAGTGTTGAACTAAAATTATCATTGATGCTTCTATGGTTGTTAACTTTTCCAGGTTGGGAAATCAAACAAATTGCCAATATTGAACAATTTTATATAGATGGAGATACCATGTGTTCTATAAGATTCAAATCGTAGAGAGAGGCCTTAAATTGGTATTCTAAGATGATCTTGATGGATTTTTATTGCATATTTTTAGATCTTATGCCATTTATTTTCAAATTATATGGATGTATCTGATAGTACATCAAGTCGAGATTACAATGGTAAGAAGAGATGGTTTATTGAAATCTCATCAACCAATGTTGGAATATTTTCCAAAAGATAGAGAGGAATTTTCTTCATGTGGTGAAGGTGATATTTCATAAAAAATGGAAGCAAGTTGTTGTTCTGGTTTGGATGGAAGGTTATTCAGTGTACAGTTTCACAAAACTCTAGAGAATAAGAGGTATATCATCCCATTAGAAAAGAGAAATGCCAATTTTTGTTTCTAAGAAGTCAATTATAAGTCTACATTCCATCAAATGTAAGATGTCACCATTATGGGCTYTRGAAGGTCTACATTTCWTCAAATCCAAGAAKATTTATTCAATGGTTATCAAGATGGATCTTCTTAMATCYAATGAGAAGGCCAAYTRGATGTATTTGAGAAKGACRATGATTCRTTTGGGTTTMTGTTTTCACTTTGTAAATTGGGTAATGAATTRTGTTTCCTCTATATGTTTCATAATGCAAATGGAGTTTTTGTTTGGAAGCTTATGTTGCCCAAGGATGTTGTGTGTGCTTCTTGTATGCAGACAATTATATAATGTTAGCAGCTAAAGGAATGATGTTGTCTTAAACACATCCAAATTTGGTGAGAATGATTCCGAAGCCCTTATATCAGATTTGTGACATATGCATGATCCTCCATTTATGCAAAATAAATATATGTTGTTTGTTTAAGTGTCTCGAAGAAAATTTGAAGACGAATGCAACCAACAAGATCATAAATGTAAGGCATTGGAATAAACTCAGAAACAAAGGCATATTTATCTTCAAACAGTTGGTGGTGAGCCTCAAACCTTTACTGCTAAAACAAAGGCATATTTATTTTACCTCAGGCCACATATTTGACTTTAGATTTACAGCCTATTTATATGGTCCCTCCTGTGTACGTCACCATACACTTTCATGGCTCTTAAACACATCCCAACATTATGTTCATGTTCATCCTCTCATTCCTTCCCACGATTCTATCTTCTAAAATGGCCTTCATGAAAACGACAACACCATTTTCAAGGGTAGCATTTGTCACTGGAAAAATGCATACACTAATGATACAACCAATACTCATGGAATTCTTATTGTCGTCTTCAGTTAATCATTCATTGACCAACAATGATACCGATCGACATGACTTGTTTTCTTTCAAGCAAGCATTCATATATGATCCGTACAATAAATTGCAGAATTGGAATACCTGTATCAACTTATGTAAGTGGACAGGAGTTGAGTGTAGTTCATGGAACTAGAGAGTGGTTGGTGTCAATATTTCAAGTATGAATATACAAGTTCCTTTCTCTGCTTTTCTTGCCAATGTTTCTTTCCTTGAGGTACTTGATATTTCAAACAATCATTTTCATGGTCATATTCCGCCAAAGTTGGGAGGCCTTGTTGGCCTAAGAGAGCTCTAGCTTGATAGCAATGAATTGCAAGGTCCTATTCCAGCTACTATAGGTGGGTGATCTAATCTAACAGTCCTGTGTTTGTCTCAAAACCATTTGGGTGGAATAATTCTTAGAGAATTGGGAATTCTCACAAAATTGAAAATGCTTGATCTAGGATTAAACAATCTCACAGGTACTATACCCTCAATTTTAGGGAAACTCTCTTCTTTGGTTGAGATTGTTTTAGGTGAGAACAATCTGCATGGAACCATTCCTCCTTCACTCTCCAATTTCACTTTACTCAAATGGATGGTCTTGAATGAGAACAAACCAAGTGGACCAATTCCATCAGAGTTCAGTGCCAAACTTGCCCATCTCCAGGAATTACATCTATGGGGTAATAAACAAATAGAAAACATACTAGATTCTCTTACCAACTATTCCCAACTCAGGCTACTCTTTCTCAATGAAAATTGGTTAATTGGAATAGTGATGAAAAATCTTGGAAAATTGGCCCATCTTGAAAGCCTTTATTTACATGGAAACCAACGTTTTAGCACTCCCACTTTGCCCTTTCTAACTGCATTAACCAATTGCTCCAACCTCCAGCTACTATAACAATGAATTTTAAGGTCCCATTCCAACTAATATAGGTGGGTGCTCCAATCTAACAGTCCCATCTTTGACTTAGAACCATTTGGGTGGAAGCATTCCTAGAGATTTGGGTATGCTCACAAAATTGAAAATGCTTGACCTAGGAGTAAACAATCTCACATGAACCGTACCCTCAATTTTAGGGAAACCTCACTTTACTAGATTTATCAAACAACAATATACATGGAAGCATAGCTCACAAAATTGGCAACCTGACAAGCTTGATATATCTCGAATTGGATGACATTCTCCTAAGTCACAATATTCCATCAGAATTGAGCATGATCCATAGGTTGGAAAGATTGCGCCTGTGGAACAATAAGTTGGAGCATTACAACTAAGATTTATCATCTAAGAAATCTAGGAAGCATGTCATTGAGTGGTGAAAATTTATCTGGTGCGATAAATAAATTTATGAGGTGCAATAAAGACGTCACGCGAGGTAAAATTTTAAACTAATCTAGTATTCTAAACTTGATATGGATGGAATAATAATTTTAGAATGATTCAATTGCAGATATTATATGTTAATTGTACACAATTCAGTGACAAAAGATGTATTTCAAGACATTTAAACTATTTTTACATTAAAAACAACAATTTCATCAATTCAAAATTATAATTTCAACAAAAATAATCTCCAAAAAAATATAAAAAACATAAAATATTTAACTTTTTTAACACATTTCCTATATTATTATTATTTAATATTAATATTGACTAAAACATATGTAATTATATCACCTTAAACCAATACTTAACAATATCCATACCTTTGAGTGATGGGGTGCCTCCAATGTTGCTCCTCTCCATCCTGTGATTCATCACATGACTTAATTGTATTTCAGAATAGTAATTAAAGATGTAACAACCTCTACAAACTAATGACTAAAGACGAATACCTGAATGAGATTCTCTTCGTTTAGAGAATAAATTATTATCTACTGAACAACACCAAGCACATGAAGGTGGAAGCTCTTTTGGCCTCTCACCCTCTCTCACATCACTCTCATTTCCTCATACCCAATCTATCTAGATTTTACAACTATAATTAGAAATGACAGTAACATTAAATGTAAGAATAAAACATTCATCACCATGTGCTAAAACGAAAAAGATGAAAGAAAATAACATTCATGACATTTAGGAAAACAAAATACATTACATTGGACCAGAAATATATTGGATTTATATTGATAATAAAATGTCTAATCATTTGTTTTTCTTCTTCTTCTTCTTCCTGGTATCCATGAAAGCACAAATTAAGTCCTCATCATCATCATTTAACTGATCCCCCACAGTTATTAGGCCTTCTTGAAGTGTTGCATCATTAGTACTCAACACCTCACGCCATGATGAACTTCTAGTATTTCAGTGTGGAGGTTGAGGATGCGCATGGGCATCCACTACTGCAACAACAAAAAAAATTCAACTGATATTGTTATTCATTGTTCCTAGGGAAATTTAATTAATACAGATTTAATTACAATGTTTTATACTCGGATTAGTCGGTGCAGTAGAAATATTAGCTGGTGGTCGCATTGTTGTTTTTGCGCTTGTTGATATCCTCTCTCGATCGGGCACATCTACACTCTTTTCCATATGAAACAATATAAGTATTTAGTACAAAATATACCCTAAATATTAATACTCATTGAAAAATGGAAAACATTCAAAATGCGCGCATACCACTATGTAATGGTCCTTCGGAAACAACACTTGAATCAATATGGAGGTCGGTATGTGGTTCAACAGGTACATCAAGAGCATTTGTAGCATTGTTACTCTCCTACAAATGTGGAAAAGACACATTATTTTACATTTTAAATGAATAAAAAATATATTTTACATTATAAGTAATCAATGAATAAAAACTAATCGACAAGTTTTTAATTTCATTTTATTTACCATGTCTTCTAGAGAGACACATGGTGATTTCCCCAACCTTCTTTGTCGTGCCACCACACCATCAAAACCCTGCATGAACCCGACCTTTAGATCTTCTTTTGTGGCTTGGTCATTGAACAAATCCCCCTTCATTGAGAAATATCAAAATCATTAGTCACTAGCTGCAATGAATTACATATTTAGTGACGATGATAAAAAAAAGAGAAGAAAAATGTTTAGGCACTTACAACCCGTGCCTTCAATCCCCAGTAACCACCTTGGCCTAGTTTATGTTGGTCATGTTTGTCTTGTCTTGCCTTTGTTGCCTTGGAAGTGTCTTGGAGTCTACACAATATTTTGAGATATGTTAGATATTGATTGTTTTCCTCATAAAGTAAACAAAATACCATCATAGTAAATTGAAAACACCTCTTACCTTCCACGGCCAGGTGGTTTCTTCCCTTGTGCTTTCTGTTAGAACCCTATATAATAGGGAATCAGTGCTCTGAATAATATTTATCTTTTTCAGGCATATGTGTTTGCTCATGACACTTGGCGAAGGCGGTAGAAAGCGTTCGACACTCACCAAGCATAAGATGAGTACTTCCGCGCAAGCTTCAAAGCGAGTTTCGATGCATTTTTATCAAAAAATTGTGAAGTGGTTTGAAATGGAAAAATTTTTACTCTTGTGGGTCAAATGTAAGGTTGGGTTTATTAGTCAAATTTGGGTTTTTATAAGCTATGTTTGGTGAATTTAGCAAAAAGTGGCCCCTCGGCCTTTATGCAGAATTTTATGCAAAAAATTGACATTATTTTTAGCAAAAAAAAATATTGGCCTAGGACCAAACCCCCAAATAATCAACACCGAGGGTAAGCACTATTTGATGCACCAACAACAAACACACAAGCCAGCGCCAGCGTCAACACCAAACCCTAAAGCCTAAGCCTCGGGCTCACTTCATCGACAGAACATATGACTGTTGGCTAATATAATCACCTAAAGTTCAGTTTACCATGTGAATGTGGGATATCGTCCGCAGAAAGTCAAAAATATATAAAAACCGGCCTTTAAACCCTGCGCCAGTTGTTCGAACCAGAGTCAAGGTGTCCAACGCGGAGGAGTCACAGCTGCAAAGGAAGGTTGCATGTTCCTCGAGTTTGCCCCTGTTGTTGGTCCTCGCCAGTATGATATTCCAATGGTACTTGATCTTTTACGAACAAAGGAGCCTTTGTTGACCACATAGGAGGGGGCTTGTGGGCATTATTGACAGATCAAAATAAGTTGGTTGTAGTTGTTGGTGGAGCAACAGCCCTAGCAGAAGGCATTTATACAACCAGAGAAGGTGCCAGGGTTGTTTGGGGTTATGTTGATATAATATTGGGCCAGCCTTCATTGATCCAAGAGTCCTCAAGAGAAAAGTATCCATGGTCAGGCTTAATTTCTCGTAACCTGAGTTCTGTTTCTAGAGCTCGTGACTCAACTGGAGGGGAGACTGCCAAAAATGGCAACGGTTTTGGTGATGTGGTCCTTCATCCTTCATTTCAAAAGAGAATTGGACAACTTGCCAATGCAACTGCAAACACTAAATCTCATAAGGCTCCTTTCCGTAACATACTTTTCTATGGACCCCCAGGACAGGAAAGACCATGGCTGCAAGGGAGCTTGCTCGCAAATCGGGGTTGGAGTATGCACTGATGACCGGAGGAGATGTAGCCCCATTGGGTACTCAGGCTGTTACAAAAATTCATCAACTTTGTGATTGGGTTTCAAAATCTATGAAAGGGTTACTACTGTTTATTTATGAATCAGATGCCTTTTTATGCGAACTCAGCAACACCCATATGAGTGAAGCCCAACAGAGTGCTCTTAATGCACTTTTGCATCGTACTGGGGACCAATCCAGAGACATAGTTCTTTCCCTTGCAACAAATCAGCTTGGTGATCTCAATTCAGCTATTACTAATCGTATTGATGAGGTTCTTGAGTTTCCTTTTCCAGGAGAAGAGGAGCGTGTTAAATTGCTCAAACCGTACTTGGATAAATACATTGCACAAGCAGGTGATAATAGAACTGGTCTGGCCTCTTTTCTTAAAGGAAATCAAAAGAAAACAAAGATAAAAGGTTTATCAGAAGATGTAATCCATGAGGCTGCTGCTAAAACTGAAGGATATTGCACGCAAAGTTATTCAGAATGTTATAGAAATGTTCCAGATTTGAATACTGATAGTTCAGATTGTGAAATTCTGGAAGCAACTCATGGGCCAGAAGTAAAAACCAATTGGAAAGATGTTGAATTCGAATGTATGAATGTTGGACAGGCACCCAAAAGAACATGGTACTCAAATGTTAACTCAAGCTTTGCAAGCCAATACTATAAAATGTACCAGTTCTGCAATGAATCCTCCCATTTCTTCTATTCCAACAGTGCGTCCTACTGCACCTGTGGGAATGCCATCAACAAAGGTTGCCTACAGATCTCTATTGGCTGATGTGGTCCAGCCAGATGTTGTTAAGGAGCTATGCAAGCTATTGGTCATTGTATCTGGAGATGTTGCTAAAACTTGTGCAGAGGAAAAATGTTTGCAAGACGAGGATGCAGATAAGCAAACACAGGAAGGGAATTATTTGGGACAATACAAACACTCTAAACAGGTAACACCTGGCAGTTAGAGCATAGTTGGTAGAGCATGTTTAAACAGAGGTGGACGAAGATCCGTGTTTTGAGGCCATTTTTAAATGCAACTGGCAGTCAAACACCAGATCAGCCAGAGTGGATAAATCATCTAGGATTTGAGGCAATGGTTGAGAAAATAGAGGGGACACATGGCATAGGTTAAACACAATCCTCCAACTGGCAGCATACCTAAAATGACCTCAGGCATTCGACTGCTGCAACATTTATTTACTGTGATGATGTTAAAGTCCATTCTCCAGCAAAACCTTAACAAACCTCCATTTGTTCCAGATGTCGAAGCAACAGATACCAAATCTAGTTTCCATTTAAATTACTGGTGGTTTGTTTTAGGAGACATTTACAGATGTCAATTGTTGTAACTTCTTTTCTATTTTTAGAAAGTAGAGAGGTAGAGCTTGATTCTTGAAAGGCTGGGGGGTTTGTTTATTATTTATAGAGATGTAAAAAATAGAGAAAGGGTTCGACTGGGTAGAATAGGAGAGGGTCGACCTGTGTGAGGTTGTTCGACCTGTAAGTTCCATTTATAGACTGTGGGTTATGTATGACCAGAAAACCTTTTTTTTTCTCCTCTGTAATTTTTAGATGATCAATCAGAAATGAGCAAGTTGTTTCACAGGATTCCTGTGTGGATGTATTGGCGGTGTTTTTCCTCCGTTAAAGTGTTTTCCTGTCATCTTTCGAATTTTTTTTTCAGTTCTTATTGTCAGAAGTAAGTAAACAGAGAATAATTTATCAGCAGATACTCTGCATATGTCCTTTTGACAATCTTTATGTTATTCCTCTAAAAAGCTAGTTTAGGAATTCTTAGTTGCTCCTTTGCCTGGTTTTTTCTTACTCTATTTCTTCCTCAAATTGACGCCATCAAAACTTACATCGATCCAATATTTCTGCTACCTTACCCGGTGTAAAATCTTTGTCCAGATCTGAGATGTGAATCACATTTTTAAAGCGCAGACCCCATTTGCCCAATGGCCCTCCTTGATGTCCCAAACTGACCATTTAAAAATCAAAAACTCTATATTTTCATTGCTTTGTAGCTAGCCTAAAATCCATCCCTTACAAACCAAGTTAAATCTAAAAAAGAGATCCCTCTCTGAGTCTTGGAGGGATAGATCCAAGTCTCGAAGTGGTTTGAGGTTACCTCTATGATTGCCTCCACAACCTTAGGCAAATTACAGAGCGCTAACACTTTCATCCCTAATTCTCTTGCATCGAGAATGATTTCTTTCCACTCCCTCTCGGGGACAACCAAAGGGCGTTTGCACTTGGGGTCCTATACTAATTTATTCCTATATGCCTCTCTAACATGTTTCAAATGCTTGTCAGTCCTTTTTAGGACTTCCAACTTATTGAACAAGTCACCAAACTTGCCAACCAGTCTGAAGATAAGAAGGCTTTTCAGTTTGGAATCTTGTCGATTCCATCGTATTCGAATGGTCAGCCCAAAAATTTCTAATGCATAGTCATGAAAACTATTGTAGAACGCATTTTTTCCTGTAAAACATCGTCATCACTAGTAATTTAAATCTCACTGATATGTGATTGTTTAAACAATTATATAACAGGAATATCTATAAATACATATATTAAATACCTGGTAGTTGTACTATTTTTAGAGGAACCATGTCCTGGTCGACCAAAAATGATACCGCGGTTTTTCCTGTGCTTTGGATACATGTAGCACCAGGGTAACAATCAATGGAAGAGTGATTAGTTCCATGATCATGATCACCACCTGCATGATCTAGAGTGTGTTGTGGGGGCGTGGCATCACCCCTAGAATCCATATAATCAGTCTCAGGCAGCACACTTGGGGTGGAAAATAGATTGGTGGCTACATGGCCATGCGGGTTCACTGTTGCAGTCCCGCTGATGCTACCAGGAGCTTCCGCTTCCCCTCTCATCGATCTCAAAAAATTCTACAATAATAAATATGTGTTAATTTCATATATCAAATTACAAAATTTAAATCCAAAAATTGATATTGTTAGATGACATGAATTACCCCATAATTTGCTATCTTAATGCGTAATTCAGCTATCCTTTGGAAATCCTCAGCAGTTTCCGCCCTAGTAGCGACCAAATCCTAAAATTTCCTATTGGCCTTTCTTAGGGACAATTTTATTGTCTACAAGGGGTCTCTAGAATCAAATATCTCTTCATCACTTATATATTCATCGTTTTCGGTCGATGCAGTGCTAAGAACAGGGCCTTTTCCCCGATCAATGCCTTTGACATGCTCAAGGCCTTTTACACTATCATCACTCTGGCATAATTTCAAGAAGAATGTTAGTACATGCAAGAAATATTGAAAAAACAATATATGAACTAATGGAATATTGACAAATATTATCAAATGAAACATTCACACATACAAATTAGCAAATATTTGGAAATGAAACATCGAGTAAAAATTAGAAAATATTTGAAAATGAAACATCGAGAAAAAAATAGCAAATGGAACATTCATAAATAAATTAAAATTTCATCACAAATGAAACATTCACAAATTAATTAATCTCCTTTTAAGTTTGGGTATAATGGGTTTTGTAAAATTCGGGGTAAAATTCGTTGCAACTTGAAGTTCTTGGTATTCTATCTTGTGCGCTACTTCTTGGGAGTTGCACTAGGCTGGGGA
>JZKD02S2367447.1:1061310-1078328 GCA_000966675.3 Picea glauca | reverse complement strand
GGTTCCTCCAAGTAATGTGCCCAAAATGCCCTCTTCAGTGATTTTAGTTAACTTATAGCTCAAAATAGTCAAAATCATGGAAATCGTCGGAATGGAACGAAACCAAAGCCAACCTCTGCGGAATGGCTCATAATGATGGAATATGATGATAAATGCCAACTGGACCCCACAATTCCTTTCAAATACCCCTGTACTCGCTATAACATCCATCTGGCTACTCTGGTCATCATAAGTCTCTGCCCTGTGATGATGTCCCAAAGTGAGGACATTACAGCTTACCTTGTCCTTGTTTTTCCTTCACTGCATACTCTGATCTTGCCATCAATGACAAGCACATACTACCTGTAAAGCATGCCAACCATTCTCTGCACTATCTCTTCTAATCTTATCAATCTTGCTCTGCAACGTCTTCCCAAAATACTTTTGGTGCCCATCTATTACATTCTTCCTGTACTCAAGCCATCATCATTGTTGTACTTTCCATCAATGACAGGCATACAGTGCCAGTAAAACATGCCAACAAAGTCATCTTTCCTGAATGGTTTCTTAGAAGAGGAGGTTTATGTCGATCAACCACCTGGATTTGAAGTCCAAGAGCAGCGAGCCAAAGTTTATCAGTTGAATAAATCCTTGTATGGCTTAAAGCAAACTCCAAGAGATTGGTACAGTAGAATTGATACTTACCTGATCAAGAGTGGACCCAAAATGAACCAACTCTTTACACCAAAAATGATCATCATGGTAAAATTATGATTGTATGTTTATGTGTTGATGACATGATATATACTAGAAATCTTAAGTTAACCAGTTTTAAACAAGCCATGCAATCTAAGTTTGAGATGAAAGATCTTGGCATCATGAATATTTTTGGGGGATTGAGGTTGATCAATCAACCAAACGCATTTTTGTCTGTCAACAAAAGTATGCAGCATCCATCATCAAAAGATTATGCATGGAAGATTGCAATCCAGAAAAAACTCCTATACCCCTAGGCAGAAAATTGAGCAAGAGATGAAGAACCTATAGTGGATTCTACCTTGTATAGAATTTTAGTAGGTAGTTTGTTTTATCTTAAAGCAACTAGGTCTGATATTATGTATGCAGCCAGCTTTGTTTCCAGGTTCATGGAATCCCCCAAATATTCTCACTGGAAGATGGAGAAAAGGATTATGAGATATGTTGCAGGCACTCTAAATTTTTTCGATGGTTGCAGACAACAAAAGTGAGGAAGCAGAGCTGCAGAAGGTAGAAACAATTAAAGATACGTGAGTTTTTAAAGAATTTGTGAAACATTCGCGAAATTATTTCTTCAGAAGAAAATTTTGCAGAAGCAGCAAAGGACAAGCTAAAGCAGCCCTAAGATCAGCCCTACGAACTAATCTGAGCCATTAATCAAGCTTAGAAAGGACGAGGAGCACGCAGAAAAGGAAAACATGTTACAACCGTCAGATCTGAGTGCGAGGACCAACAATCATTGGATCCCAAGGAAAGTTCACGAGGCCTAAACTTGTCGAAACTAAACAGGAGAGTGGACTTACGAAGTCCCGAAGTTCCGAAGTCATTGGAACCGTCCATCGTTAGGTTTGACAAGTGGCAACAGATCTGGGAGTTCGAGGATTCGGACATTAGACAAATTGCGAGAGAGAAATCTCAACTTCGCGAAGCATGAAGTTGCAAAGTGGATTTCGATCATCAGTTGCAGGAGAGATCTAGACCATTGGATGTGGTGTTGGATCAACACCTCATTGATTCAGAAATCGAAAAAGCTCAAGGTAAGAGTTGTGAAAACTCGCGAAGTTCGAGTTCGCAAAATTGATCACAGCCATTAGATCACAGAGGGTTGTGGGTCATTGATCTGAAGTGAGTGAATTTTGGGAGATCGAGAATCATAATTAGAGAGGTGAGTAGTCTTCCAACTTTGCAAAACGCGAAGTCCCAAAACACGAATTCCCAAAATGCTTGAGAGTTGGGCCCCAAGTCAAAGACCGAGGTCATATCGAAGGGGTCCATGGAAAAGGAGCTAGTGCTAGCTTGGCTCTAGTTTGGGAGTTCATAAGATTGCAAGGTAAGAAAGGAATATTGCCCAGAGCCCCAAAAGCTCGAAGGCACAAAGTCCTAAAGTAGTTGTGGATCGTTGATCTCAAATCAACGAGGACTATTGACCTTTGAAGCAAATTTGTGATTCGACAATTCAACTATTCGAAGGAACTGATATTTTCAACGTTGAAACGCCCGAAGCCTGAAATCTCGAAGCGCCTGGATTTCTGCCCATGGTCACATGAGAAGCTAAACTTCAATTTTTTTGTTTTTTCTCTCAAGTAAACTCAGAAAGCCCTATTCCGCCTTTAGAGGGGATACAATTTCTATAGTTACAAAAGAACAGAGCTCAGAGCTCTGAATCAATAGATTTTGCACTCGAATAGTCAGATCTAGCCATCTCGAAGCTAACAAAGTGGTCTACCCTGCAGTTCTCGGTCCAAAGTCACTAAAAGAAATTAGAAGACCCAGTTTTACGAACAGGAAACAGGTAAACACAAAATTTTCTAACAATTGTTTTTGGTTTGATTATTTTTTTTTAAAGATGGCCACGTCTAACAATTTAGGACCAACTCAAGGACCAATTCTTCTTGGAAAGAATTATAAGTTTTGGTCTCTTTGAATGAGATCATTCTTTCAAGAACAAGAGTGCAGGGATACTGTGGATCTTGGAACCAAATCCAGCAGACCTTGCCGCCATGACCAACCAACAAAAAACTGCTCAGGCAACACAAAGGAATAGAGAAAATAAGGAAAAATTTTGGATTCAAAATTCAGTGGATGACTCAATTTTCTCAAAAATCACAGGCATTGTTACTTCAAAACAAGCCTGGGACATCCTTAAATCAACCTACCTATGAAATGACAGGGTCAAAAGAGTTAAACTGTAGACCCTGAGGATGCATTATGAGACTTTAAAAATGAAAGAGTCTGAAAATGTTGATCAGTTTATGACTAGAGTCATGGGAATCATAAACTAGATCAGATTGACTGGTGAAGCCTTCCCTGAATAATGAATTGTTGAGAAAGTCCTTAGAAGTTTACCAAATAAATTCAAAATGGTTGTAACAACTATCCTTTAATCCAAGGATCTGTCCAATTTTTCAACAGATGAATAAATGGGCTCTCTGTTGACAAATGAGACCAGAATACAACTCATAGATTATTCAATCACCAATGCCTTCAAAACTCAATTCTCCTTTAGTATAGAGAGAGGCAGAGGAAGAGGCACAGGTCACCAAGGAAGAGGGAGCAGTCCAAGTAACCATCACTCAAGTGAAGGTCACAGACAACAGAACCCGAATCAACATTTCCAAGGTCACAGACAACAGAACCATCAGAATTTCCAGCCTCAAAGTGATAGAGGGAGAAGATCAAATGACAAATCAAGCATACAATGCTATTACTACAAAAATTTTGTGCACTATGAATATGAATGATGGAAGAAGCAAGCAGATCAACTCTCAGGTAGAGCACATATCTCACATCATGAAGGAGAAATCTCAGATGGTATGTTTCTCTCATGCCTCAAGACTGAAGAACAACATAAAGATCTTTGGTTGCTAGATAGTGGATGCAACAATCACATGACAGGTAACAAAGATTTACTTTCATGCATTGATTTTTCAATTTCATTTGATATTACACTTGGAAATGATTCCTTAGTCAAATTTCAAGGAAAAGGAACTATACCTATTCTTACTAAACAAAATGTAAAGAAAGACATAAACAATGTATATCATGTTCCAGATCTGACACATAATCTGTTAAGTGTAGGACAACTCATTGAACATGGATATAAGGTACTTTTTGAAGGAGCAACATGTAAGATATATGATAAAACTCCTAGTAGAACATTGATTTCTGAAATCCACATGACTCAAAATAGGATGTTTCCCTTGACCCTCAGAACAACAAATCTGATCCAATCATATGCACAAAGTGCATCCACCCCCAATGAAACTTTGGTTTGGAATACAAGATTTGGACATCTACCCTTTCAGAGTCTAAGTCTTCTACAAAATCACTCCATGTTCAAAGGTCTACCTATCTTCAAAAAGAAAAACTCCCCATGTGAATCTTGCATCCTTAGAAAACATAAGAGAACTAGTTTCCACAGTCCTCCACTCAAGCCAAACAACACTTAAAGCTGGTCCACATTGACCTCTATGGACCAATGGAAACAGAGTCAATAGGTGGTAGTGTTTATTTTCTAACATTTATTGATGACTTTAGCAGGAACATTTGGATCTATTTTCTCAGACACAACTCTAAAACCTTTGCAAAGTTCAAAGAATTCAAACCTGAAGTTGAAAAACATGGTGGAAAATATGTGAAAGCTCTCAGGTCAGATGGAGGAGGAGAATACAACTCCAAAGAATTTGCAAATTTCTGTAAATCACGAGGCAACATCATGCAAACTACAACAAGTTATACTCCACAATAGAATGGAGTGGTTGAAAGGAAAAATAAGACAATAATGAACATGGAAAGAAGCCTTATCAAAGATAAATGTCTATCAAATACATTTTGGGATGAAGTCGTAGCATGTGTAGAAATTTCAATACAAATTAAGTATTTCCTGTGATTCTCCTGATCTAACAATTATACACCACTGTTAAATACATAATTGCTTCTACTATTATTCTTCTTGAAAATTAAACCACGATCGCAACCACAATCACAAAGTGAAATATCAAGAACACATAACACATAAGTTTTTACCGGGAAAGCATAAAGCTAAAACCCCCACTGTCATATATCATGTATATCATGAATCATGAAACAATCTCATACAAAACTCTAATCCAAGAGCTCTCAGTACAATACAACCGTCTCACACTGTCATACACAAATCAGCAAATACATGTGCCAATTCTCCGTGTCCAGACAACCTACCTCCTCTGCACAAAATCTCTGCAAATAGAATTCTCACAATTCGAATTGCCTAGTTTTTCACATGCTCACTAGCATATCTACTGCATGTGTGATCAAATCACAATTGATAGCCAAACTGTCCCTTTCACTTGTTATCTCAACTGGGTCTCCAATGGATTTGACATGCATGTAGTTAACCATGGAGAATCTTCAGTTGCATGTGAGTTCACTGATTATGAATTAATGAATACATAATTCACTGAACTCTCACTAGTGCAAGTTTAGTTACAACTAGTACAACTGAGCTTAACTCACTTAACTACACTTATAGTTCTATTACAACTCCAAATCACTTAGTTATAAATGAGTTAACAGATTAATATTTATTGTCTAATTTATTTAAGGGAAAAGTAAATTAGACACATGTTTCTTGTTGACTTTTCAACACTCCCTCTCAACAAGAAAGGGATTATCCTTCACCCCAATCCCGTCTCTATGATATTTGAATTTGCTCCTGGTGAGCACCTTCGTCAGAATGTCTGCATCCTGATCTTCCGTAGGAATGTATTGAAGCAACATGATATTCCACTGCACACAATCTCTGAGATGATGATACTGGATATCTATATGCTTAGATCTATCATGAAACACATGATTAATTGAGAGTTTAATGCAACTTTGATTATCACAATAAATTATTGTCAGATCTAAATGAGAACCAAACAAACCAACCAAGATATTTCTCATCCAGATAGCCTCACATGCATCTTGACTCGCTACCATGTATTCCACTTGCATTGAACTAAGTGCCACGTATCTCTATTTCCTGTTGTACCAAGAAACAACTGTAGATCCGATACTAAATATCCCCCCTGATGTGCTCTTTCTATCCATTGGGCTGCCTGCCCAATCTACATCTGTGAAGCCATGCAACTTCAACTCATACTTCTGTCTGTACCATAATCCATACTTAGATGTGCCCTTCAGATATCTCAAGACATGCTTACCTGCCTTCCAAAAGAGTTTGGTAGGCTTAACCATTGCTGGACTTAACTACTTAACTGCATAACATATGTCCTGTCTCGTGTTCACTAAATACATTAGCGAACCCACTAACTGTCGATAGACAGTAGCATCCACTACCTCTCCAGAAGTAGCATCCTCTTTCCTCCAGTTTCCTGGAAGAGGAGTATCCATGGGTTTCCATCCCTCCACGTGAAACGTACCCAATATCTCCCTTGCATACTTTCCTTGAGACACAAAAAGTTCACCATCTCGTTGCCATATTTCCAATCCAAGGAAATAATGAAGAAGGCCCAAATCCTTCATCTCAAACTCCTTTGCAAGGTCATCCTTGCATGAATGTATCAGCTGCTCATCACTAGTTAGTATTAAATCATCAACATAAAGAACAATGATTAAGAGCTTACCCTCCACCAAAATTTACTATAGGTTTGCATTCGCTTCACTTTTGGTGAAGCCCAATCCAGTGAAATAGTTGTCTATCTGAGTGTATTAAGAACATGGTGCTTGCTTTAGCCCATACAATGCTCTCTTGAGTCTGCACACATGTGAATCTCTGTCAAAGGTCTCAAAAACTTCTAGTTGTTCAATGTACACTTCTTCCTCAGTGATCCCGTTGAGGAACGCAGTTTTTACATCCATATGATGAATGCGCCAATCCATTTGCACTGAGAGTGCAAGTATGGATCTTATGGAAGAGTACCTTGCGACAGGTGCAAAGGTCTCTTCATAATCTATCCCCTCGATCTATGAGAATCCCCGGGCCACAAACCTAGCCTTGTATTTCTCAACACTCCCATCAACAACTTGCTTTACCTTGTAAATCCATCTTGAAACTACTACTGATTTGTCAACCGATCTTGGGACAATTTCCCATGCACTGTTTTTGACAATGAAGTCATACTCCTCTACCATAGCATCAACCCAAGTGGGGTCCTGCATTGCTTCCTGAAAGGAAGATGGTTCATTCACAATACATTTTCTCATGAGAGCCATGTATCCAGCAAATCAATCAGGAGACTGTCTCTATTTGTGCTGTGAAGTAGGGGCTCCTACATTCTGTGCAACATCTAGTCTCAATCTGTCAGCTTCCGTGGTGTGCAACATCTAGTCTCAATCTGTCAGCTTCCGTGGTGCGCTTTCTGCCATTTCTGACAGATGGCTCCGCTTGAGTGGTTTCCACCACTTCATGAACCTCCTCATGTGGTTGATCCACATCTTGAGATTCATCCTTGGGAACCAACCATTCCCCTTCTGCATGCAAGTCTATCTCCCTCTCAAGCGACAACCGCATGGATTTCCCCTCATCGAATTTTATATCTCGTCGCGTAACAATAATCTTATTGTTCGAAAAATACACACGATAATTATGGGGTGTTTCTGTGTACCCCAAAAATATCCCAACTTCAATAGTCGATTCTAGCTTCTTCCTGGAATCCTTGGTCACATGCACATAAACAGATGAGCCAAAATTTTAAAATGAGAAACATCAAGTTTCTTACCAGTAAAAGATTCTTCAGGTGTACTCATGCCAAGTACTCTATGAGGACAACAGTTCTGCACTTAAACTGCAATATTTCATGCTTCTGCCCAAAAATGCATTGGTAGGCCCTAATCATGCAACATCGCTCGTGCTGCACCCACAATCATTTTGTTCTTTCTCTCTGCAACCCGATTTTGCTCTGGGTTATGAGGCACTATGAGTTCTCTTCGAATTCCTTCTCTACTACAGAAGTATTTGAATTCATTAGATATGTATTCTCCACCATTATCGCTCCTTATAGCTTTCACTTGCTTCCATGACTCTTTCTCCACCAATGCTTTAAACTCACAGAACTTTGAGAATGTTTGATCCTTCTTCTGCATGAAGAATATCCAGCATTTACAAGAAAAGTCTTCAACAAAAATAACATAATACCTATGGTTTGTTGTTGAAGCAACTGAGAATGGTCCACACATGTCTGTGTGAATTCTCTCCAGGATCATCGAAGCATGGTTCTCCTTTTCATGAAAGGTGGACTTTACATACTTCCCCAGGGTGCACCCCTTGCACTGATCTAACTGAGAAACTATTCCCCTTGGAAGTCCAATATATATTTTTTGCATGATCTTCAAGGCTCCATGATGAAGATGGCCCAATCACCTATGCCATAATTCACCCTCATCTTGGCTCACCATTTTTTCTTCCTTGCCTATCATGGCACTACAGCCATCTACCTCCAGCATGTAGAGATTCTTAACTTGAATCCCTATCTTCTTGACTTGACCTGTTGCTTTATGTCGTAGGTAGGATTTTCCACTGCTAAAAACAACATCATAGCCTCTGCCCTCCAACATTGCTACTGAGACCAGGTTTTTCCTTAGACCTGGAACATGCATAACATTTTTCAATTGAAATGGTTTACCTGACTCCCTCTCAAAGGTAATGGTACCAATACCAGTTGCACTGTATCATCCATCGTCACCCATCTCTATATGCATTCTGAGATATTTCTCCTCCAAGTCAATGAAAGACTCTTTATCTCCCGTCATGTGGAAGGAAGCACCACTATCCAAATACCACACTGATCCCAATGCACTTCAAGCCATGCATGTGATCAAAGCGAAGTCAAGTTCAAATTGTGAGACAAGAGCCTCACCAATTGCAGCTCCAACAACCATCTTGTTCTTCCTCTTCTGCTGACAATTAGTAGTGAGATGCCCATGTTCGTGACAGTAAAAACACTTCACTTTGGACAAATCCAGCTTCTTGACTTTAGACTCAGATTTTGAATGTAATTTCTTCCCTTTCCCTTTCCTTTCCTTAGAAGTCAAAGAACAATCCTCTTCATCATCACACTTTGATGAAAATCCATCTTTTGTGTTCCGCCTGAACTCCTCTTGCACTAGATCCAACCATAGTCATTCCCAATCCAACAATTTTTCCCTTCCATTGACAGAGTCTTGATAACTATGCCAACTCTTGGGAAGTCTTAGGAGCGCCAAGCTCACCAAATCATCAAAAATGACTGTTATTCCCACACTTCCAAGCTCATCCCAACATTGGAAAAACTTCGTGAGATATTTTGGAATGGTGTCACCCTTCTCCATCTTGATCTTCCTGAGTTTATCTTTGAGTGTCAATTTCCTATGGTCACTACTGTTTTGGAATAGATTTGTCAAAACCTTCCACATTGCATGTGGTGTATTTTTCCCATGGATACTTGAGACAATGTGGTCTCGTATTCCCTCCAACAGAATCCTCCTCGCCTTTGCCACTTTCTTTTGCCATGCATCAATATTTGCAGTGTCTATCGCATCTGGCTTAGGAAGGTATTTATCAATGTAATCCCTCAAGCCATTGTCTTTGAGTATTGCTTCCATCATGTCCTTCCAAGAAATGTAGTTCAAGATGCCCTCGAGTGCATACTCCAACCTCAAGCCATTGAAAGACATTTTGATCTTGAATCAACTGTCGCACCAAGAAAATCCTGCAAATTTGAATGTTATCCAACCACCAAAACTCAACTTCTGCAATCCCTCTTACCCTGGGAGGTTCTCACCCCACTTGTGAGTAGCCTTAGGGAAGTTTCCACCCTATCTATGTATAGCTTGTGAACTTGACTGGGAGGTTCTCACTGTAATGCACTGTAGGGTGAGGGAGGTTCGCACCTCTCCCTTGAGCAGCCTGCAAGAATGCACAGGGAAGTTCGCACCTCTCCTTTGAGTAGGGTGTGAGAATTTCTGCTTTGAGAACTGTGCACAGTCTACAGTACTAAAGTTCACACCCTGCTAGAGACGGGACCTACGAAAATAAAACAATTTTCGCACCTCACTTCCATAGCTTCGTGGCCTCCGTGGCTCTGATACCATGTAGAAATTTCAATACAAATAAATTATTTCCTACGATTCTCCTGATCTAACAATTATACACCACTCTCTCAGTAAAATACAATCGTCTCACACTGTCATACACAAATCAACAAATACATGTGCCAATTCTCCGTGTCCAAACATCCTGCCTCCTCCGCACAAAATCCCTGCAAATAGAAATATCACAATTCGAATTGCCTAGTTTTTCACATGCTCATAAGCATATCCACTGCATGTGTGATCAAATCACAACTGATAGCCAAACTGTCCCTTTCACCTGTTATCTCAACTGGGTCTCCAATGGATTTGACATACATGTAGTTAACTGTGGCGAATCTTCAGTTGCATGTAAGTTCATTGATTGTGAATTAATGAATACTTAATTCACTGAACTCTCACTAGTGCAAGTTTAGTTACAACTAGTACAACTGAGATTAACTCACTTAACTACACTTATAGTTCTGTTACAACTCCAAATCACTCAGTTATAAATGAGATAATAGATTAATATTTATTGTTCAATTTATTTAAGGGAAAAGTAAATTAGACACATGTTTCTTGTTGACTTTTCAACAACATGCTCAGTTTACCTCCTGAATAGATATCTAACCACCAGTCTCAAGATGAAGGTCCCTCAAGAAGCATGGAGTGGGACAAAGATAAATGTTTCTCATCTCAGGACATTTGTATGCATAGCATACACTCACATACCTTCTGAATTAAGGAATAAAGTGGATTATAGTAGTGATAAATGCATCTTTACTAGCTACAATGAAACATCAAAAGCATATAGGCTCTAGAATCCAATGTCAAAGAAATTTATTCTCAGTAGAGATGTAAAATTTCTGGAAAATCAATTATGGAACGACTTTGAAAAACAACCAATGGACAGTCAAAATCCATCGTTTCCCATTCCTGAAAACTTAGAAAACTTCGGACAACCAATACCTCAACCCACTCTTTCAAGGCTACAGGTACAAGGAAAATCTAAAAGCTCTCAGGATAACTCAACTTCCTGCAGAAATTCATCCTCGGAACTTCAAAATCAGAGAACTCAAAGTTTTAGAGAAATCCATTAGCAACTGGATGACATTGAACAACACAATCTTTTATCCTTAATGTCATGTCAACCTACATGATTTAAAGAGGCATCTAAAGTGCCACATTGGGTTCAAGCCATGAACCAAGAGATTGACTCTATTGAGAAGAACAAGACATGGGATCCAGTTGATTTGTCCAGACACAAGAAAAGTATTGGTGTCAAGTGGGTTTACAAAACTAAACTCAATGAAAAGAGGCAGATTGATAAACACAAGGCAATACTTGTTGCCAAAGGATTCTCACAACAACCAGGTATTGATTATGGTGAAAATTTTTCTCCAGTAGAAAGGTTGGACATTGTAACAACTCTCTTAGCCATAGTAGCTCAACACAAATGGCAAGTATACCAGATGGATGTCAAGTCATCTTTCCTAAGTGATTTCTTAGAAGAAGAGGTTTATGTTGATCAACCACCTAGATTTGAAGTCCAAGAGCAGCAAGACAAAGTGTATCGGTTGAATAAATCCTGGTATGGCTTAAAGCAAGCTCCAAGAGCTTGGTACAACAGAATTGATACTTACCTGATCAAGAATGGAGACAAAATGAGCCAACTCATTACACCAAAATTGATCAGCACGGTAAAATTATGATTGTATGTTTATATGTTGATGACATGATATATACCGGAAATCTTGAGTTAACCAGTTTTAAACATGCCATGCAATCTGAGTTTGAGATGATAGATCTTGGCATCATGAAATATTTTTTGGGGATTGAGGTTGATCAATCAACCAAAGAAATTTTTTTTGTCAGCAAAAGTATGCAGCAGACATCATCAAAATATTATGCATGGAAGATTGCAATCCAACAAAAACTCCTATACACCTAGGCACAAAATTGAGCAAGAAAGATGAAGGACCTACAATGGATTCTACCCTGTACAAAATTTTAGTAGGCATTTTGTTGTATCTTACAGCAACTAGGTCTAATATTATGTATGCATCCAGCTTTGTTTCCAGGTTCATGGAATCCCCCAAATATTCTCACTGGAAGATGGAGAAAAGGATTCTGAGATATGTTGCAGGCACTCTCAATTTTGTCTTATGGTACACTTAGTCTAATGATAATCATCTCTCTGATTACATAGTTAGTGACTTTGTAGGCAGCCTAGATGACAGGAAAAACACCTCAAGACATGCTTTTCACCTAGGCAAGAACCTGATTTTTTGGGCGTCAAAGAAGAAACCCATAGTCTCAATATCTTCTGCAAAGGTAGAGTATGTCGCTTCTACCTCAACTTACTGTCAAGATGTGTGGCTAAGAAGAATATTGAAATATATGTCACACAAAAAATGAGCCAACTCCTATCTTCTGTGACAACACCTCAACAATTTCTCTATCCAAAAACCATGTGTTTCACAAGAAAAGAAAACATATTGACACTCGTTTTCACTTCATACGCGAGCTAGTCAATAATGGTGACATTGCACTTCAATTCTATGGCTCACAAGATCAACTCGTCGATATTTTTACAAAGCCACTAGTAAAATCCATTTTTTATTTTCAGTGGCAACACTTAGGCATTATCAGTGCTGATGTTTGTAACTATTATGTTTAAGAGGGAGTGTTAAATATATATATAAACTCAATAGTATGAATGTACACTACCAACTGTCCTGGCTAGTTGTACATTCGTTTCTTGATGTTCTTGATTTGATTGAGCCTATTTATATGATCTTTTCTTCCTTTTTCTTAAATACTCAATACTATTGCACTCTGCTCATTTTGTGTTTTCCAATTTTGTATTCTCTCCTTCTCATTTTGTCAAATATCAATAGGTACTTCTACTTTCTGTTAAATTTGCATATGATCCCTCCAACTCTGGCACTATGATCTGCTTGTGAAGGCAAATCTTCTTGTGAGGGCATCTTCTGCAATATATTCTCGAATTTTCTAAAGGGGCGAGCTGCTATAGGAGGTTGATGCCTTGCCTAGCGTTTTACGCTGTCCACCCACGAATTGAGAAAGGTAATTGGATTATATGTGTAGGAGGAAAACTCATAGATGCACACTAGTTCCTTTGGTGCGCATTCTCTTCCTCTAACACTTTCTTACAGTAAAACAAAAAACACAAGATAACACTCCTCTCGCTCTCACTCGTCTCAACAAAAACTAAATTCAAACAATATACACAAGAAGAAAAGATAATGTAGGATTCAAAAAAACTTCATCAAATGTATTAGAGGATTGTATCCCTAAAACAATCATGGTGATCTTCTACAAACGGTAAATGTCGCTTTATTCTTTTTCATTTCTTTGCGCAATCCAATTGTCAACTTCATCAAATGTATTAGAGGATTGTATTCCTTCTTAAACAATCAAGACAATATTCTACAAATGGTAAATGCCACTTTCTTCTTCTGCATTTCTCTGTGCAATCAGATTAGCAAGAGAAATTTCTCGTAGCGTTTATTGGCACAACTAACTATTCACTAAAATAGAAAGCACCATTATTGACTTAGATTGATGAATGCTTTATCACAATAAAATACTGACTGACAATGATCAAAAAACTATCATAGCATTACTTCTCCTTCTCGCCTTTCTTGATGTAGATGACTTGTACTGTTCTGTGTGGTTCCTAAGGAAGGTTGATGTCCTTCCTTATTAGTCCAATTCCTCCCTGTTTATATCTTGAAGTGTCCTTGTTTTCGTCACCAACGAAGGGAACTTTCTCTACACTCTCTCGACTGTCATCTACTTGTCTTGTCTGTGGAGTTTGGCATTGTTGACCGAACAGGTATGAAACATGATGTTGCTTGGCACGATCCGGTGTTACTTGGAAGGAAGTTGTGATTCGAGTGTGTTTCTATGATAAATTATGAACGCCACTATGGTCAGCCTATTGTTCTCAATTATATGTTGGCGCCCGATACTGAAATCCAAGGCAGACATCGAAAGGTTAGAAGTTTTTGGAAGAGTGAGTGGCCATGTTGTAAGGGTGCCACTTCTGTAAATCACACATTGGGAGGTAGAATTCTTTGGCATAGTGGCGGTAATTAAATTTGGCTGTGGACACGGTCTTAGAGTGGTAAGTCACTGGGTGACCTCCCTGTTTACGCACTGCTCCAAGAGAAAAATGAGAGGAAATCGGGGGTAAGGAGTAGCGATATTTAATTATTTCTTGGGTGAGACAATGGTAAGTGCTAACTAGAGGACGTTGGATAGTGTCTCAGGTAACAGAGAGAGATGATGGAGCATTGGGAAATGATGCATCATGAATGAGATAGATGGATGGACGAAGGGCTCGAGAGGGTGGGAGCCTTGAGGGAGACTGTGAGACATTGACAAATTCCAAGAGTAGAGGGAGTATTGTGGTAGGTAACTGATTAGTGAGGTTCTCAGGATGAACATGGCAGGTCAAACACAGAGAGACATTGTTGGTATTGATAGCATTGTGAGTGGCTATGGTATTGGTTTACGACAGTGGTGAAGTGATAGACGATGAAGTAAGTACATAGGTGCGTCTAGCTTGGTGAAGGTGGTACTGATGAGTCTTGGTGTGATACACCGCTTGTCGGTCTTGTTGGTAAGGAAGACCGAAAAGGAGATCGACACAATCTAACAGTGACACATCGGAGATCATAGTGTCACAAAAAGGACCAATGGAGAAAGTGATTGCGCAACACCGAGCAATAGTAATGTGAGGACCCCACTTATGTACCAGGCCAAGATGATATGGATCAGGGTGTGGGGTGGTGAGGAGTTGTAGATGTTGGACTAATTCTTTTGATATCATATTTTTTGTCTTCCATTGTCTAGAATGAGAGTGGCGAGTTCATTCTTAATTTGGCAGTTGTGAGTGAATAGGGGAGCATTATGGCGACTTGCTTTTGGCATAGTCATGAGAAAGAGGGATGGGTCAACTTCGGTGGGGTTGGTGAGAGAGATGACTTCTGGTTGCTCCGAAAAATCAGTGGGTGTGGCTTCTACAAACAATGTCTGATGGGGGGGGCTATTTTTAATGGCTCGATAGTCAACAAAGTTATGGGAGTTGGTATTGTGAAAATTACACCAAACCGCATTTTTGGTCACTGACAACGAAGAAGGATAAGGTTGAGAATGAGAAGGATGTGGGTTATCAACCTGGGTTCGACTTGGTAGATATCAAATGTGAGGAGCCACCTTTCTTTCTATGGCCAAGGCTGTAAGAAATCCTTGTCCAAAAAAGCGTTGTAAAAAAGATCTACCTCCCATCGGAGAGGTAACAATAAACCAGAATTGAACTTAATTATTAATACCTCATCTTGTTCCCTGACATGTAGCTGAATGCGCATCTTGTAGAAGACATCGATATATCCTTAAATTGATTGATTTGAAAGTTGACAGAGTTTTAACCACTTGGAGAGCAAATTTTGAAGATAGCCTCGAGGGTAGAAGAGTTCCCTCAATGCCTGACAAAACGTATCCCATGACGCAATGGGGTCATTTGTCGAGGAAGACGGTTTACTAAACTCGACTATCAATTATGAGCTTTTCAATTGTGTGTCCCACCAGGTTTGTGCGATTCCTTCTAGTTGAAGGCTGGCCATCTGCAATTTGGTGGCCTCTTCCATCTCAGAAGAGGTCTTGAAGTAAGTGGAGAGGCTACAGATCAAAGAATCGACCATCTCTCCATTCATTTGGCCGACAAAATTGGGTAACTCAAAATGGGTGTCCAACTACATGGTCGTTGGAGGTCGTTGATGTTAGAGTTGAATCAGTTCTTGGAGAGCCAGCACCAAGTTTATAACTAGAGTTGATGTGGTTGCGTTGGATTCCTCACTGGAGGCATCTCATCGATACGACATGGTCAGAAGGCACTGAATAGAACCCGAGGAGGGTGTGAGAGTAATGCTGAGAAGGCTAAAATGAACGCTCTTAGCAAAAGCGTGAGAATAAGTATGAAGACTCAATTTTTTTTTTTTTTTTGAACTTGGTGGATGAAGTTCTTCGTCCCAAGGACAAAACTTGCTCTAATACCAATTGATGTGCTTGTGAAGGCGGATCTCATTGTGAGAGCGTCTTCTGAAATATATGCTCGAATTTTCTAAAGGGGGGTGTTGTTAGATTTGAGTGAGGGATGCGCTCAGATATTAATGATCACCTTGGAGATAATAACGCAACACATTAATAAAAGAAGCACTACTACAGGAGGTTGACACCTTGCCTAGAGTTTTACGTTGTCCACTCACAAATTGAGAAAGGCTATTGGATTATATGCACAATAGGAAATCTCATAGATGTGCACCAGTTCCTTTGGTGTGCATTCTCTTCCTCTAACACTTGCTTACAGTAAAACCAAAAAACACCTATTCGCACGCCTCTCTCTCTCACTCGTCTAAGCAAAAACGAAATTCGAAAAATATACACAAGAAGAAAAGATAACGTAGGATTCACAAAAAATTCATCAAATGTATTAGAGGATTGTATCCCTTCCTAAACAATCAAGACAATCTTCTACAAACGGTAAATGTTTCTTTATTCTTCTGCATTTCTCTGTGCAATCAGATTGACAAGATAAATTTGTCACAACGTTTACTGACACAACTAATTATTCACTAAAATAGGCATTGCCATTATTTACTTAGATTGATGAATGCTTTATTAAAATAAAAGACTGACTCACGCTTCAGAAAACTATCATAGCATTACTTCTCCTTCTCGCCTTGCTTGCTGCAGACCACTTGTACTCTATTGTGTGCTTTCTAAGAAAGGTTGACGTCCTTCCTTATTGGCCCACACTACCGGCTTGTTGATAAGTTTACAAAGTTGATTTCTTTCCCTTGTTTGAATAATTTTATTTATTTAGTTAATTTTTCAATCAATTTTACTTTAATAGGATGATTGGAATTAGAGTCGAAATGTCAAGTTTTTTTTGGTGTGTTATTTTTTCTATAATTTTAGATATTTAGTTAATTTTTTCAATTAATTTTAACTAATGATTGAAATTACAGATTTGAATTGGTGAAGCGTTGGATTTTTTTAGTGAATCTATTTATATATTTAAAAATATAATTTAAGCAACCATATAAGCTACAAAAATTGTTATGTCCAAAATTGTAATAAAACGTTGAGAACACACCTGTCGTTAATACATTCGTAATGTGTACACATTTAAAATGATAAGTGAAGATTTCACAATGGCG
>JZKD02S2367447.1:1028219-1043919 GCA_000966675.3 Picea glauca | reverse complement strand
TTTTTTTAATTTTTAAAATTTTAATTACTCTTCAAACTATGAAGAATGTTTAGTCAAATCATTATCATATATATATATTAAATTTATATTTTATATTTATAAATTAAATTTAAATTTATTTTTGTGACAATTTCTCTTCAAACTTTGATGAATGTTTAGTCAAACCATTATCATATATATAAATTAAATTTAAATTTTATTGATGATGATGATTAACCTCCATTAACACTGAATTGGTTTATAAGACCTTAAGAGGATAAGTTATTACCTTTCCAAGATCACCATACTTTTGTTGAGTTAAGAGGTTAGGAAGGTTGGTAGTGTGATAAATATTTTGAAAATGAGATCTAATATGGGTATAGGCTGGACAATCTAAGACAAAGTGTTTTTCATCAACCTTCTTAGTGTCACAAATGTGACACATTCTTTCATCCCATGGCATTTTAGGAATTGACCAAAGCTCAGTTTTACTATGGAGCTCTTGAAAATTTGTTCTTATCTTAGCAATGCTTATTTTTTTCTTTACACTTAGCAAAACAGATAGATAATTTTGATCTTCTAGATTAGGATTGATTAAATCTTTATAATACCTTAATTTTCTTTTTTCCTCTAACTCTAAATTACTAAATTAAGATTGATTACATTAGTTGTATGTAGTTATTTAGTTTATTATTATTATTTACAAAATCAAATAAATAATATATACTGAATATTAAATTTCAAGTTTCATTTAAAAAAAAACATTTTATATTTTCAAAATATTAAAAATAATAAACAAAATTGTGTAAATTTTAGAAAATTAATTTATACTCACAAAAACAACATAAATATAATCATTGTTTTTCCAAAAAAATTAAATTTTTAAAAACTAATAATGTTTTATGAATACTTAACCCTAAGTGATTACTATTCTAAATTATTGTTATTTAGAGATATTATTATTATTATTTTAATATAAAATCATAATATATCGAATCAATAATATTTCCCATATCCCATCAAGCCAACCCTTTTAATATAAAGTTATAGATTCAATTAAATTAAATCACATGTAAAACCGTAAGGAAGAGTTGGGGGTACAGGGATAAGATTCAAGCCAGCGTTGGGGGACACGAATTATAAGGTTTAAAATGTGAGAAATCCAGTGCAATGAAGAAGAGTGCATTTGACTTTAACGCATTAGTCAGTTCAAACAAACCCCGTAATAAAATGTGAGCAATCCAGTGCAATGAAGAAGAGTACAATTGACTTTAAAGGCCTGATTAGTTCAAACAAACCGCCTTTCTGTTAAGCTTTCGAGTTCGGGCTTAAGGTAAACGTTATAGTGTAGATCTTGTCAAAGCTTTGCAATGCTCTGTAAACCTCGTTGAAATCGAGTCAAGATTTATCCGAGAATTCTTTAAAATGTTGGAAAATATATGTGAATCTCTACATGTTAACAATTATTATATTTCGAGGAGAAGCCATTTGTTTATTATTAAGTGATATTCATGCATGATTTTGGATAAATATTTGGATGTTAGGTTTGGTATTTGTTAACTTTTAGAATTGCAAATGTGGAAAACACAATTCACATATGATAATTAACAATCACACACAGATTATAAACAAAGGGATTTCATGTGATTCACCCAAACATTGGGCTATGTCCACCAAGCATAGGCATCGGTTGTCTTATTATTCACATCATGGAAATTACATCAGATTGACAAGTTCTCACTCTGTCTAATACACTCAGTCGTTTTGCCTCTATGAGATTACATGAATTTATACATTCACACAAGAAACTGATTAATAAATGTAATCCCTATCCATATTCTAACTTGGTCTATTTGGTTGTAACCAACGTAGAATAATAGGATCCAAATCCATCCTTTAGAGGAATTCGTTGTCACCAAATCTCAACAATCTCCACCATGATAACAATTATCTTGATACCTTGCTCCTTCCTTTTGTTCATCACCTTTTCTGCAAGCCAAGATAAGCTAAGCACCATTGCAGCTTCTTTAATAAAACTGGTTTCATGATTTCGCCTGTGTGACTTGCACGAGTTTGGATTTCCTGAGGGGTCACTCCACCTCCAACATGTCTTCCGCAATTGTGTTGTGAGAAACATTTAGTGATAGATCTCCTCCTACCCAAAACATCTGTAAAATATACATTACAATTATCATGGACCATCTCAATGTAAGCATTGTAGGTGACATTTGTGTTTCTCAAACATTGAAGCACCCATTTCACTGCAACACCTGAATCTGTCACATATCTGAAAACATCATTAGCATGTGAAACATCTCGTCTTAACCATTTCATCACATACAACATACCTCCTACTGAACTTACACGAGACATAACATTTTCTTCTTTATAGACATGACCTATGCTTGAAGAAAACTTATAATGGAAATAAAGAGGGATAAAAACTGGTTTGACAATGTTCATACTGAACTCCAACCACAACTTACCGTTACCATCTATGTATACTTCCATGCCCATAATTTGTTTTGCTGCTCCTTGATCCCTCATATGAATTGTCATGTTCACTTGAGTCATTTTCTTACTGATTTTATCCATGCTTCGACTTGCATAAAGCATATCATCAACAAATAACATCAAGACTATGAATTTACTATAAACCGTATATTCATTCCTACCCTTTGAAAAATTCTTACTCACTATGAAGGATTCAAACATCTTGTATATTTGCCTGGGTACCAATAGGCCATACAATGAGTTATCTAGCATACAAAGAAATTTACCGTTGCGATCTTGAATCAACCCTTTTGGTTGTTCCATACATACTATATCTCTGTCAATGATGAACTTTTGAGAAGTAGGATCCCACACACAACATCCATTTATACCACCGTCATAACTTGTAGAGATGTAAAACAAGCAAAAATTCAGAAACAAAGATTTTAAGTTTGGAAATGATTTATCGCTTACCAATACCTGCAATTTTTTCTTGCTCTTATGACCTTGATGCTTCTGTCATAAACAAGAAGATACATCTGTCACTTCATATGCTACTTTAGTACTTCCTTCCATCTTATAAAGGTTATCAATCTTTACTACTAAATTACCTTTCGACAATGTGAGTGCTCCACCTTGACCTGTATACTTATATCCACAAGAATCAAACACTCCCAATGAAATCAAATTTGATTTAAGCTCAGGTACATATCTAACATCCGTTAATTCCCTAACAATACCATTTAACATCTTGATTCTAATACTTCCAACCCCGACAGTTTTACAGGGAATACCATTACCCATAAACACTGCACCCCCATCAACATATTGGTAAGAAATGAACCAATTTCCATGTGAACACATGTGGTGGGAGGCACCTGAATCTAACTACTATTCTTCTTGATATTGTAAATTACTAGAAACGAAAAAAACTTGATCAGTCATACCTGAATTTGTTACAGCCAAATTTGCTTCCTTCGTAGAGTTTTCCTCAGATTCCTTTCTCTTTCAACAATATTTCTTGAGATGTCCTGTTTTGCCACAGTACCATCATTTTTCTTTACCCTTTATGTGTCTTGACTTAGATCGAGAAAAAATTCTCTCATTTTGCTCTTTAGTTCGACCTTTTATCAGTATCGCCTCTGAAGTTGAGGTTTATTTAAATGGTCAACAACTTTTGTACCTTCTTTCATCCAAAAACTGTATAGTTGTCTCTTCAATTAGATTCTAGTTGTCAAGGACTTCATCATATATAGAGTTTTGAACTTGCTCCATAAGCCTGATGTTGTACCCTCTCTTATGATATTAAATAGAACCTCATCCACCAGACGTAAACAAATGGTACTAAGAGATTTCGCATCCAGATCTTCCCATTCCCATTCCGTCATGGTTGTTGGTTTCTTTGAATTGACTGCCAACATTTGTTGCAACCCTTGTTGCACCAGTAAATCCCGCATCTTAAGCTTCCAAATCTCAAATTTGTTTTTACCGTTGAATTTTTCAACTTCAAACTTTGAACTCTGCATCTTAGCCATTAGCGCAAAAATCTCCTAATGTCCACTTCTTATAAAATCCTATTAAATGTGGAGGAATAATAAATAAGGTTAAATGTCCCGCAGGGGTGTAGACTGATTGGCAAGTGTCGTGTAAATGGACGGAAATATGTAAAAAGAGGTCTCAAGGTCGATTCTCACCGCAATTTATCCGGAGGACGTGCTTGCGGGCGGTGCGATTTCTCCCTAGGGGTTATAAGGTAGCCGACAGGATTCGACCCCGTGTCATGCGAGTACGATACTGTCGTTGTTACTGATTCCCCTAGTTAGATAAATAAATAAATAAGGTTAAATGTGCATCCTTAATAAATAAGGTTAAAGATTAACCACAAAAGGTTTATAATAATAAAAATTTATATATTTTCCATAAAAAAATTTAATAATATATAAAAAAGGTTTAATAAAAACTTTTATAAATAAAAGTTCTACTCCATAAGCATTCACCTTTTTAACTTATCCACCCACGTGACTCTTTAATTAAAAAGAAACTTTTTACTTTAATTAACTCCTCCACCTTTACTTTTTCAAAGAACCATACCTTAAAATTTCCAAGAAGAAAATCATGCGCATTTCTGCACCTCACGCTACCATTGGAGTGCGACGAGTCTGCACCTCACGATTCACTTGGAGTGCGGTGATCTTTAAGGATTTGTGCATTGTAATACACCTTTGGAGTGCGGAAATTCTAGGTTTTCAAATGTGCGTAAAGTGTGAGTAGTATGACGTCTCACCCTTCCAGAGGAGGGACATGTGGCGATGTATAAATCGACGCACCTCACATATATTTCACTTTTGGTGCTCCTATGAGAATTTGAAGCACCTCCAACTAGCTCTGATACCACTTGTTATAATTTCAAATGCGGAAAACACAATTCAGATATGATAATTAAAAATAACACAAAGATTTCACGTGGTTCACCCAAATGTTGGGCTATGCCCACCAAGCATAGCCATCGGTTGTCTTATTATTCAGATCATGGAGATTACAACAGATTGGCAAGTTCTCACTCTGTCTCTCACACTTAGTCGTTTTGCCTCTATGGGCTTACATGAATTTATACATTCACACAAGAAACTGATTAATAAATGTAATCCCTATCCATATTCTAACTTGGTCTATTTGGTGGTAACCAAGGCAGAATAATGGGATCCATATCCATCCTTTAGAGGAATTCATTGTAACCAAATCCCAACATCAATGAGGTAGTTTTATTGTACTAGTTGATGATAGTGGATAACTGAAATTGCACTTTCCTTAGATATGATGGATAGCTTATGAACGAAGATCACATGTGTGCATACCCCATTGGACATATCCTCATAGCATACTCATATGCTCATTTGATGTTTTAAATCAATTAGATGGATCATGCTTGGATTATTAAATTTATAGTATATGTAAAATGAAAATTTGATAAAAATGTAGTTATTGATTTTACGAGATTCTTTTAGAATTGTTTTTTTTCGAGGTTAGAATTATAAATTTTTTCATCAAAATCTTAAGTTCCTTTAAAGTTTCAAACAAAAATATTTAAATCGATCCTTGAATAAAAAAGTTATACACTCAACATCACCCCTTTATTTTTCGGGTTAAAATTACTTTGTTTGAAATCGTGGTCTTGAAAACTAGTTTTGTTCCAAACAAAAACCTTAAAATTGACCCTCGAAATGAACATTAGTGCTAACAATATCATACATTTTTGGAGGGTTAAGATTAAGAATCATTTAAACTAGAATTCTAGCCCTAAATACCTATATTTTTAAGTAAAAAACACCAAAATCAAATTTTGAATTGAAATGTGGTGCTGTTAGAATTAGTTTTTTTTTAAGGTTAGAATTATAACATTTTTCAACCATGACCTTAAGTCCCCATAAAGTTGCAAAACAAAACTTTAAAATTGACCCTCGAATAAAAAAATATTGCTCTTAGCATCACCCCTTTATTTTTCGTGGTTAGAATTACAACTTGTTTGATATTGTGTCCTTGACAACCAGTATTGTTCCAAACAAAAACCTTAAATTTGACCCTTTTAATGAACATTAGTGCTAGCAATACTATCAACCTATTTTCGGGGTTAACATTATCACTAGCTTGAAACAGTGGCTTTGAAAATCAGTATCACTGCGAAACAAAATCTCAAAATTACCCTTTTAATCGAAACAATGCCTTACAAGTAGGAATTTTTTTTTTTTTTTTTTGTAAATAAGAAAGAAAATTATATTAAGTTCCTGCTATAACTGCAGTAGAGCATCAAAATACAACTATGTCCAAAATGCATATGCTGGACTGCCCCAACAAAGGGGAAACCAGTCCAGCCTTCCCATCCAGTTCAGAAGTCAAAGAGTTATAAACTAAGGTAATAAAAAGCATGTTCAGATTGATCATCAACTAGGACCAGGAGACTGACAGGACTACACAAAAAAAACATAAGATCTAAACACCTGGAAGGAAAGCTGGCCACATGGGAGGGATGTCCCCTGGCCAAGGCTCTTCGTCAATGTAAGTTGGCTCGTATGTTGGCTCGTCTGCCCCGTTGTTCTCGATTCCTGCATCTCGACTGCCGTGTTCAGTCTTCGCTGGTTCCCTGTCGACTGGTCGTTGAGCCTTGTTCGGTCCTTCATCTGTAGCAGCAGAAGGTGCCTCCCCTGGCATAGCTTCGACCGGTTCCATGGTGAGAGCCACCTGCATGGAGGATAGAAGTTGGAGGCAACTCACCACCTTTTCATCTGTGGCTTGAAGGCGATAGTTAAGATCTGCCATCTCTTGTCTGAGCTCAAAGACCAGGTCATTCATGATGAGCAGACGGTCTCTAAAATGCATCTTGTCGAAAGAGCCATTTGTATGTGGTTCAGTTCGCTTAGGCACGCCCTGAGGAGGAGGGTCACCGCTTGGGCCAAGGATTGGTGCAGGGGGATGGAACTTCACCAAGGGATCGTGTAGGTGTCGTGAGTGGGAGATTGGCAAGTGGGGGGTTGTAGCCATGGAAACGACCATCAGATCTTGTGGGAGAAAAGCTGGAGAATCTGACTGAGGACGAGGGGAGGGACATCCCGAAGACGAGCCGGGAGGCGTGACCGGGGGCCAACAAGGCTTCCAGGGAGAACCCCGCTTCGGCGTTCCCCTCGGCCGCTTCATTATGTGCTCAGTGTGAGTGATGAGGCAGGCAGGAAGCGTCCAGTGCAGGAGAGGAGCAGGAATACCGTTTGGCCTGTGCATCGAGAAAAGGAGCCTTGCGGACACCAGGCGGGAGCAAATAACATACATAGTGAGCTGAGCCATACTAAAACACTTGGGTGGGGAGGCCTGCGTGAATGCGGAATTAATGCCCTCTCATTCCTCTGTAGATCGCATTTAAATTCCATGGAGGGTGGCGAGCTGCAGCACGGGCCCATCACGTGCCTCCATGTTGTGATGGCTTGTGCCATCCCCTCATCCTTTCCACGATGGATGCACTAACACCCCATTCGAGGGGAGATCTACCATTTCAGCCTTGCAAATAGATTGCTGGAGGATGGGGTGATCTTGATTCTGGGCCGAACTACAATGGAGGTCTGGTCCTCTCCAATTGATGCCCAGGTTAGCCAATTCGTCCGCAACTTGATTCGCTTTCCTCCTGATGTGTGAGGGAATGATAACCTGGTTTGGATGCAGTAGACCTGCAATGATCTGTAGGCCATGTGACAGTCTCCAGCTGGGTGAAATGCTATCCGGGTTTGCCCCATTTAATATTTTTCCCAGCAAAACGATAATGACTTGAGAGTCCCCCTCGACTATGAGCTTTGGGAAGATATTTTGAATAGCCAGTTGCAATCCTTTGAGGAGACCCCATAGTTCTGCTACATTGTTCGTAGTGTGCCCAAGGGAGCCCGCTCCTGTGACAAGAACTTGCCCATTGTGATTACGGAAAACCACTCCATACCCTGCAGGTCCGGGATTTCCTTTAGAGGCTCTGTCAAAATTGAGTTTGACGAAATCCTCTAGAGGAGGAGCCCAACGGGAAGGCCGGCTTGACGAGAGGTGGGAGAGGTTAGGGGGGACGTCTGAGGTGAAGGGAGCGGTGTCCAGTATTGAAGGATTGGGAGCTCGGATGGAAAGCAAGCTACGTCCTCAACGGACCACTTCCTGAGGTGGAGAGTTTCCACGATATTGTGGTGACACTGATGCCAGCATTGAAGCCACGGGAGTGAGGTATTTTTGAAAATTCTTTGATTTCTCTCCTTCCACGTTTGCCAGAGGATGAAGCCGGGAAGAAGTTGCCAAATTCGGTTGAGTAGGGGAGAATAGAAATCCTGATCTCTCCAGTTCATAACAGTTTCGATGATGCTGTTTCTGAGGCGATCCGAGGTGCGCATAATGAGCGCTGCTTGATCCCAGATTTGAGCGGTGTAAGGGTAGGTATTAAGGAGGTGGTTCATGTTTTCCTCTGCCTCTCCATAGAGTATACAAATGGAGGGTCCAATAAAACCCCTCTTCAAGAGATTTTCCCAGGTGAGAATGCTTGAGTGAGAGACCAACTAGAGGAAGAGAGTGATCTTCGGCCAGTGCTTAAGATTCCATATTTTTCCCCAAGCTTTCAGGGCAAGGGGTGGATCTGACTGCATTTTAATCTGGTAGGCTTCCCGCGTGCTAAAGGAGCCCTGTGGCTTGTAACCCCACCGTAGAATATCTTCACCTACCCTTATGGGAATTTTCCGCTTGGTCAGCTCTTCTTGCAGTGGCACCAGATCGACCTGTAAGTCGGGGTCAATGGTCTCCTGTTCCAGATGCCAACAGCACCAAGTTTCCTCAGGGGGATTGTTCTGCTAGTAGTCCGCTACTTTTTTCAGGCACAACCGAGTGGTTTGAGTGCAAATGTCATGGGCCCAGTCCTCATCGATCAAGGCTGGCCATTGTTACCAGGAATCCTGCCAGAATAAGGTCGTTTTCCCATTCCCTACGTCCCAGAAGGCGTGCTGAGTGACCAGCTGTCTATTCTGCCTTGCCGCTGTCCAAATTAAAGAGCCCGAGTTATCCCCATTCCATCGAATGAGGTTCTTCTCTATCGTTCTGGGGGCATATTTCTTCCTCCAGAGTCTAGCCCAAAGATCTATTGGGTTTTTTAACTAGCGCCACCAGATTTTAGCACTGAGAACCTTGTTCATTATAGAAGGATCCCTCAGACCCAGTCCTCCTTGAGCTTTGGGCTTACAAAGTTTTTCCCAAATGACGAGTGAAATCTTCTTTTCTTTGTTGAGGCCTTGCCAGATGAAGTTCCTCTGTAATCTTTTAATGGTGGTGAGGAAAAACTTTGGGCAGCCAGCGCTGAAAAAGTATAAATCAGGAGGGCTTGAAGAATGGCTTTGAGCAGAATAAGACGGCTAGGCAGGTTTAAGGCTCTGAAAGTCCAAGAGGAGAGTCTTTTGGAGAAAGAAGTCAACAAAAGTTCCCAGGAGGAATTCTGGAGGGCGTTGTCAATCAGGGGAATGCCGAGATACTTGGATGGAAGGGAGCTTCTTTTAAAACCTAGGATATCCGAGATGTGGCGCTGAACCTGAGGAGGCATGTTAAAGAAGAAGACTTGGGACTTATCTTTGTTGCAATCCAGACCTGAGGCATTAGAGAAGGTTTGGATAATTTCCTGGAGAGAGTTGGCTTCTCTAACAGTAAGGCTGCCCATTAAGAGAGTGTCATCCACAAACTAGCTATGCGAGATAGGGGGGGAGATGCCATGTAGGGGTAACCCTGCCAGGCAGTTGTTTTCTATAGCAGCATGGATGGATCGACTGAGTCCTTCGGCCATGATAATGAAGAGGAAGGAAGACAGAGGATCTCCCTGTCTAATCCCTCTGGAGGGGGAGAAGGGACTCGAAGGCACACCATTGACAAGGAGAGAAAAGAAGGCCGAGGAGGTAAGGTTTAAAATCCTTGCTACCCAATCTTGATTGAAACCAAAAGCTAAAAGCATTTCTCGCATAAACTCCCAGCTTAGCTTATCAAAGGCTTTAGATAGGTCAAGTTTGAGCAGCATACTAGGGGTTTTTGTTTTCTGCAGGGAGTGAATTACCTCATGAGCCAGAATGATGTTGTCCAAGATTTGTCTGCCCGCGACATAGCCCGATTGTTCCGGGGAGATGATCGCTGGTAAAATCGGCTTGAGCCTTCGGGCTATTACCTTCGTAAGAAGCTTATAGATGATGTTGCATAGAGCTATAGGCCTGTAATGATTGGGCCTATGCGCCTGCCTCTCTTTAGGGATTAAGGTGATAAAAGTAGCGTTGAGAGCCTTGAGGACTTTTCCTGTGGCTCAAGAATCCTCCAGAATTTCCCAGACCTCTGTCCTGATCATCAGCCAACAGTAATGGAAGAAGTCACTGGTGAAGCCGTCAGGCCCAAGAGCCTTGCCCTTGGGAGTGTCCTGGAGCGCTTGGTCCACCTCTTCGATGGTGAAGGGTCTGATAAGAGCTGCGTTTTGCTCCTGGGTTACAAGGGTAGGCACATGCCTCGTAATCTTATGGATAGCTTCATGTCTGTCTGGGATAGGTTCAGTGAGAAGATCTTGAAAATGATCAATCAAGTTTGTTTCTAGTTCATCATGGGATTGGAGGGTTTCCCCTTCATCCGAGATGAGGTGCGTGATCCTGTTAGAGTGCCTTCTCTCGATAGCAGTTCGGTGGAAGAATTTGGTGTTGCGTTCCCCTTCCTTGAGCCATTGAATGCGTGACTTCTGTTTCCACAATATATCTTCTTTTCTCTTCCTGTCTTCAAGCTGTTGGTGCACTCTGAGTTCCTGGGATTTGAGCTCTTCTGTTAGCCCTTGCTCTCTGATTTGGCGCTGTATCTCGTTCACTTGATCTGATAGTTGTTTCTGGGAGTCGAAGATGCTTCCGAAAGTGTGCTTGTTCCAGAGTTTAAGCATGTGCTTAAGATTCTTCAGCTTTTGCTGGAACCTATACATTTTGGATCCATAAGGGATCTCTGCCTTTCTCCACCAGTCTTGGATATTTTCTTGGAAATCCGGGTGATCCAGCCAGAACTGTTCAAATCTAAAGGGTTTCTTTCTCGGAGTGGCAGGGACCTCCACCCAAAGTTGTATGGGCCAGTGATCCGATCCCGGGAGATTCAATATAGTGGATTCCATTGTCGTGCCCTCCATCATTAGGGGTTCCGATATGAGGAAGCGATCTAATTTACAAGCTATTTGATGCATTCTCGTTCATCTGTTGGACCAAGTGTGAGTGCCGCTGCTGGTCTCCAGGTCAATCAGCTGTAGATCATCTATTAGTTGGTTGAAGTCGGAGGAGTCCTGATCCAGTCGTCTTGATCCTCCTTTCTTCTCTTTCAGGCTGCGGATGATGTTAAAGTCACCTCCAACAATCCATCTGTTGTGCTATGTGAGGCTGGACAAGTAACTTAGGCTCCGTAGGAAAGCCTGTTTGTCCCTTGGAGTAGCTGGTCCGTAAACATTGGTTATATGCCCAGGCTTGTTTGATCCAATGAGCCTATACTCTGCAGTGATAGCCCATCTAGTAGCGTGAAGATTCTCCATTAGTACAGCATTGGTATTCCAGAGGATGGATAAACCTCCAACCATTCCTATGGCATCAATCGAGACTGCCCCCCTGCCTCCAACAATAGGGAAGTAGACGATCAATATCTTCTGAGGTACTTTTTGTTTCCTGCAATAATACAACATCTAGCGTTTCTGCTATAATCATTTCTCGTAGCATTTTTTGCTTGCTACGTCCATTAAGGCCTCTGATATTCCAAGATATGATATTCATAGCGACGGTGGGAGGGGGAGAGGAGGGAAACTGTCCGAGATCAGATGAATCTGCCCTGAGTTTACCATGAAACTTCCTATTTCCTGTATAAGCTTGTTTGTGGATTTCCTACCCCGTTTCTTTTCGTCTTTTTGAGCTTTGCTTGGAATTTTCGTCTGACTACCCTGGATGCCTAGGGCTTTGTTAGCTCGGGATGAGGATCCTGTAGATGAATTGAGGAATATTTTGTGCACTTTCCTCAGTTGATTCCTGGGTATGGTATAGAGTTTTTGATGCCTATAAGCGTGCTCAAGGTGGTCCAGGTCCACCCCTACTAGGTCCTGCTCCTCTAGCTCCATTTCCTCGTCCCCATATTCGCTCTCCTGTATTTCTAGCGGATCCCAAGCCAATCCCGTGGGTGGAAGGTCCGATTCCTTGTTTTTTGAAGGCTGTTCAACACCTTGGGTTACAGACTAGGGTCCATTGCTTGAGAGTGGTGTGTTCAGGGTTGCTGGGGTGGTAGGATTTTCTAGTTGATTTTGTAGAATGGCAAACTTATTGCCTGTGGATGGATCCTTACTTACCTGGGCCGGTTGCTTTCTTCCCCCCTTCCGCCTTCTCCCTGTTGGTTGCACAAAGTCATCCTTGTCTTTACCGCCTTCTGGGTTCTCTTCCTTGTAAGACATATTGAGAGGGCATTCTCGGAAGAGGTGCCCGTGTTCATGACATCTCCGACACCGGAAGGGAATATGCTCATAATCGATGGTTTGAGACCAATCTTCGTCCTGATATTCCAGCGTGATTGATCCTGGGAGCGGCTTAGCTATGTTTAGATATACACAGATTCGTGCATTTGAAGTATATCACCGCTGCTTGGTAGCTTTAGAGGATTTAACATATATACCAATGGTGTTTCCTATGCCCGCTAGGACCTCTTCCAGCCAGAATTCTTGGGGGAGCGAGTACAGTTTGATCCAAACCGGTGCATGGGCGAAGCCTTCCTTTTCCGGGCTGAACTTCTCTCTCCAGAATCTCAAGAAGAGTCTGGCCGAGTTGTAGAAGTAAGGCCCTCCATTAAAGATGCGGTTTCTATCCTCCAGATTGTGGAAAATGACTGTAAAGAATCGCTTCGAGCCCAGTTGCAGGTCGTAGTGGCCTTTCGGCTTCCATTAGTGCTGTATCCATTTGATCAAATCACGCTCCGAGGGCCAAAGCCCTAAGAACTTCCCCATCAGGGCATTATCTCTCATGTATTGTTTTTGCTCCTCTATGCGGGGCGAGCTTATGATATATTTTGGAGCCTGTGGCGCCTGAGGAATGCATTTACCTGGCGTCCAAGGGGCTGAGGCACTTGCTGAGATGTTTTCCGTGGCTGGATCGATGTCCATTTCCCGATCTTTGAAGGTCCCTTCTGCAAATAGTTGTGCGCAGATGTCTGGAGGCGCTTCAAAGGTTGGTCTTTTCGTTCTTGCGGCATGATTTTCATTGGCCACGACTTGTTTGTAAGAGACGCCGGGCGGCACCCCCTCCTCGCGGTTCATAAGCCCCTACGGGGTTGTCATCTATTGTGCACAGTTCGCTCTGGCTAGGAAAGCTCAAACCCTAGTTACAATGGAGGAGAATTTACCTCAAAATCACCAAAATAGGAAATTTGATTTTTATTTTGAGCTTAAAATTATGACATTTTAAAACCACGGTATATAAAAACCAACACTATTGCAAACAAAATAATAGAAAAGAAAAGAAAATAATATATATATATATATATATATATATATATATATATATACAGAGAGAGAGAGACAGAGAGAGAGAGAGAAACCCTAAAACAAAGTCGCGCTTGCACACACACACACATAGGGTCTATTGAACTTATCTCGAGTGTTTGGGAGGAATGTTCTTTTCATCCCCACCCATATTTAATTCCTAAGTGTCATGTTGAGCTCTTAACAAGTGTATTGTTGTAATGGCTTTGAGCTCTATTTTTTATCAGCCTTGTCCCGTGAAGATTCTAGGGTTTACTTTGTGCCCCATCTTTAAAATGAGGAGATTTTCTCTTAGCAACGTAACCCCCTTTCTCTCTCTATATATATAATTAAAAAAACTAATATGAACATTTTATATGAATACACAATAATTAAAAAAACTAATATGATAACTTAAAAAAACCTAAATTAAAATATGTTAATTAAAAAAAAAACCTAAATTAAATTTAAAAATTAAACAAAAAATAAAATTGAATATATATAGAGGGATCTCCATCCCTCCTCTCTTTTGGGTCCCCACAAGCCACTATTCCATTGGAGTTGTGGCCCCCATGGGTGTTGATAGGAAGGGAGGGGGAAAAGACAATTCCTAGAATTGCACCTCCACCCCCTCATTTCATTGAATTCAAGTGAACTTGGGGATGGAGATAGGGATATTCTTAGAATTTTTTCCCATATTTAGTATGTTTTTTCCCAATTTTTATTCTTTTAAAAAAATATGTTCTGTAATTTTTAAAATAATTAAAAAGAAATTCTAGTTATTGTTTTTTAAACAAAATGAGCTAGATCATTAAATTATGAAGGTTTAGATAGGGTCGAGCCACATAATTAGATTTAAATAAAAACACTCACAATAACACAATATGATATTATTAATAAATTATTAGAGAAAATTTATTACAAAGAGGTTTACCTCCTTATATATCATTGTTCACTAAGAAAATCATTTCCACTTATGAATGTGAGATAAATCGTTTTACAAAAATGTGAACATTAACATATTCTAAAGTCATAAAGTAAATTTATTACATAGTAAGCCTTATATCATAACACCTCCTCTTAAGGCTTATAATACTGAAAGAAAATATATTGACTGAAGGAAAACACATACTGACTGAAAACAAAAACAATAGAAGTAATAAGAAACCAACATTATTTAGAAGCTTCTTATTTGAAAAATAGTTCTTGGACCAAGTAGAGCTCCGTTAAGCTACCTCATAGCCTTCATAAAGGTGAATTTCTCAAGTTGAATTCCCAAGTTCTTGGATTCCACCTCCCCAAGATCCCGAATTATTTCTCAAATTATTGGACAACCATCCATGTTTAGCTACATCCATTATGCTCTATCAAGTTGTCTCATGACCCTCGTAAGAGAACAATTCCTGATATTTAGAATCTCCCAAACTATTTAGGAAACCATGTGTCTACACTAAATCTATTCCTATCTTCAAAGTCTTCTCTTCTTAGAATGCATAGAATTTAATTTCCTCAGTAAGATCATCATTACTATCAGCATCTCGTAGATCTTCATTAATGATTACATTCACTACATGTGGTTTGTCTTTGATATTTTCCTTGAGAACATCGTTGGTTCAAAAGTTATAGTTCCAATTTGTGTAACACATTTTCTTGCAATAATAACATTACACCTTTCCCTTGTCTTTAGTTTATCTACTACGATTTTTTATTGATTATAATGTCATCTAAGGTTGAGAATAACCTTTGGTCTCTCGTGTATTTTTTCTATTTTCTTCAACTAAGAGAGTTCAAATAACGTCTTCTAGAGTTTGATAAGGCACTTTGTTCCTTTTAGACCGTTGAAGTTGTAATAGTGAAAACCTTGTCTTTCAAAGGCACGATACTCTTGATATGACTTCCTACTCTAATACCATATTACAAAATCAACAAGATCACTAAATGATGAAGGCCTAGATAGAATTGAGTAACATAATTGGTTTCAAATAAAGACACCACAATACCACATTATGATATTATCTATGAATAATTGGTGCATGTATTACGAAGGAGTTTACCTCCTTATATATCATTGTTCACTAAGAAAATCATTTCCACTTATGAATGTGGGATAGATGTTTTGCATAAAAAATGAGCATTAACATTCTAAAGTTATAAAATTATTGTATTGCATATTAAGATTTATATTAATAT
>JZKD02S2367447.1:990882-1011685 GCA_000966675.3 Picea glauca | reverse complement strand
ATTCTCCCCTAAAATATAGGGGACTGGATAATGACTAATTATGACTAATAAAAAAGGAAAAACCTTAGGAAAAAGAAATCCTAGGTGTGTGTGAAGTAACTCCAACATATTATAGTGACACATTCTCATGTGTCCACTATGCTTACGAGACATTTAGTGAAACTATGATATAGCATATGATTTAGTGAGATATTAAAGAATACCCCTATTTTCACTAGATATTGAAAAAACTCCCAAAATTCTTTTTTTTCAACTCTCCTCCCAATACATCTTTCCATTAAGAAAAACCTATTTTTACTAGATATCCCTCTTTTTAAGAGATGACTCTTTTTATACACCCCAATATCTATAAACCTTCTATATACCCTGCATCCCCAATACTTACAATATATTAACCCTACTTTTCAAAATTTTAAGAGCTCTTTTATGAATAACCCTACTTTTCACAATTTAAAAACTTGCTTTATGAATAAACCTGATAAGCTATTGTTCAACAAGGTGAATCCCCATATATTGGTCAGCCAGGTGAATCCCCATCACTACACCTCACATGAACACAATACAATTAAAAAAACAAATAGCTTCCATTGTTTGACGTCTCTTTAGAGATGGTGTGTGGGCTTCTTGTTCTACGAGGAAAACACTTCCATGCTTACTTCTTCTTTTGCGACGAAAATAATTTCATGCTTGTATTTTTATACCATCCATTTTCAACCTGGGATGGGTTCATTCCTTGAATGGGAAATTTCACTGCTTTCAAATGGAATAGGTTCTACAATTAGCTGAAAAATTGTTGCACCTTTACTCTTTTTCATCATACAAATATGATTTGTATTATCATTGCATTGATTTCCTTGGTCATTATCTGAGCCTTCACCATAGATGATTTGCATGTCTCTTTTGTACAGTGGATTGAGTGACCACCTTGGAATTTCCGAATTGGAAAACTAGTGATTTTTTATTGCTTGGGAGAGCTTTGTTGAGTGCATGCCTCCTCATCATCAATTATCAAAAAAGACTTCACGATAAATTTTGCACCGGCCACTATTTGTACTAAATCTAGGCACAACTTTTAACTGAGATCTCACTACAGATATAAGGAAACCAAAATAATTTCCATGTAGTAAAATGTACTCCATTAGGAGCTGCATTTCAACATTTTTCGTGATCTCGTTCACACGTTTCACTTCAAAATCCATCCAAAAATTGTGAATCTCACATAGTAATGTTCAACGATGCTTAGGTGTATCTATGTTATCCTTCTTATAGTGTGGATTCAATAAATAACTTTTTACATACACTATTTCTATCATCCAACTAATGGGTAGAGAAGCATTCTATTTCCTTTACAATTCACTTGTAGATCGTTCCTGTCACCATCACACGTTGTAACGATAAATCGTGTTATCACATAAAGTTGTCAAGGGTTTCTTGTAATTGTTGTTAATACCTAATTTTTCACCCTTTCCTCATCTCTCTCTATTCCCTATGCCATTCCTATAATTTTTCCCTTTTGATTGGTAAAGTCGTTCTCCCTTTTGTTTAGGAACCTGGTTTCCCTTGGTGTCTCTGTTGACTAAGTCTCGGCCCAAAATTTTCCTGTATATCTTGAAGAATAAACACTTATCAAGATTTGGGTGCAAAGTATTGGTCATCTAGTTTTCCTAAGCTCACAACAAGTTGTCCAAGTCCTTTGCTAATACAGGTGACAACCATGAGTACGAAGTGCAGTGGTCAAAGGAAGTTCATTTGGTATGAAATACAAGAAATGGGCAAGTTCATGTTTCAGCGGCGGAGATCCCAGGGCCATTCAGATCAATGAACACCCTTCATTTCAGTGTCGCAACATGATCGGTTGTTAAAATCCTTGAGCGGGTCGAAATATAAACCACGGTATTGTGGGAGAGCTACGTGGCAAAAGGTGGTGAGTTTCGGGTCCAAAAGTAGTTTGGGTCCAAACTGCTTTCGACGGCCCCGAAATCATGTGTTCATTCAACACCAAATCTAGTAGTAGCACGTGGTCACCCCCTGGTCATCAAGCCTCATTCTGATCCTGAGGGAAAATAAGTTAATAAATAAGGATGGATAGTTGAAACCTCGGATCACTCCATAAATAGAAGGCATGAAGGGTCTGGCCGTGGAGACAGAACTATCAGCTCGAGGTACCACAATGGAATGTTTTTTCCTGTAGACCCATGCTAAGATGCGCTTGCATCTAACAGAAGGATACATGCATAGTCTAACAGAAGGATGCATATATGAAGAGCCTTGGACGAGATGGCCAGATGAATCCCCTAGCGGTTGTCCACTAATCTAAGTATAAATAGATCAGTTTAAGAATTTGTTAAGGTCGATGATTGAGAAGATATCCCTATTTTGTAATAGTTTGATAGTGCTAGCATTAGAAGTCACTCCTGGATTGTGGCAGAAGCAGAGCCCAACACCCATCAGTTTATGTCACAAATAATTTAATGGGGTGGTTGAATGGATATAGACCCAGGAAGGTATTTCTTTATCTCAGAAAACTAGGCCTAGTATGTAAAACAAAAGAGGTCTTGATCTAACTTCTGTCAATGGGTTGATTATAAAATGAGCAGATGGAAGACTTGGTAGGAGGGTGAGAAAGACTGCCTTGGGCATCAAGCCTTTTGGTAGCTTGAGGAGGAAAAAATCAGAATACAAGATCCTCTTGGTTTAGAGTTTCAAAGGAACTTAAAGGTGATTCGACTGGATCTTCCAATTCCAAATCATTCAGCGTTGAAAAAAATACAAGAACTGAATAGAAAAAATGCAACTATTACAGTGATCCAACCTACATCATCCTATAATAGTGCAACTTGATTGGATCCTCCAATTCTGAGTTGTTCTAACACAGTGTAAACAAAGAGGTGGAAAGAGGCTGACATTCATTGGACAAGAAGTCTCAGGTGCCAATACATAACCAGAGCAGCCAGTGCTTCATCAAACTTTACAATCCGAAGCCTTGCTCAACCATCAACGAATTACAAAAATGGAAAAATTCCCTACATATACTCACAACAAAACAACAACAACAAAAATGAGACATTGCATTAAAAACATTGCGTCTGCATGTCTACTAGCAGTTTGCGCATGCAGACTCTGAATGATCGTGCACTTATGACAGATGCAATCAAACTCCTGACAATCCTACAGATGAATCGACATGCCTTTAATCCTTGCCGGACTTTCCATTTATAGCGGAGACGATGTCTAACCACCTCCAAAAACTTCAATAACTGCTTCCTTGGGATCGGGAACAGCCCTGGTCAACTCTTCCCTTTAGGACCTGGAGGTATTCTCATGGTGCCACCTGGATCGGATGAACTGTCTAATGGATAAGGCGTGGAGGCTGGTGTGAAGACTAGGGCACATGATGGTGCATGAACAAAGGTTAAGTAGGGATGATTTGGCATGCTCGACGTGGAAAGGGGAAAGGGAGTGATCAAGGAGACGATAGGGGCGAGACACATGGAAAGAGGGAGGATACAAGAAAAAGAGAAAAGGTGACGGGATATAATGGTAAAGGGGGACACATTATTTATGGCAGGGTGACGTGGAAGGGAGCGGGACAGATGTCGGAGAACGAGGAGGAGAGAAAGGAAGCGAGTGACATCATGCGGGCAAATGGGGAACGGATGGAAAGGGAGAAGACGACATAGAAGGAAACATGATAGGAGGGGGGCCCATGACAATACCACTCCATTCCAGACCCCCCTCCCCATTTATTAAAGGAAAAATGGAAAAGGGGGTCCGAAATCGTTTGAGAGTCGTTGATCTAGGTGCCCCAATCTTGACCGCTGAGACATGCGCACCCAATTCCCGAACCCCCCCCCTACGTTAAATATATAACAACGAGGGGGCCATATCTTGACCATCCAAATCTGCCTGCTCGTTAAAATGATGTGCCAGCCCTTTAAACTTTGGGATAAATGGGTTTTCCAAATCTCTCTTTTCGCCCAAGGGGACACTTCTTTTAGGAAAATACCCAATACGTGATTATGTGCTAACAGATATCATAGTTGTTCTCTGGTTATGTATGAGACCTAAGACTTTCTCATTAATAGAATCCAGTTTCTTTCATTATCTTGTTTCCTCTTGTGCTGAAACACTCCTGCATGGATGATCCAGATGAGATGTTGTAGTTGTATTTTAATGGAGGTTTTATTATAATGCTACTATTATTTGTTTCAGTATTTTATTTCACTGCCTTGTTTGGTCTTATACTAAAATTCTCATGCATATATGATCCAAACAAGATGTTGTATTTGTATTTTAATGGAGGTTTGATTATAATGTTGATGTCAAATATTTTAGTATCTTAAACTTAAGTTCAAGAGTGTTCTTGTGCCTGAGTTTTTCTGCACCAAGTTGCTTGAAGTTCAAATGCTCATGGCAGACTTTTCCACTTTCCTCACTAAGTCTTCCTCCTTCTCACCTTTAACCTTAAACCCCTGACTAAAGCTAATGAAAACCTCATTTCCTTATGCATTGCCCACCTAGTTTTCTGTGTTAAATATACTTATGCTGACGTTTGTCCATTTGACCTGCACTCATAAACCTACCTCCACAAACATTTTTATGGGTATTGGGCTTATCATCCTGCAATCTGAGGGTGACTCTCAGTGATAACATTCTTTGGGTTGTTTTCGGGGAACAAATTGAAGAAATTTCCCTAGGATTGAATGACAAATAAATATTGATTCTGAAGGTGCATCAGAAATCAATACCTTGAAGATTGCATATTTCACCTGGTGACTCCATTGTTTTAGTTGTGGCTCCCAAAGGAATACACACGAGGTGTACTCCATAGATACCTCTAACAACACCTGAAGCTGACCCAAAGAATATTATCAAGAAAGGAAAGACCTCTCAAGAAGGACTTTGAGTTGTTGTACGAGGTGATTTTGGTAATTTACATAATTCTTCTTTTAAAACTCTAGTAGATGTATCCAATTCTCCTTGTATACCATCTGTTGGAGTTTCCAGAAGTTTATATTTTGAATTTTTTCCTGTTGAGATCCTCCCTTCTAGCCTTCATTTGAGAGGAGAAAATTTTGAAACCCATGTTTCCCCTGATATTGTAAAGTGGTTTAGACCCAATAGCATAGAAGATTGTCCCACTTTGGGTTTTTCTACTCCTCCTCCTATCCAAGTTGTTGTAACTAAAGAGGGGGGAAATTCTTCTCCCTTCGACCCTATACCATTCCCCTCCAACACTAAACTGCTTCCCCTCGCCCCTAGAAACACAATTGCAGTCATGCCTATCCAAAATCCATCTCCCCCTTTTTCTCCTACAGTTCACATCCCAATGGAAGGTGCTAATCTTCCTAGAAACAAGATGGAGGCCATAGTGGTTGCTAGATATGCCCCTCTTATTTTACCTCAGCCTATGAATTCTCTCCCAGTTGGAGACTACCTTAAGTACATGCCCAAGTTCACAGGGGAGGAAGACATAACTGCAGAAGAACACCTTTAATCTTTCTATAATTATGTAGATAACCATAACATTGAAAATGAAGATGTGTGTATGATAGTTTTTGTACAAAGACTTGATGGTGAGGGTAGGAAATGGTTTAGGGGTGTGACTCATGGATCTATTATTGGGATTGAAGCACTAGATGATTCATTCTTGAGGCATTAGGGGGATAAAAAGGATTTTCTTTATTACATTACAGAATTTGAGTCACTTAAGAGGAAAGAGGAGGAATCTATTTTAGACTTCTCAAAAATATTTAATAAAATGTACAATAAGAGTCCCACTGAAATAAATCATACAGAAACCTCTGCCAAGATTACTTATTCTTGTGCTTTTGACCCATAATTTTTCCTCCCGTTGAGAGAAAGAAGAGATACCTCTTTAGCTCATATGGAAGATACAACCCTTGAAGTAGAGTCTAATATATTGGCAACTGAAAAACTTAGGAGTAAATCCAATAGAGATAGAATAAAAGGTAGGGTTGAAGCTTCAACCTTTGATTCCTCTGTTGCCTACCCTCAAGTGGATGACATGAAAAAACTGGTCAAATCACTTTCTGCAAAAATGGAGAAATTGAATCTTGAAGGAAAGAAGAGATATAGGAACACCCAAAATGTTGATAATAGGGGTAATTTCAGAAGACCCAATAATGCCCCTCATATCATCCAAAGAGATCAAACAAATAGGGATAGGGATGATAAAAAAATCCAAGCCCCTCTCCAAAATAACCTTGTTGTTGACGAAGAAGGAGAGGAGGAAGAAGATGATCCTCAAATCCACTATCTTGGTGACACCTGTTCATCTCCTCACTTAACCCAATACACATATGAAGAGTCTCTCATGGATATCTAACTAAATGAATTGAGAAAAGGGGAAAGGATAAATGGAAACCCAAATAGATACAACCTAAGGTCAAAGAAGAAAGAGGGGAAGCCTGATATTTTTTATCATCAGACTAGAGCAGAGAATCCTACTAAGAGTGTGGCAGCTAGCAGCAAATAAAAAGAGGCACAAAACCCCCAGGTAGTGGTTAAGATCCCTACCCCAGAAGTCAAGGAGGTTGTGAAGCCTCCCTCCTCTTTTAGCTTTGAGAATGAGATTCAAAAAATTAAAATCCCTGTACCTTTTTTGGAAGTAATTAAGAATGAGTAATTCAAAAGGTACCTTTCCAAAATGTTGCAGCCTGAAACTTCCTCCAATTCCACAAATTCAATCAACCTTCAAGATGAAAAACTAGTTGTCATATTGGAACCTTTGGTAGAAGATAGAGATGACTCATCCACTCCTTTCTATACATCATTAAGCATTCATGATAAAGTGTTGCACAACTGTTTGATGGATTGAGGGGCATCTCATAATCTCATTCCTAAGACTGTCATGGATGAGCTTGGGTTGGAGGTTACAAAAACCTACCATGACCTATACTCATTTGATTCCATGAAGGTGAAGTGTCTTGGGGTTATTAAAGACCTAGTTGTTTCCTTGTTCCAATTTCCCATGAAAAGTGTGGTCATGGATATTGTGGTGGCTGATGTCTCCCCTAAGTTTGGGATGCTCTTGTGAAGGTATTGGATTAAAAGGCTAGGGAGAAATTTTCATATGGATTTTCATATTCCATCATTCCTATGTTTGGGGGGAACATATAAGGCTTTATAGGGAAACACAACTTCCTTACATTATCAGTGATGAACCAAATCCTATCAACCACCCCATTTTTGCAGTTGATACTGATCTAGGAAATAGTATGTTACAACTCAATGATACTCCTCTCACACCTATTGAAATCAGAAAGAAACCTATTATCTCTTGTGAAGATCCTCCTCCCAATACCTCTGTTTGGAAGATGTTTTTTGATGGAGCCTCTTCTAGGGAGAGTGTTGGTGTTGGGGTAGTCTTTATTTCTCCTACCCAAGAGATAATATCTTTGTCCTTCAATCTTGAATTTGAAACAAAAAACAATGTGGCAGAAGATGAGGCTCTTGTTTTCATTTTGAGGGCTACTAAAGACATCAAGATTGAAGAGATAGCGTTATTTGGATATGCTGAGTTAATTGTCCATCAAGTAAAAAATTTGTACCAAGCTAAACACCCCAAGTTAAGGACCTACAGAGATGAAGTTTGGCATCTTGTTGATAGTTTCTTCTTAGCTTTTAATATATCATTTGTTCCAAGAGAGGAGAACACTATGGAAGATTCCTTGGCTATCTCAACAAGTAATTTCAGGGTTTCTTTGTCCCCCAAACTCAAGTATGAGGTAGAAGTAAAGTATAGACCCTTTGTACCTGACAATGTCAAACATTGGAAGGTTTTTGAGAATGATCTTGAGATAAAAATATTTCTTGATACTATGGATGAGTATTCTTCCTTACATATTGATCAAGATAATGACATTGAAGAAAGCCCTCATGATGGTGTTTTTCTCAATGAAATTGTTGACCATCATATTGTTCAGTTATCCAGTAACCATATTCCATAAGGACTTCTCCCCTTGGAGAGATTTTTTGACAGAAAGGATGTTGTTGTAAAGATTAAAGATTCAACTGAAAATGTTGATGTGACTAAATGAAATTTGGGAATAGAGGAAGTCCCAAAATATGTTAAATTGTTTAGTATGTCAAGCTTTTGAAAGAATTTGCTGAAGTGTTTTCCTGGAAATATGAATATTTAATAATATATGACACATACATCATTGAACATAAGATTCCTTTGAAAGAGGAGACCAATCCTTTTAGGAAGAAGCTCAAACGGATAAATCCCATGTTGTTGCCTATTATGAAAAAAGAGGTGAAAAAGTTGTTGGATTCCTAGATCATCATTCCTTTGAGATATTCAGAATGGGTGGATAAATTGGTGCCTGTAAGGAAGAAAAATGGGGAAATAAGGTTGTGTGTTGATTTCAGGAATTTGAAGAGAAGCTCCAAAAATGATAACTACCCCTTGCCAAAGATGGAGCACATTTTGCAGAGAGTGACTAGTTCATTTAGGATGTCTATGATTGATGGCTTCTCTGGCTACAATCAAATCGCTCTCTAGCCTGAAGATAGAGAGAATACAAACTTCACTACTCCTTGGGGCACATTCATGTATGATAAAATGCCCTTTGGATTGATGAATGCATGAGAAACCTTCTAGCGAGCGATGGACATTTCCTTTATTGGGGAGAAAGAAAAATTTGTAGTCATCTATCTTGATCAAATTACAGTGTTCTCAAAATCTGACAAAGAGCATTGTCATCATTTGAAAAAGGTCTTCCTGAAGTGCATAAAGTTTCATCTCTCTCTCAATCCTAAGAAATCTTTGTTTGCTATGAAGGAAGATAAATTATTGGGGCACATTGTGTCAGCAGAAGGGGTAAGAATTGATCCAAGCAGACTAGATGTCATCCAGACCTTATCTTTTCCTAGATCTAAGAAAGAGGTTCAATGTTTCTTGGGTAAGATCAATTTTCTAAGGAGGTGCATCTCTAACTTTGTTGAATTAGTGAAGTACATTACAACCATGCCTACAAAGGAAAATGAGGTGAAATGGATTGTTGAGTCTAGAGATTCTTTTGAATAAATAAAAAAGGCTTTGACTGAAGCACCTATGCTCATCATCCCTGACTATTCTAAGGAATTTATGATATTTTCCTTTTCCTCATTTGACACATTGGCTGTTATTTTTCTACAGAACAATACAAAGGGGTTAGAGAAGCCTATTTCCTTTTTCAGCAGGTCATTGAGGGATGCAGAAATGAGATATGACATCATGGGAAAGTAGGCTTATGATTTGGTCAATTTTTTTATCACATATAGTTGTCAAGGGCAACAGGTCATCCAAGCCCATGGTCTACAATTGAAACTTCCAAGCGCAACCCTTTTTTGGTTCGAAATACTGGTAGGTGAACAGATTCAATTTTCAACCATAAGATCTAAGTGAGAGAAAGATCAACTGTCAGATCAACAAGATTAAGTCACGACCATCAGATCTCATCAGAGAGAAATTGACGATGGGCAGGAATTGCAGGGATCAAGATACAAATTAAAGTTTTCTCATGTTGTGAGTCTGCAATCGCTCAGGATCATTGATCTTGCTAGGTCAATGGATCAACAGTGCATATCGATCCCACTATGAACGAGCATCTTCGCATTGCAGGGATCAAAAGGGAAATTAAAGTATCTTCTAGTTGTGAGCCTGCAATTTCTCGTGGTCGTTGATCTTTCAGTAGGGGACACATGTCCGACGATCTCGTACTCCAGGAGAAAGCAAGCAGAAGTTGAGTGAGTGAAGGAATCGTGAAGGCCTTAAGCCCGAATTCCCGAAGTAATTGTGGATCATTGATTTCAAATAAACAAGAGTCGTTGATATTTGCAGCAGTAGCAACTGAAGGTCCAAAGTCTCGAAGTTACCGAGGGGCTTCCACGTCAATCAGGAGAAATTTTCTTCAGGATATTTCTAGCCAAGCGTCTCGAAGTCTCGAAATAAATATAAGATATTGAAGGTTGAGGCCACGCGTCACGAGATATCTCACTTAGAGAATTCAACACTTTGAATAATTTCATGAACAAGCAGAAGAAAAAGGCTCAAATCCCAAACTCCTGAACTGAATCTATGTCGTCCAAATAAAGAGGCCACACATCACCATATCTCTCACTTTGGAAATATGACGATCCAGAGGATTGTAAAAGATATGAATCGAAAAGACCCGAATTCCCAAAATAATTGAGATTCATTGATATTTGTAGCAGGAAGTAGGATCCATCCAAGAGCGGCGCATTGCAGCAAAACCAAGGCTTTCCCAGATCACAAATCATGACCAAATAAAAAACCATGTTTCATTACAGGGACGCAACATGATCGAACAATAAAATTATTGACCGGTCCCACAATTGAAATCATGGTATAGTGAAAGTACTATGTGGCCAGAGGTGGCGGGGTCAAAAGTGGTGTGGATATGAACCACCATTGACGACCCTGCAATCATGTACTTATATAACATAAAATCTGACAGCAGCACCTGGTCGTCCCCTAGGCATTAAGCCACGCTCTGATCATGAGGAGGACGTAGTTAATGGAAAGGGATTGGTAGTTGAAACCTCAACTCAGTCCATAAATAGAAAGGGTGAAATCTATGGCCAAGGAGACAGAGTTGTTAGCTCAAGGTACCATGATAAACAATTTATTCGTGCATACCGATACTAGTCTGAGCTTGCATCTGACAGGAGAACACACACATAGTGTGACAAAAGGATGCACAGATGAAATATTTGAATGAGATGGACAGGTCACACTCATGGCAGTTGCGGACTGATCTAGTTATAAATAAATCAGTTTGAAATTTTTTAAAAGGTTCATAGGCTGGAGACCCGAGAGAATTTTAGGAGCAGGGCTCTGTATTTTTTAGTTTGTAGGCCAGAGGGATTGGATTGTAAATATTATGTTATTGAAGATTCCTTTGAGTTTTTTTTTCAGAATGTCTTCTTAGTTCACGTGTTGTTCTGTTTTCTTTTCTGGATGTAATATACTTGATTTATGGATTCTTGAGGAGGTGGAGGATTTGTTGTTATCTTGCCCATTTTTCATGGTTCATCACTCATACATTTTATGTTTTTCTTCTCATTGTGAGGTAGAATCTTTGATCTATGTATTCCTAAGGCGGTAGAGGATTTTCTCTCATCTTTCCCATGTTTCATTGGTTATCTCTTAGACACTCGTTGTTTTTCTTCTTGTCTGGTTGTAGCATCTCTCTGATCTATGGATTCCTAAGGCGGTAGAGGATCTATTGTCATCTTTCCCATATTTCATGGTTCATCACTCATACATTCTTTCTTTCTTCTCCTCATCACCACATAAATCATTTTGTTTGATAGGCAGTTTAAATGCCTTCATTATTCACGATACTTATGACTCTATAACCCAATGGTCTTGAACTGATATGTAGTTACTTTTGTTATTCCTCTCTCTGCAGTCTTACTGATCCACCTACTCAAACCATTTTTATCCAATTTAAATTTTTGATGTGTACTGGTCTTATCCTCTTGTAGTTGGAGGGTGATTCTTAGTGATATCATTAATGGTGTCGTTGTCGGGGATGGAAGTGAAGATATCTTCCCTAGGAGAATGACAACAAATAGATCCAGTTTTAGATGGTGAACTAAAGCTGGACACATTGTTCTAACTTCTTATCTTTCACCATCACGACTCCATTATTCAGAATTTGTTGGTGACTCCACTGGAAGGAGAAAAATCAAATGGCTATGGAGGCTATCCTGGCAAGGAGGTTTGCCCCACTAAATTTATTAGCAATAGCTAGTTATCCACATCCCATGACTCAAATTGATGAATGGCAAGATCAGTTGCCAAAATTTTATGAAGGTAAGAATGATATCCCTCTTGAACATGATCTAGGATTTCATGCTTTAATGAAACTTATTGACCTCCACCATGAAGACATATCTATGAAGTTTTTTATGTAATCTCTTCAAGGAGATGCTCGTATTTGGTATCACTCTCTTTATATTTCTACCATTTCTTCAGTCGAAGAGTTTCATTCAGCTTTCAATATTCATTGTCAAAATTTTTATTCCTCAGATTTAATTTGTCATAGTTGTTGTGAGGAGTATAAAGACTGTGTTCAGGATATAATTGATTCTTGTGAAAGATATGAGAATGACGAAGATAACTTGTATGAGGATTCAAATTATTCTCTTCCTTGTTCATGTGCATCAGATGAAAACTGTATTTGTTGTCTCATTAAAGAAAGTGTAGAAATCGAGTCTATTCTGGAAGCTAATATTCTTTGTAGCCCGGTCTCTAAAAATCCAAGAAACGAGCAACCTATTTTTGACCCATATGATGGTGATAAGACACTACTTCCTGGACTGAATCTTGAAAGGAAACCTATTTTTAATAACGAAGAACAATTTTCTCATGTTGAGTAGAAGATACCTCTTGGTATGCCATTTGAGGCTCCTCCTTTATTTGATCATTATGGAGACAGTGATGAAGATGTTGAAGTGTTTTTTTTCTTAGAAGCAAAAGGCATTAGCAACCAACCTTCTAATGAAAGTGAAAGCTTCTACCAAGAGAAGCATGATAAACAGGAAGAGACATCCATTGATATACATGAGGATATTTATTGCCATCAACTAACAAATGTTATTAGAGAAGGAAAAAGAGAAGTGGATCAACAACCTGCATCATCCTTTTATTCACATGTGCTTGCCACATATATTAAACGATGTGTGAGTAGTTGTAAAGCAGAGAAGGCTTTCTGTTACTAGCCTAATAGGTTTTATCACCTATTTTAGGACCCTGTAGGGGAATACATGGAATTTCATTTCCTCAATGTATTGAAGCCTCCCAACTTTATTTTACCTTCATCATTAGGAGAAAATCTGAAGAATGTAATTAATTTGTTGTCATGGTTTCATGGTCCCTTGTTGATTAGTGACAGAGTAAATAAGTTTCTAGTTAGGAATTTACTTGAATGGCTATGCTGGAATTTTTCTTTTACCTAGCACATTGTAAAAAATTAGTTAGTGTAGGATTGTACATAAATAAGATCCTTCTAGAGAACATATGTTTGTTTTATTTTTGTAGGTAGAATAGTGTACATATCATCTTGTTGTCTTCAACAAAATGTATTTGAGCTTGACTGCACAACCCAATAGCTAAGGCACTGGAATTACTTGTTCTTGGCAACTCACAGGGAGCATTCCATCCCATGTGGAGCCAAATGTTATCACATATAGTTGTCAAGCATAACAAGTCATCCAAGTACGTGGTCTGCATAGGAAGCGTCGAAGTGCAACACTTTTTGGGTTCAAAATACTGGCAGGAAAACATATTCAATTTTCAGCCATAATATTTGAGCGAGAAAAAGATCAGCTGTCAGATTAGCAACATTAAGCCAGGACCATCAGATCTCATCGTAGAGAAATCGACGATGGAGAAGTATTGTGGGGATCATGATGCAAATTAAAGTTTTCACAAGTTGTGAGCCCACAATCGCTCAGGATCGTTGATCTTGCTATATCAATAGATAAATGGTGCATATCGATCCCGCTATGAACGAGCATCTTCGCATTGTGGGGATCGGAAGGGAAATTAAAGTATCTTCTAGTTGTGATCCCCCAATCGCTCATGGCCATTGATCTTTCAGCAGGGGACACATGTAAGGAAATCTTGTACTCCGAGAGAAAGCAAGAAGAAGTTGAGTGAGTGAAGGACTCCCGAAGGCCCTAAGCCCGAACTCCTGAAGTAATTGTGGACCATTGATATCAAATCAACAAGCGTCGTTGATATTTGTAGAAGTATCACCTAAAGGCCCGAAGTCTCGAAGTTAATGAGGGGTTTCCATGTTAACCAGGAGCAAGTTGCTTCGGGAGATTTCGATCCAAGCGTCCTGAAGTCCCAAAATAAATCAGAGCCATTGAAGGTTGAGGCCAGGCATCACCAGATCTCTCACTTTGGGAAGTTGGCACTTCAAAGAATTGTGTGAATAAGAAGAAGAAAAAGGCCCGAAGCGTGAAATCTTGAAGTGAATCTTTATCATCCAAATAAAGAGGCCATGTGTCACTAGATCGCTCACTCTAGAAATACGACGATCCAGAGGATTGTAAGAGCTATGCATAAAAAAGGCCCGAACTCCCGAAGTAATTGAGATTCGTTGATATTTGTAGCAGGAAGCAAGATTCATCCAAGAGCGATGTGTGGAAACAAAACAGGGGTATTCCCAGATTGCATATTGCGACCAGATCAACGACCACGTTTCATTACAAGGACACAACATATTCAAACGATAAAATTATTGAGAGGCCCCACAATTTAAACCATGGTATAAAGAAAGTACTACATGGAAATAGGTGGTGAATTGCGGGCTCAAAAGCAGTGTGGATCTGAAACACCTTTGACATCCCCGCAATCACATGATTATATAATTTCAAATCCGACAACAACACGTGGCTTTCCCCTAGGGTTTAAGTCACGCTCTGATCTCGAGGAGGACTTAGTTAATGGAAAGGGACTGGTAGCTGAAACCTCAACTTAATACATAAATAGAAGACATGGAATCTATGGCCGAGGAGACAGATTTGTCAGCCCGAGGTACCACGATAGACGATTTCTTCTTGTAGACCGATACTAGTTCGAGATTGCGCCTGACAAGAGAACACACACACAGTGTGACAGAAGGATGTGTAGACGAAATATTTGAATGAGAAGGCCAAGTCACACTCCTAATAGTTGTGGACTGATCTAGATATAAATAAATCAGTTTGATATTTTGTAAAAGGTTCAGAGGATGGAGAGTTGAGAGAGTTTTAGGAGCAGGGCTCTATATTTTTCAGTTTGTAGGCCTAAGGGCTTGGATTGTAAATATTATGTTATTGAAGATTCCTTTGAGTTTTTTTTATCAGACTGTCTTCTTAGTTCACATGTTGTTTTATTTTCTTGTCTAGATATAATCTCCTTGATTTATGGATTCCTGAGGTGGTGAAGGATCTGTTATTATCTTGCCCATTTTTCATGGCTCATCACTCAGGCATTTTCTATTTTTATTTTCGTTGGGAGGTAGCATATTTGATCTATGGATTCTTGAGGTGGTAGAGGATATGCTATCATATTGCCCATGTTTCATCAGTTATCTCTCAAAGGATCATTTTTTTTCTTCTTTTCTAGTTGTGGCATCTCTCTGATATATGGATTCCTGAGGCAGTAGAGGATTTGTTGTCATCTTGCCCATATTTCATGGTACATCACTCAAACATTCTTTCTTCTCCTCATCACCACATAAATCCTTTTGTTTGATAGGTAGTTTAAATGCCTTCATTATTCATGATACTTATGATTCCACAACCCAATGGTCTCGAAGTGATCCACAGTTACTTATTTTATTCCTCTCTCTCCAGTCTTACTGATCCACCTACTCAAACCATTTTTATCCATTTTACTTTTTTGATGGGTATTGGGCTTATCCTCTTGCAGTCGGAGGGTGACTCTCAGTGCTAACAAAATCCCTGAAGGATTTTAGGATATATTTTTTGCATTCAAATATTGTTGCACATGTCTCTTCAGCCTCAATGAAAGAGATATTTATTTAGCCTGACGTAGATGGGAAGAGAAGCAAATGGATTGCTAAAATTATGGAATTTTACCTTGAGATGAATCCCAATAAACTAGTGAAAGGCCAAGGTTTAGCCAGGTTGCAAGCTGAATAAAATTGAAAATACTTAGGGTTTAATTTAATGAACATAAACCTAGAAAATCAACAAGCTGAGATTGTTGATAAAATCTCCCATGCCAGCCCTAGCTTGGCAGAATGCACTTGGTATAAAGACATCATACATTTTCTATAGAAGTTGCGGCCTCCTGATGGCTTGGACAAGAACAAGGTGAGAGATTTGAAACTCAAATCAATCAAATATTGTCTCATTGATCAGGTTTTGTATTGGAAATATCCTCTTGGAGTTCTTTTGAGATGTCTAGATCCACAGGAGGCCCAAAGGGCCATAACTGATTTTCATGATAGCTTGTCTGGGGGCCATCATTTTTGGAGGACCATAGTTTATAAGATCCTTAGAAATGGGTATTTTTGGCCTGTCCTTTTTACTGATGTTTGTGAAAATATTAGAGCTTGTGTCAAATGCCAAAGATTTTCTAGAAATCATCAGCCCAAATATTTTCCTTTGAAACTTGTCATGGTTTCTGGACCTTTTCAACAGTGGGGTCTTGACTTCATAGGGGAAATCCACCCAAAATCAAGTGGTCAGTACAGGTGGATTTTGACTGCCATTGATTATTTCCCCGAGTGGATAGAATCCATTCCTACAAGGAGTGCCTCCCACAATGTAATCATTAGCTTCCTTGAATATATCATGTCTAGATTTGGTTGTTCCAGCAGGATTGTTACTGACAATGTTGCCTCCTTCAAAGTTGAACCATTGATCAAGTTATGTTAACAATATGGGATTACATTGATCTATTATACTCCTTATTACCCCCAAGGAAATGTATTGGCAGAGTCCTAAAACAAGAGCCTCATAAAAATCATCAAGAAATTATTGGTTGATAGAGTTACAACAAAGAGGTCACTTGGTGTTTCTCCTTTTCATCTTGTGTATGGGGTTGAGGAAATATTTCCTACTCAACTTGCCCCGCCTCTGGAAAAATTCCTCTAGGACTACCAAGGAGAACTCGATAATATGGTTAGGAGGATACAATAGCTAGTAGAAGTTCAACAGACTAGGGAGAAACTACTTGATAAATCTTAGGACCATCAGCAGAAGATAAAACAAGCTTTTGACAGGAAGGTAAGAAAAGAATATTTCCAGCTGGGAGATCTAGTGCTCAAGTGGGATGCACCCAAGCAAGAAAAAGGAAAACATGGTAAATTCGAAGCCTTGTGGATTGGTCTATTCAATATTTCTGAGGTATTTTCAAATAACACTTATAAATTGCAGATCTTGGAGGATTCTGAATTTTTTGGTCACTCTATCAATGGGCACTTTCTAAAAAAATATTTTGATTAAGACATGATTGGCTTTCCATCCATTGTAGATACCACTTTCTCTTTTATTTTTGTTTGAATAGGTGACTCCATGACCCAAAAGCTAAAGGAACTAAAACTGCTTATTCTTGGAAGTTCACAGGGAGCATGCCATCCCCTATGGAGCCAATGTTATCACATGAAGTTTTCAAGGGTCTCATGTAATTGTTGTTAATACCTAATTATTCACCCTTGCCTCATATCTCTCTTTTCCGTATGCCAGTCCTAGAATTTTTCCCTTATGACTGGTAAAGTCGATCTCCCTTTTGTTTAAGAAACTGGTTTCCCTTGGCGTCTCTCTTGAATGAGTCTCGGACCAAATTTTTTCTATTTATCTCAAAGGATAAACAATTATCAGGATTTGGGTGCAAATTATTATTCATCTATTTTTCCTGAGCTCACAACAAGTCATCCAAGTTCATTGCTAATACAGGTGACAACCATGAGCACGAAGAGCAACGTTCAAAGACAATCCATTTGGTATGAACTACAAGTAGCGGGCAAGTTCATGTTTCAACGACATAGATCATAGGGTTGTTCAGATCAAAGACCACGCTTCATTTCGGCACCGCAACATGCTTGGGCATTAAAATCCTTGAGCAGGTCAAAATCTAAACCACACTATTGTGGGAGAGATACATGGAGGAAGGTGGTGAGTTTCGGGCCCAAAAGAGGTGTAGGTCCAAACTTCTTTCGACGATCTTGAAATCACGTGCTCATTTAGCGCCGAATCCAATAGAAGCATGTGGTCACCCCCTAGTCGTCAACCCTCATCCCGATCCCTAGGGGAAATCAGTTAATCAACAAGGACTGATAGTTGAAACCTTGAATCACTCCATAATTAGAAGGCATGAATGGTCTGGCCGTGGAGACAAAAGTGTCAACACAAGGTGCCACGATGGATGTTTTTTTCCTACATACCCATGCTGAGCTAAGCTTACGTCTAACAGAAAGATTCACAGATGAAGAGCCTTGGATGGAATGGCCAGATGACTCCCCTAGTGGTTGTCCACTGATCTGAGTATAAATAGACCAGTTTAATAATTTGTTAAGGTCGATGGTTGAGAAGAGCTCCTATTTTGTAATAGTTTGATAGAAGAGTTGTTCTTTGGTTATGTATGAGACCTGAGACTTTCTCATTAATAGAATCCAGTTTCTTTCATTATATTTTTTCCTCTTGTGATGAAACACTCGTGCATGGATGATCCAAACGAGATGTTGTAGTTGTATTGTAATGGAGGTTTGATTATAATGCTACTATGATCTATTTCAATATTTTCTTTCACTACCATGTTTCCTCTTATGTTGAAATACTCATGTATGTATGACCCATATGAGATGTTGTAGTTGTATTGTAATGGAGGTTTGATTATAATATTGTTTTGATATATTTCAGTATCTTAAACTCAAGTTCAAGAGTGCTCTTATGCCTGAGTTTTTCTGCACCAAGCTACTTGAAGGCTGGATGCTCATAACAGACTTGTCCACTTTCCTCACTAAGTATTCAACCTTCTCACCTTTAACCTTAAACCACTGACTGAATTTAACACAAACCTCATTTGCTTATGCATTGCTCACCTATTTTTCTGTGTTAAATATTCTTATGTTGATCTTTGTCCATTTGACCTCCACTCATAAACCTACCTCCACAAACATTTTGATGGGTATTGGTCTTATCCTCCTGCAATATTAGGGCGACTCTCAGTGCTAACATATCGAAACGCTCATTTACTTGCAAATCAAATTACCAGCGACACATCCAATCTTTGTCATTTCTTATCTCAAGAACTCTCTCTCTTTCTTCAATGTTTGATTTCACCTTCAACGCACCATGGATTATCTCTTTAATACATCATAAATGCTTGGATCTTCTTATCTATCACATGCAGTTGTCCACTACATCTAGCAAGATTGATGAGGAATTAATTTCCTCAACATAACATATTTAATCAACACACAGAGCTCTTCACTCAGGTACTCAAGGTAAACCCCCATCTGCATGGACAATTTCATATGCAACTGGACAATATCACTCTTAAAAAAATATATGTAGCCGAAACATTCTAACATTCTAATGGATTAACACATCCTTTAATCTGTGTGCCCTGATACATAACGAATACCAATACTTTTATCCTATCCTATACCATGGAGTACAAATCACTAACTCTCTTATCCTAGGCACATTAGTGAGAAGTCGAGTTCAATTGAGCTCTAAATGAGATATGGAATTAGAGATATGGATTAATTACTTAGTAAAAAATCTGCATTAAATTTTTTATATGGGATGAAGTTAATAAATGAATATATTCATTTTTTAAGAAAATATGATTGAAATTTTGGAGAAGTTATAATTTTAAATTATTGATATTTTTTTACCATAAAACATTATATGAAATGTTTTGATAATCTGATTCAAATCATTGAAACTAAAAAGCAAGGGAAAGTAGCAACTAGTCACTCGTGAAGGGGTTGAACAGGAATTTGATATTTTGACCAAATTCAAGGTGATGAGATATTGATTATACATGGTCATATCATGTTAAAGTAGGATATCACATCGAACCATGTACTTTGGTAATGCAATGCAACACATGGAAGTTCTATCATATTACTTTATGTCCAAAATGTTTTTCTTTAAATGTTTTATTCTTATGTTTTTTTTTTTTTTTTTTTGGAGAAATTGTTGGAAATTTTTTGGAGAAATGTGAGAAATTGTTGAAGTTGTAAATTTGAGTGGTTGAGTATGTATAATCCAGATGTTTTTCTCAAAGTTTTTCAGGACTCAAAATTTTTTTATGCATTCAAAATTGTAAATTAACCAACAAAAAATTAAGATTCATAGAGATTTATATCTCCGATTTCAGTAAAAAATGCCAAAAAATAAAACATTTAGACAACACTTTTACAAAATTATCCCTTCGAGCATTTATGAAGGTACAAATAAAATAGTTATTATCTCATTTTCTATGGATATGGAGGAGCATTTTCTAAAATTTTTTGGAGGTAATGATGCTAAAAAAATAGTGACTAGATCCTTATCCCCAAACCTTTACTCATGGAACTAAACTTGGAATTGACACTATTGGTTTCTTAGTCAATAAAATAATGAATCACTTCTCCATCTTGTACCTCGGCGTAAGTCGAATTTGAGCTTTCCTAGATTTCTTATTTTATCTTTCTTTATTCTTGATACATATTAATTCATATGAAACGTTAGAATCATTAGAAACATGTTTGGAACTAGAGCTAGCAATAATAGAATTAGATAAAATTGGCATGGACCATGAAGTTAATTGAAGAAAACAAATTTGGTGAACAATAACTTAAAAAAGTAATTTGGTGAACAATAACTTAATTGAAGAAAACAAATTTAATCTAAGCCAAGTGATCTAGGTTAGTTAGTGAATAAATTTGACCAAACTGCCTAATCTTGGTCAGATAACCCCAGGATAGAGTAATTTCTTAGTCCAACAGTTTAATCTGGGCTAATTGTCATAGGTAATTAGGTTAGAGCATAGGGTAGTTTGCTTTATTTCAATAAAACAAGCATGATGATCAATGTTGAACCATATCTTTGAGGTTTAAAAGGTTTGATGTCTAACCCCTTGGTGATAAAGAGGGAAAGCTTGGGTAGACCCACAAAATTAATTTATCCTAATTTTCCAAGAAAATGTGATTGTGCGCTCATCGAATAAAGACCGTGCACCGATGAACAGTTGGAAAGAAGGCGCCCAGATCAATGACCGAAAAGTTTTTCCAGACCCTCCCCCCCCCCC